>CM040241.1:176480486-176587491 GCA_022545495.1 Chrysanthemum lavandulifolium | reverse complement strand
GATTTTACTAAATCAAGAGAAAACCGTAAACAATCACTCAAGTCGCTAGATGATAAAGCTCTAAGTCGCTAGAAATAAACACCCTAATTCGCTACAGCTTAATTCGCTAGATGTACCAAGTCGCTAGACACCCAAGTCGCTAGATAGAAAGCAAGTCGCTAAGTAGTAACTCGCCAGGTCCAAGTCGCTAGAAGCCCAAGTCGCTAGATAGAAAGCAAGTCGCTAAGTAGTAACTCGCCATACCCAAGTCGCTAGCCAAATTTTGTCGCAATTCGCTACACAAGTCGCTAGAAACACAAGTCGCTAAAGAGCAACTATAACATCGACCAAGTCGCTAGCCAATCGCTACCCGTAGTGGAGATTCCACTACTTGTCCTTTAACTCGCTAGCACTAACTCGCTAACTTTTAACATCAGTAAGTCGCTATGAAGAAATGTTATCCGTGAGCTAACTCGCTACCATGAAAACCATATAAACACCACTTTTCAATCCAAAACAACCCAACCAAGATGATTCAAGCTTACCAAATGAAAACCTAAACACTTTTGATGATTCTAAACACAAAAGTACCAACAAAATTCAAACTTTAACACAAGAAATCAACCAAATGATGCAAAACCACTAAACTTTTTCAAACTCAAAACCACCTAAAACCACTATAAATCCAAAGATGTGCAAGATATGATCTAACCATGGCTCTTGATACCAATTGTAAGATATAACTTTCACATACACATCAAACCATAACACAAGGTATGATAAGATGGAATTCTAGAGAGAAAGTTAGAGGTTTAGGGAACTTAGTGAGAGAAAGTGAAGATATTATTATGAGTTCCAACTCTCTACCTTGGGAGTAGAGAGTATTTATAGTCTTACATAAATCGCCACTTTGGGGCATGGATCGTGCATCTGAAGGGTAAAGACCCGTCCGTCCTCCACGGTGTTACTTAATCGAATTACTACTTAACTTAATGTAACTACGACTACGAGCTTTAACGATTACATATACTTGAGGTGACCGACTTTAATACCGAATTTCTAATTCCTAACACCACCACTAAATAACTATCACTTTAAGGAGTTACGTTGTAGTGCTCATTGTCATATTAAATTGTGGATTTTCAAGAGGTGATGTACGTCTAATACTTGATGGTTGGTTGGTTGAAGAGTATAGAGTACTTAGGATTCAATGGAGGATGAACTCAAAGACCGCCTTTTGTTACATATGTGCAATTTGAAGTCACGACTTCGAGCTAGTTTACTTCAGTGTCAAATTCATCATATTGGGTTTTCTCCATCAACTGTCACGACAAAGAGCCTACGGAATGATAATGGGATTGATTACAAGTTTGCCAAGAGTAGTTGAAAAGAGAGAGATAATGATGTTTGAACAAAACAGTTCAAGCCTCGTTCCTCAAAGAAAAGAAAAGTGTACATTTCAGTGCGCTTTATCTTTTAAAGAAGAGAAATCTTCTTATGACGTTTGAACACTATAGTTCAAGCCCCGCTTACAAAGAAAAGAAATGTGTACGCTCAAAGGTGCATTATCTTCGAAGAAGAGAAATCTTCTCAATTATGACCATTCTCATCAACATGCTTCATGCTTTTTCCATGCGCTTTCACCATCAAGTGAACCGAACTATCGTTGATTGTTTTCCTATTCCACTTGCTCAATTATAATGACGATGGCTTACATCATACGCTACTTTTGAGGGGAGAAGTGTGAATAGAATACATTTGGATGATTTTCACTTATTCAATCAAGAATGGCAACCCGTATGCAATTCTTGAGGGGAGAAGAAGTTTGAATTTACTGCATGGTTGATTGATATCTTTGAATAAATGGTCAAACGGCTCCAAACTCATGTAAGAACCGAGCTTCTTCTTATCGGGTCATCTTCACATGGAGTCTTCTAAGATTCGTTGGTTGACATCTTCACCGATCGATAAGTTTATCGACAAAGTGCCCGTTAATGCTTCACGACATCAACATGATGATTCCGAACAATCTCTCGTTTTGTTTGATGTGATTGGTTGTTTGATGTTACCCTTTCGTGTGTTTGTTATGGCTGATTGTTGATTTCCTTGATGAACATCTTTCCGTTCTTGTTTGATTGGGAGAGATTTTAGTTAAGGGACTTGCAAGATGTAAGTTAATTGGGATGCTTTTGGTGAGATGAAGATGTTAACTATCTATTCCCCAACCGACAATCTTGAAGAAGGCCGAGTCTACACCGTTTCTACATTTTTCTGCATGTTAGAAGACTAAAGACGAGTTGCATTTAACAATCTAAAGACTTCTTCTTAATCCGGGCATTTTCAAATGATTGTTGGTTTAGGGGAGAGCACTAATTGGGGAGAGTGAAATGCCATTTAATCCCCAATTAGACTTGCTCACATTCTTCCACGTAAAGTTGATTCTTACAAGAGTTCAAGTGTTCTTCTCAATGATTTCTAGTATACGGGCTTATTATGTGTTGTCGATTCCAAGTATCAAAACCAGAGAAAGGGAAGGAGACACGCACCCAAACGCGAGTAAACTTGATGAACTTAATACTTCTAAGTTATTGAAGATATCCAGGAAGACAAATGTCATTACCGCAGAGAAACTCAAGGTTTGACTCATGGCGCTTATTGTTCTTGTTCCATCTATGTGGGGAAGAGATGTAAGAGACCAAGTCAAGATAAAAGAGGTACATTGTGTGTGATGATTTCGATGTTATCGCAATCATCCGGGAGAGAGATTGTGTATATTCGGGGACGCCATTGTTTACTGAGAGCTTAATCGGTGATTCTAGATATAATCACTTATTCCGAGTTGACATCCGCAGAGATAATCGTTGATTCTACCGCTTCTTCAATGTTATCTGTTATTCTCTCTTTGGGCATTCGGTACTTTGGGTTCTTGAGCTTCATACACTTTCTTCGTGGGGAGAAAAGTATACATCGGGGTTATTCTTTGGCTATCGGACTTAATGCTACTTGATGATTATAAGTTTCTCTGCCTGGGTATGTGTATTCGGGTTCGTGAGCTCTATTCTAAGAGACCGATCGCATCAATTCATCTACTTGAGGAAGTGGTCTCTTGACAAAGATTTTGGTATGGATCGCCTGTAATTCAAGAGAAAAGAAATATGAGAAGATTTTAATCAAGTCCGGGATGATACGTTGTTATTCTATCTCGATGATATAACCCGAACGGAGAATCAATGATCATTCTTAAAAGGAGCAACAATATTCATGATAACGGTGTGCTCCTTTGTGCACTGCCAAGGCAAGCTTGAAAGAAAGCTTTGAATCATTTCAAGAAAAGGATTTTCGGTTTGGGTGGAAGCCGCTAAAGTCTCTTTCTTAAAGGCTCAATTCTTCTTTTCAAGAGCCTCTAAGCTTTGGTGGTGGATGTTTAAGAGATGACGATTTCTATCTTCTTCAACGGGTTGTTCGATATCCTTATCTCGGTACTCGTATCATCATCTTCTTAAACTATATCATCTACTCTATCTTTGTAAATATTTATCAAAACCAAATAGAAAAATATAAAACGAATAAAAATCCATAAAAATTAAAATTTGAAAAATACCAAAATATGTTTTCTCAAGACATGTCTTCTAGTATCGATAACATCTACGGTCTTAGAAATGTCATTCAACAATGGCACGGGACCATAGATGAAGTTCGAGCAGAAGGTGTAAATATTCTTTTCAAAACATGTCATAAACTATGGCTTGCAGTTATTTCAGACTGTAACCCGTGCTTAAACCATGGCTTGCAGTTATTTCAGACTATAACCCGTGCTTAAACTATGGTTTGCTATTATTTCAGATAGCAACCCGCTCTTCAAGAAAGGAAAGTGTTGCGCTAAGCCAATTTTCAAATATTTCGTGCACTTGTCCTAAAACAAAATGAGGAAAGTATGTCAAGAATCATTGAGTTTACTCAAATATTTTTCCTTCTAAATTTCTTCAAAATATTTGTTTTAACAAAATGGTGGAAAATAAGTTGCTTTAAAATCAATCGATTTGGTATTTTTACAATTTGCAAACCCAATCAATGACTTCTGCCGCTTTTAAAACTTTTCGAGAAAGACTCATTGATTGAGGGGAGAATGTTTTTCAAATTTATATCATCTATCGGGCTTATCTAATTATCCCACGGCTTAACTAAAAATGATATTTGCCTATGTCGAAGGACTAGGTGTTTAGGATATAATTATTAGGATTAGATGACTATAGTTTGATAAACACATAATTACCATGCCTTTTATAATCTAGTTGATATGTTAAATTGACTTTTATTAGTCGATTGCTGTTTGGGTGTTGTCGACCACCATATATCTGTATGTCCACTAACATATGCAGATATATTGGTATATAAAAATGTTCCCGATCCGGATCCCACAAATGAAGATGATTGGATGCCGAAAGGAAAGGGTAACTATTTCTTGGGTCGACAAAAAGAAACGGAGCTTAATTGGATCTCTATGGATAGTTGGCACGATAGATGCAACTTGAGGTCTCACTGCGGCCAGATGGTTTTCTTTCAAGCCCCACAAAGAACAATGTAGCAGCCTTCTACTTTTCTCCACCTAACGATCTTTGTGCAAGACAAGTAAGGATACCTTTTTGACAAAACAATTTTAAAATTATTCTTTTGAAAATGGAAAATATTTTTTGAAAACAAATTGAACTCAAATTTTAGAAATCAACCGACTTCATTTTATCAAATCTTAAGTCACCAATCAACGACTATTGATTGAGGGGAGAGTGATTTTAAATTAAAATATTTTCAAACGATATTTCTTCATAAAAGTCTATTTGTACGTAATAAAGTGATGAGTTAAAGATTTAATGTTATGTCATGGTATGATTTTTTTAAAAACTCAAAGATCTTTCAAATGAAATTTTTCTCGTTTGTTTGATTGTGAAATTGTTTTATTTACTTAAAGATCTGTTAAAACTATCATACCCGACACTAACAATCTTTAATGTCTTAGATTGATCCTTATCATCAATTTTCAAAATTAAATCAGCCACGCCTTTCCCCAAAAATTTTTAAATGGTTTAAATCAATTGGGACCACAAATCTCAAATGGTTTGATATTTTTGATCTGGGAGAGATCTTGATTTAAATCTCAAATCTATTTTAGTCCTTTAAAGGCACTCCGCTCCATGTGCCAAACGATTTTAATATATGATACATGATGGAGAGGAGCATTTATCCAAAAACAAGATGAGTATTTAAACCAGCCACATATTCTCTCATGTTTTCTAAACCTAATTAAATCACTTGGGATCCAAAATCTCAAAGGGTTTGATATTTTTGATCAAGGGAGAATTTGTGATTTAATTATGAAATCGATAAATGATGATCGATTTGATTCAAAAGTGTGTGTCGCTCTCCCATATGTGCTAAACGCTTCAATCTCAAGCACATATTTAGGGGATCATTTCAAAGAAAATAAACTATCAAAGTACAAAGATTTTTATGTTTCAACATAATGTACCTTGATTGATTTTCTAATGGTTTTCTGTATGGCAATATGATCGTGAAAGTACTTCTAAGAACTCTTTCCACCAACGAACATTTTGAGGGGAGAATTTACCAAGAAAATCAAAAGGCTTTTTCAAAGGAAATTGTGATCAAAGAAATTATTTCATAAGAACTCTTGCCTCCATGTGCTAAACAATTTCATAATCATATGCACATGTTGAGGGGGAGCATTTCTAAATGATCAAAACAATTAAGGTACAAAATGCATTGATATTATATCACAAGTACCTTGATTGATTTTCCAAATGATTTTCAATTGGTTTCAAGAATGAAAGAACAATACCAAAAGACCCACCAATTTACTTTATGCATGGTGATATAAGGATGGTTAGGTTAGGTTAGGTATTCGTCCCACGATCCCTGTCAGAGTTTGAGGGATTCACCCAGGACAATCCACTAGATAGTGTAGAGTCCTTAGGTATGATGAAAAAAGGAGAAAAGTGAGAAATGGAAGAGTGCGGATCGAGATAGAGCTAGAACCGAATAAACCCAACAAGGTTCTCGTAATGAAATCTCAGTAGCATCAAGGGGTTGAAGAGTGAAAAGAAATGAATGAGAAAAGGGTGAAAAGAAATAGCCTCCAATAATTCAACCTTAGGCGTAAACCAGTTCATTACATATGCTACTCGGTGGTTACCAAGGTAACACCGGTATTGAAGACAAGACGTCATGGACCCAAAGTGATGCACCGCACTAATCTTCCCAAGCTACTCGTGTTCCTCTTAAAAGGGCTTGTTTCATTCTCACGGGAACCTACATAATCTATCGACTTTCTCTTAGAGATTGTTGATATTGAATAAGGAGACCGATAAGGTTTTAAAAGGTACCTTTGGCGGGTCATTTAAGCCCTTATTCGATCATCAGATCCGTTATTGCTTAATATCGCTCCTTTTCACTTTTAGGTCTCTTGAAGGCAAAATGTCGGAATGATGCTTATTTGGACGAAAAGGCGAATATACTGAAGAAAATGGCCAAAGTCGAATCGAGACACTCAAAGTCGCTTTGAAACATAAGGTGACTGCCATCAGATATCCGCGACGCCGTCGGAAGGAATTTTATGACGGGTCGAAGCGAAATTGCATGTTTTCAAGGGACCACGTCGTTCTAAAGGAGTAGGCCGTCGTTACTCGTACGGCCTAGATGCGCACCAAGACGGCGTCGATTTGAAGGCGGGACGCATCACAATTATAAGGTGACGCCGTCGCAAGGTTTACGTGGCCAAGACGAACCCCAATGACGGCGACACGACGGGCCATGAAACACAAGGTGACGTCACAAGTCGATTAAGACTATCACAAATGATGCCAAGTAGTTGATATTGTTTTGGCCATAACTTTTGCATACGAACTCGGATTTAGGTGGTTCAAAAGCCCACGCGACCGAACGAGAAAATCTACAATTTGTCGAAATGGTCGACGCATTACTCTATAAGTGTGACGCCGTCACCCTTTGCCGACGTAAAATCGCCTATAAATATAACATTATAACTTCACTTTTTGAAAGCCCTAAACCCTAAGTCCGATTCCGTGGTTTAGGTAGGTGTTTTTCCAAAGAACTTAAAGGGTTCCAAACACTCTATAAACATTGTGTGTTGGTTTGTTTGTTAATCCAATCCTATGGTATGTCTTCAATTATCATAATTGTTGCTTGCTCTTCATTAATTATGCTTGGCTAATTCATCTAGTGTCCGCTTATGATTGTGTGAAACTTGTATACAATTAATTAGATCTTATTGATTTCTTAGTGATGCTTGTGTTCATCTTCATCATTGGGGTGTGACAACTTCAATGAGTCTAATTGGTTTAGTTTATAATTCTTGCATCCCACTGCCTCTTGTTTGATTGGTTGTCTCTTATCTTAATTGTAATTGGCTTAGAAGTGCGACTAGGCTATCGTTGTGTTTAACACTTGATAAATCCTTGATAGTTTATGAATGACTTAGTGGATTTTGTTTACTACACTTAAAGGTGAATTCAAAGAGTTAGGAGAACCGCATACCCTACAACCTTAGACACACAACGAACTAGGAATAAGGACGTGACAATTCAACCATCAATAGGACGTGACAATTCAAGAGGTAGAATTGGATAGCTAGCAAGGAGTAATACATCATAAGTAGATACGCTTCACGCATCGGTAGATCCCTTAGTTAGTTAGTATCTTTTGGAATAGTTGACTAGCAACTAATTCCACCCTCCCTTCCAAACCCCGAGATTCGTACCTTTCCATTCCATAAAATATAAAAATACAAAATAATCATCCTCACCTTTAGACTTAAATCGACATACAATTCACCCTAACGACACTATTCCCCAGAGAACGATATCAATACCGTGGCTTACCCTAATTACTACACTACAACGATTAGGTTCACCGCCTAGGGTGTTATAAAACTTGCTCAAGAAAAGGAAGTTTTTTGACCCCGAACGACGCGTGTAGCGTTATCAAGTTTTAGGCGCGCCGGGAATAGAATAGCTAGTTAGTAGTCCACTCGCTTAGGTTCTTTGCTTGATTCCTATCAAGTAAAATTTTCTCATTTTAGCTTTCTCGTAGTCTATCCCCTTCTTCGTGACCTTTGTTCATAGTCCCATCACTTTTCATCATGGAAGGTGATAACCAACCACCACTCATCAACCCACCACCAAATGACCCGCCAAGAGGCCGCATCTTGGAGAATACTCAAGACCAAGCCACCTAAGCTATAGAAACACCATTGAGCTTCCCGACTAAGCCCGAACTATGGCCTGCGATCCGACACCATCCGGTTGGTGCAAAACGGATGTGCATTCCATGGACTTCGTTCGAAGATCCTAATCAAGATCTTAAGGATTTCCTTAAAATTGCCGATTCCATCGACCTTGATGCTACTACTCGGAGACCACGCTGCCTGCCTCTTCCAATTCTCTACGGGACCAAGCTAGTAATTGGCTTGACGGACTTCCCGCCCGGATCCATCTCAAGATGGGATGATCTCACCACTGCTTCCTCGCCCAATTTTTCCCACGGAGAGAACTACCAAACTTAGGAATGACATCTTGATGTTCCAACAACGTCAAGGCGAAACTCTCAGACGAGGCATGGACTCGATTTAAGGAATTGCTCCACAAAGTCCTCATCACGCATCGATCTTTGGCTTCTAGTCCAAATCTTTTACGATCGTGTCAACTTCTCAACTAAGAAATCCATTGACCAAGCGCCGGTGGTAAACTTAGTAAACTCACCGTGGAAGAATCATGGGGTACAATAGAGGACCTTGCCTCTATGAAAATGAATGTTGGAATGACCCCGTGAGTTGTCCAAAACTGATAAGGCAGTCTCTTTGCCTCCCATTGACTCACAACCTTCCAATCGTAGGATGCTCGAACTTGAAGATCAAGCCAAATTCCTAATGAACTCCTACAAGACTCCTAAGCTTGAGCCAAATAACTTAGGAAAATCCTACAACAACCCTCCAAACACCAGAACTTCCACTAGTCTTGAGGGAATGGTGTCCAAATTCATGTCATCTCAAGAAGCTCGATTGACGCAACTTGAAGCCGATTTCAAGCAACGACAAAGCGAGATGACAACCAAGCTCGACACCCTCTTAAAAGCCTTCAATGGACATAGGGATGTAATACAGAAAAATGGCGGAGATGATGGACTCGGTGAAAGAGTACACTAAGGCGAAGATTCCGAGAAGGTGCTAGTGAGGAGCGATGAGCACGCCACCCCACTTTGTCTATTAACGCCATTTCCATTTCTTCCGATGAGGATGGAGTAGTTGAGAAGAAGGAGCCTGAGAGCAGCAAGGATGGTAAGGATAAGAATGAGGCTCGGACTAATGATGAACCCAAATTCATCAAGCATTACCTTAAGCATGAGATCAATAATAAAACAATCATTAACCAAGTGAAAAACTTTAGGTGCAATGATGTTCTTAGGAAAGCCCTCTTAGGTGAAGTAGGAGAGGAAGAGTATGACACCATGCCTATTGGACCTATGTATGAGTCGATTCTGAGAAAGCCAGTAACTAAGAAGCAAGAGATCTCTCGGGAACTTTGTAATTCCATGTAGCATAGGTGACTTAGAGAACCTAAATGCCTTGGCCGACTGTGGATCCGATGTAAACATAATGCATTGTCGGCCTATAATAAGTTGACTAAGGAGGAACCCACCAAGACCAATCTTAGACTTTCCTTAGCAAATCATTCATATGTTTATCCCATAGGAATAGTGGAGGATGTCTTAATTGAGGTTGCCAATATTGTCTATCCGGTGGACTTCGCAATTGTAGACATTGAGGAAGATAAAACCCGCCATTAATCACAGGAGCACCTTTCGACCACCGCCAAGGCAACCATCAAATGCGGTGAAGGGATTATGATACTCAAAAGTGGAAAAGGACAAGTTAGGGTACCTATTGTTCGAGATATCCTTTGAAGATTATGGAGAAGGTAAAAGATATGAATTGAAGGTCTCCAATAATGCCGCTCGTAAGAAAATGGTTGAATGGGAAAAAGGCTTAGAGAATTCATGGTTCAGGTTAAATCGACATTGTGGAAACGTGATAAAAGTTAGAAATAACTATACCACAATACCACAAACTCAAAAGAACCCTAAGGAATTTTTGAATGGAGAAAAGGTGCTTTTGTATAAATCAAGAATAAAGGCATTATGGGAAGGAATAAGCCAAGATGGTTTGGACCTTATACGGTGAAAGAAACTAATCTAAAACATAAAACCGTTATCATAATAGACGATGTTGGAAGAGAATTCATGGTGAGCATACAACGCCTACAACCTTATGATGAAGGCTTAGTGGAAGAAAAGAAGGACGATGCAATGAAGTCACGTAGGGGAACGACTTGAGTCTAGCTACAAGACTCATAAATAAAGAAAAGCGCTTCGTGGGAGGCAACCCATGTTTAATTGTTTGTTTGTTTGTGTGTCATATATCTTTTCATTGATTGTTTATTCTCATGTTTGAATTTGTGAAAATGCTTTATTTTGTCTTTAACCTCGTCTTAATTACATATAAAGGTATTTTACAAAAGGGATAAGTGTAGGGAGGATTACACACGTTTTAAAAGAACGTGAACATGAGAATTACAATTCTTGAAAAAGATATATATGTGTGTTTGTTAGAGTCAAATGCTTGTATCGAGTCATAATGGATGTTTTGCAGGAATTTTTCCAGATTCTAAAGATATAAATTTTCCAGAATTTTTTTTCAGAAAATCGCAGACTAGTTTCTGTCGGGATAACCGACGCGGCGTCAGATCACAACTCGACGGCGTCGGGAGGAGTAGAAACAACTTCTAACTTTTTCGTTTTACGTACTACTTATAATTTTGGAATTTTTCAGTCTTAATTTTTAGAAAATGCAAACATCCATTCCACAAGCATTATATCTTATTTAAGTCTGAATTACATCTTGTTGTGATTTTTCTTTGTTCGGTTTGATGCGTTGGGTTGTTTGTTTTCTTCAAGTGTGCGGTGTTTTATTTATCAAGAAGAAGATACATAAGGTTGGAAGGAGCTTTTCACGCATACATTCTTCTTGGAAAGGATTTAACCACTACTTCACACACGGATCCTACCGAGCTAATCGGGAGTATTAGTTTCTTTCGTTTTTATTACCTTCCATTATCATAAATTTGATACTTCGGGGAACATTGGGGACAATGTTGGTTTAAGTGTAAGGAGGAAAATAAACGAACTTTGAAACTATGCTTATCCTTGATTATTTGCTTTGTCCAAATTGCATTTGCGTAATAAACCATGAGAAAATGTCGGTTAGGGTAATTTTGGCACCAAATTTAAAATTTTCATGACATATAGGAGTGGGCCATTAGTCTTAACAAAAGCTGCCTCACGGATAGGAAGTTGCATGACTAGCACAAAACCCTTTACCACCCAAATTCCACCCAAAATGTGAGGATCGCCACTTAGATTAGTAGGAATTAAAGCATTCATCTTTAATGCTTAGAGTGTGAACCGGTAGTATATTAGATTCTAGAACTTGTTTTGTGATGCATTCCGAGATCGCTAGTGAGACTACACTTGTGTAGTTAGGAATAACTAAATGATAAGAGGCATTAGGATAAACCCTTGTTTGATACATTTAATATAATTACTTCTTCCATATCGGTTGAGTAATTCCCCACACCCTTTACGTTGTACTCATCTTTAGTACACGATACCCTAGTTAACCCTCGAGCCTATCCTTTTCGCGGTTCTCGTGATGTTTCGGTTTTCGAATATCAATGAAGAGCATTGTTTACACCCCACCCCAAATATACACCCAAATCGCCTTAGCCTACCCCTTATGCACTCACTTTTAGTGCAATTATTTGTTATCACCCCAAACCCTTAGTTCAATTATCTAGTTGCTTGCATAAGTTGCTAAGTCGAGTCATATCCTTTGTATACGCTTTGGGATGATTGGGATTCATGGGAAAAGTTAAAGTTTATGAAATATAGGGAAGAGAACGTTAAACTCAAATTCCCTTTGTTTGCATAATAATGTACTCCAAGTGTTTTGATCTTTTCAATTCGGGTCAAATTAGTGTTAGAGTAATAAAAACTCAAGTGTAGGATGTGTCTATAAATCCCTATCATTTTGATGTCTTAGTAGAGGATGGTAGAGTAAAGTGTATGCAAAAAAAAAAAAAAAAAAAAAAAAAAACCCATACTGCTACCATCCTACATCTATCTTTTAAATTATGTTTGTTTATTTTCGTTGCCTAGAGTTTTAGAGTGTCGAGTCTTGGCTTAGCAACGCCATTCTTCGTATACTTGCAACATAGAGATTTTGACTATCCACCACTAAATAGCCTATCCCACCAAACCCTTCATTTCCCTACCGTAAGCTAACATTACAACCCTTTAAAAGACCTCTTTGATAGTCTTTCCTAGGTGCTTACGCCAAAGCGACGGAGGTTTGATCTATTCTCAAGCCTATGGTAATCTATGTACTAGGACCGGTTAATGAGTGTTTATCTTCCATTTCCGATTTGTTATATTTCATATATACACCGAGAGAGATGTGAGTATCCAAACACCCCATGTGAGGTGCTAGTATGTAATTTCCGTGCTTGTTATGACTTTATGGGCTTATATGTGTTGTGGACCGTTTTGAATGAATGCTTCATGACCCCTAACTTATAAATTAATTGGCTAAAGCACATTTGCTTGAGGACAAGCAAATACCAAGTGTAGGGATATTTGATAAGGTTTTAAAGGTACCTTTTTAAGGGGTCATTTAAGCCCTTATTCGATCACTCAGATCCGTTATTGCTTAATATCGTTCCTTTTCACTTTTAGGTCTCTTGAAGGCAAAATGCGGAATGATGCTTATTTGGACGAAAAGGCGAATATACGAAGAAAATGGCCAAAGTCGAATCGAGACACTCAAAGCACATTGAAACATAAGGCGGCAGGCGTCCATGCATATCCGCGACGCCATTCGGAAGGAATTTTATGACGGGTCGGAAGCGAAATTGCATGTTTCAAGGACGACGTCGAGTTCTAAAGGTAGGCCGTCGTTACTCGGGCGGCCTAGATGCGCCAAGGCAGTCGGAGCTGAAGGGACGGCGTCACGGTCATAAGGTGAAGCCGTCGTAAGGTTTACGTGGCCAAGGCGAAACCCCAATGGCGACACGACGCGCCATGAAACACAGGTGGACGTCACAAGGTGATTAAGACTATCACGAGATCTTCAAGTAGTTGATATTGTTTTGGCCATAACTTTTGCATACGAACTCGGATTTAGGTGGTTCAAAAGCCCACGCGATCCGAACGAGAAAATCTACAATTTGCTGAAAAAATGGTCGTGACCCGTCACTCTATAAGTGTGACGCCGTCACCCTTTGCCGATGAAAATCTGCCTATAAATATAACATTATAACTTCACTTTTTGAAAGCCCTAAACCCTAAGTCCGATTCTGTGGTTTAGGTAGGTGTTTTCGACAACTTAAAGGGTTCCGGACACTCTATAAACATTGTGTGTTGGTTTGTTTGTTAATCCAATCCTATGGTATGTCTTCAATTATCATAATTGTTGCTTGCTCTTCATTAATTATGCTTGGCTAATTCATCTAGTGTCTCGCTTATGATTGTGTGAAACTTGTATACAATTAATTAGATCTTATTGATTTCTTAGTGATGCTTGTGTCTATCTTCATCATTAGGGTGTGACAACTTCAATGAGTCTAATTGGTTTAGTTTATAATTCTTGCATCCTACTGTCTCTTGTTTGATTGGTTGTCTCTTATCTTAATTGTAATTGGCTTAGGAAGTGCGACTAGGCTATCGTTGTGTTTAACACTTGATAAATCCTTGATAGTTTATGAATGACTTAGTGGATTTTGTTTACTACACTTAAAGGTGAATTCAAAGAGTTAGGGAGAACCGCATACCCTACAACCTTAGACACACAACGTAACTAGGAATAAGGACGTGACAATTCAACCATCAATAGGACGTGACAATTCAGTAGGTAGAATTGGATAGCTAGCAAGGAGTAATACATCATAAGTAGATACGCTTCACGTTCTTGGTAGATCCCTTAGTTAGTTAGTATCTTTTGGAATAGTTGACTAGCAACTAATTCCACCCTCCTTCAAACCCCGAGATTCGTACCTTTCCATTCCATAAAATATAAAAATACAAAATAATCATCCTCACCTTTAGACTTAAATCGACATACAATTCAGCCTAACGACACTATTCCCTAGAGAGCGATATCAATACCCGTGGCTTACCCTAATTACTACACTACAACGATTAGGTTCACCGCCTAGGGTGTTATAAAACTTGCTCAAGAAAAGGAAGTTTCCTTGACCCCGAACGACGCTGTGTGGCGTTATCGAGACCTTCTCCCTAGTCTCCGGCATAGGAAACCAAATATGCACAATTGAGTCTAGAGCCAAGAGATCATCCACAATATATCATTAGGACACAAAATTAATGAAGACTTCTTGTTCACACAATGTGGAAAGTAAGTATATATTAAGAGTCCTACGATTATCCTTGTGGTATTGCGGGAACATCCGAGTGATATGTAAAGTATTCACAACGAAGATGGAAATCCTTCAAGAGCCAATATTAAACAAGTTCTTGGTGGGTGACATGTGAGATCTTTCAAAGATCAAGCTTGTGACAAGCGGATAGAAACAATGGGGCGATTCATTCTTGAATCAACCTTGGTCCAGAAATGAATTGACGAATACTTTTGAAAAACCGTTCGATGTGCAAATCTTTTTCTCTAGCACATCGAATGTGTATTCATGTTTTCAAACTCAAAAGTATCTACGATTGAAAAAATACTTTTGGAAAACCGTTCGATGTGAATCTCTTCTTTTCTCTAGCACATCGAATATGTACTCTTTCAAATACAAAAGTATTTATGATTGAAAATTGATCTTTCTCATAAAACCTTCGCCGATTGCAAAACTCTTTCTTCTAAGCAATACGCGATTGTTTTCAAATCAATCGATGAATCTCAATTATTTGGTTCACTCACTCCGTGTTGTCTACTTTGGGACGCTACGGTTCGAGAACGGCTAGATCAAGTCGCGAAACCATGTAACGGAGATTCTTGAATTATACCGATCGCGCGGTGATTTATACTAATCAGCGGGAACCGTAGTTCTTGCAATTGTATTCAACGAAAGTGAACAAAGACACTTTTCATGTGTTTTAGTGCTAATCGTTGTTTGCGGGAACATTGAGCGGTTGCAACCGATCGATATTGAGAAGTCAATTCACACCGCATGCTCACAAAGATTCACACTTAATTGAAGAAAATCATGACATTCAAAGATATACAAAGATGCTTCCGCTACTCGATGAAAAGATGTCATGATCCGAGAAGTGTGAGCATGTCGGTCCAAAAGTCACAACATCACATGAAGGCAACACTACAAGGTGATCCAAAGATACCGTGGTTGATGAACTCAAATAAAGCTCGAAGATCATCAAGATGTGGATCGATTAAAGGCCTCCACTAAAAGTACAAAGGTTGGACTTTGAAGAATCATCGCTAAAGCACAAAGAATCACGGACATTGAAGAATTGAAGTCTACGAGCTTGAGCATAAAGACAAAGATAGAATGCTAGGATTCAAAATGTAAATCATGGGGTGACCTCCTTTGGGGGAGATTGTTAGGAATTGGTAATTCCATAAGGAAGGTCGGTCACCCCAATTATTGTTTAGCATATCTTAGCTCGTAGACTTTCGTTATTTAGTAGTTTATTAGTTAGTTGTTAGCTTAGTTATTAGTTTAGTGTAACACCGCTGAGGAAGGGCGGGTCTTTACCCACTCAGATACCGATCCACGGTCGACGGAGGAGGACGAGTAGGTTGTAACTATAAATACCCCTTCTACTCTTGGAGGGGTGGAGCTTCTTAATCTAACCTTTCATTTTTTGTTTTAATCCTCTCTCTAGAACTCCCTCTCTACTCTATTCATCTCTCTAAACATGGCATTCTTGTATAATCATCTCCCTAGACCACCTGAATCATCTAACAACATAAAATGAATGATCCTACACAATTCCTTAACTCTACCAAGGAAATTACAACTAACTCTAGAATCTAGGGGTGGAAACGAGTCGAGCCGTGCTCGAGCCTCCAAGAGCTCGAGCTTGGCTCGTTTATATTTTTGAAAGCTCGAGCTCAAGCTCGGCTCGATACGAGCCTTGTGATTTGAGCTCTAGCTCGGCTCGTGGTGTTTATATAAAGCTCGAGCTAAGCTCGAGCTCGTCTCATTTTTATGATGGCCTACAAAAGATAAAGCTCGGCTCGAGCTCGTTTATCAATTTTAAGATCGTTAATGAGCTCGTCAGTCATTTTAGGTGCAAAAGGAAATAAAGAAACTTTTAATCATTCAAACACAATGTAATGAAAATAGTAGCTAACCCAAATTCAAAACTACAATTAAAGAACCAAAGGAGCACAACATACTTCTGAGTAAAACACTCCATACAAAATATAGCATCCATTGATGATTAACAAAATGATGTCATGGATCATATGAAACAAAGTATCTAGCAAAATTTCTAGAAAAGCAACAAAATATGATCGTGATCGCATAAGACATCTCCATCAGATTTCGTTTTGACTACGAGGCTACGATACGAAAAAAGAACCCGACCATGGAACTATTAATAGAACATATGTAGCCACTGTAAAATGAAATATAAAACTATTAGTGAGGTAAAAATGGTTTAGTCATAAGTCATAAGATACGAAAAATGAACTGGAATAATAAACTCATCTCATTGATCAATAGTTCTCTTTATTTAGTATGTCTACTGAGTTGCCAATCACTCAGGTACCCTAAATTGGTCTCTACATGATCCAACAAACGCCCCACCCATTAAGGTATATGTACACAGTTTTGGAATTACAATAAAATCAAGACACTTTGGAAGATGGATACTAGCTCATTGGATGAGAAATAATAATTTTATGTTACTAATCATTCGCAAACACAAGGACACTTAAAATCACCTGGAACTAGCTTCTTTTCACGGTTGGCAGTAAAACCTCAGTGGGTATATCTTCCTTCTACAAAAACAAAATACATAAATTGTATACAATGAATCATCACAATATATATGTCCGCAATAAAGTGTTACGTTAGTGATAAGGTTTTGAGGCGTACCTTCACTTTCTTTTAATTCCATAGTTTTGTCTAATCAATCCCTCCACAAAGTAACATTTCTACTATGTTAGACTTCAACGCGGATCTATATGGATCGATAACTCTTCCAAAGACTAAATGTTTTCTCGAGATGCCTTTGTGGAAATTGGAATTGCAAGAACATCCTTGCCATCTTTGACAAAAGCAGGATACTTCAATTGGTGAACATTCCACCACTCTAAAGCATTGAATTTCATCCCCATTGTCCTTGGAAACCTTCTTCCAAGTACATTTAATTTCGATTTGTCACACTTATCTACATACGAACCTTTATAAAATTCCCAAATTCTTCCCATTCGATCCTAGCGAGTCTTCATTTGACCTCAAATTGGAGCTCCCCCACATGATCCACTTTTATAACTTGCGCTTCTTTAACCATTACCTCATGCATCTCCACATACTCTTTAAACATATGATCAAGTCGTCCAATACCTCTTTAGTGTTGTTTGCAACTACATCATTGAGGATATATTTTTTATAGCAAAATTTAATGTACCATTTTCATCCTAGGATCTAGAATCGCGGCTATACCCATAAGCGGTGACACTCAAAGATGCTTGTCGAACTTCTCCTTCATTTCTTCCGCCCTTTCACAAATAAAATCATTTCTTGAATGTGCACTTTTATCTATTATTACTTTGACCTTGTACACCTTCTTAAGGTATAGATTTGCAGTAGGATAATCAGAGCCTGAAATGATATTTGTACACACTTTAAAAAACTTTAAGACTTCACACACAGCTTTGACATTTTCCCAATCTTCATCGCTAGGCAAGTGGCTGAAATGTGGTTCATACTCTGCATATCTAAGAAAACAAGTAAAAGTTATTAAAGATACATCATCGTAAATCAAAATATACATATGCAATGAAACATCAATAGAAATAAAGTCATAAAACAAATCAAACATGATGACACCTCATAAACATCTTTATGAACAAAATAAACAAGTGCAATGATATATATATACTTGTTTAAGCAAAGTAGAAAAAGTTACATGTGAATGGAATGATCTATTAGTAACAACCGAAGAAAATGAGAGTGGGTGAATGAAACGTTAGAACTTAGGAAAAAGATAAGAGTAAATATTAAGTAGGTGGATGAAATACAATAATACTTATCTATTTACTTTAATAAATTATTAGGATTAAACATGTGGTTCTAGAAAATTAGTGAAAAAGGGAATATGAATGGATACATTAAGGGCCCGTTTGGTACCCGGGTTTTCATGGGTTTGGACTTAAAGTATTTTTTAAAGTTGTGTTTGGTTTCATCCTAATCCTCTGACAAACCTCTGCCATGGTGTTTTGAGTACAAAATCCCAATCCAGACCACTAGGGTAGGTTTTTGAAAGTGATTAATGAAATGCATTTTTGTTTTTAAAGCTATTTTCTAGCCACATGTTATTTACTTTTATTCTTATTTTTACATTTTTATTTCAAACATATATATATAAAATAAATTTATCAATAATTTATTTTCTCTCTCTTCATTTAATTTAAAATCTATATACTAAATTCAAATCCACATCTAAATCCAAATCCAAATCTAAATCTAAATCAAAATCCTAAACTCATCTACAAACCAAACGGGCCCTAAATATTTATTGGTAGTGTTCAAAAAAAATTTGTTGGCGCGTTGACGGGAGGCTCGAGCTATTTAGTGTAAAAAGTTAATTTTTTGAACTCATAACTTAAAATACATGTATATAGATTTGGGATCATATGAGATCATTCTTAAAGTTCTAAAAATGAGATCAATGCAAGAACCAATAAAAGGTTGACAAGTGTATTTTTTGCTATTAAAAATCTGAAAATTAAATGTATAGCTAAAAAGGGTATTATGGGTATTTTATATATCTAACCTAAATATACTATTAGTCGGCTCCCACATTTTCCTCCCTTCCATCTCTTCTCCCTCAAATCTCTCCTCCTGCATCTTTATTTTCAGCGTCCCCACCAACAATCATTTGTATCAATCGTACTACGAGCTCTCCCGTATGTCCTCCCACAATCTTTTCTTCTCTTTTTATAATTATAGATCTCGTTTTATAATACTCCAAAAAGGTTTTTGTTGTTTCATATCGTGCCATTTTTTTAGCGATTCGAGTGATTCGGATCGTGGTGGTTGTGGTTTATTGTTATAAACATCAAAGCCGACATTTATTAGCTCATGGTGTTTGTGGTTTCGATAGCGAACGGAATAATGATGGGTATGAGTTTGTGGTGTTTGTGGTTTTAGATCATGATGTTTGTGGTTGGAATAAAGGGTTTCGATTAATGGGTGACGACTAGATCGATGGTGGGTACGGAATAATGGGTTTGATTAAGTAGTGGCGGAAATCACCAAAGCAACCATGCGGGAAAACCAAAATATGCCGGTTATCCGGTGTACGAAATCTGCTTGTCATTAGTTTGTGTACGAGATGGGTTTGTGTACGGAATCATTGTTGTGTGCGAGATGGGTTTGTGTGCGAATATGTTGTCATAAGATGTTGTTTGAACTACGATATAGCGGTGATACCAGCATGGTCGTCGATGAACCCGGCGCCACGACACATCGGTGATACCGAATCGACCACATCATGATTTACTCTTTGTTGTTTTTATAAATATGTATCAAGATTCAAGAACTAGTCGGTTATTTATACAAGTTTATCAGTTAGGATTTTTAAGATCCGTTTTTTTAATATGTGTATCGGTGTACCTAAAGCCACGATACATCCGATTGGGATTTGTGGGAATTGATTATTTTAATGATTTTTCTTAAGATTTGTTAATTTGTTAGGTTATGTGATGTATCATGGGACTTTTTTTTTAAATATATGTTGGTTTATTCAAAATATATGTTGATACCCGGATCTGTTATAGGCATATGGATTTGTTTTGGTGTACTAGATCGGTACGGGATCTTGTTTTTAGTTGATACATGGATCAGTTCTAGTTTAGTAATTTGTTGTGTACGAGATCTTGTTTTTTTAGTCTAATAAATTTTTTAGTTTTGTTTGATGATACATTTAGTATTGTGGTGTTGTGTATTAGTTTAATATTTAAAAAATATAGACCCGGATGTATGTATAATAAGATGGCGGAAACTTTTAAAAAGTTTGACTATATTTAAATTGAGTTTCCCAAAATACCCTTAAAATTCTTTTTAATAATTATAGTGTCTTTCATTTAATGCTAATCTAATCTATCACAAATAAAGAGATCGATGGTCCATAATGGGTCTTACTTTTAAAACTTTAAACTTGGTCTCACATTAACCCTCCCCATGTATATATATATATATATATATATATATATATATATATATATATATATATATATATATATATATATATATATATATATATATATATATATATATATGTACTAGAGCTCGTTATGGCTCATGAGCTTAATCGAGCTTTATATTCAAAGCTCGGGCTCATGCTCGTTTATTTAAAGAGCCTTAATTTAGGCTCGAGCTCGTTTAAGCTCGGCTCGTTTCGAGCTTTTAGCGATCCGATCCCAAGCTTTTAACGAGCAGCTCGGCTCGTTTCCACCCCTACTAGGATCATTGGGGTCTTGCCTATTTGGGATAGGTTTTTCCATCACCCAATTATAGTATGTGCTTGTCATGATGTTTATTGGGGATTTGCGATCAATGTATGCCTTTGCTATGAAAAGATGTCCTATGCAACATGCTATGTTGAGATTTCTAGGATTTCCAAAGGTGATTCGTGGGCATCTCCTAATATACATGTGACGAAGGTCGCGCACTAGGTGTGGGTGGCATGAAAGTTCCTCTTCCGTAGGAAACTTATTGAAGTATTCATCACCTACTTCGTCTAATTCGTTGGTTGATTCATCCTTAGGAGTCTGACTAACCTCAAGTATCGTCTCATGGTTTGCTTAGTCACTATTCCTATTTGGTTTCACTAGAGTGATAGCATTGACGAAGTGAACTTGCTTGGATGAAGATGGATCCCTAGTTTCGAAGTATTTGCTTGGGTCCTTAATCTTAACACCGGAAGCTTCGGGAGAATGAGTTGAGATGGCATTAACCTTTTCGGTGGTCTTCCTATCACTATTGGTTATGGCTTTCAAAAGGTTATCTATCTTCCTATCCATCTCGGCTTGTTGTTGGTTAAAGCGGTCCGAAAGCTTGACTATTTGGGCTTCTTGGGATGTAACTAGGTGTTGCATCATCCCTTCTAGGTGTTGTTGACTAGGGTTGTGAGAGCTTTGGTTGTGTTGTTGGGGCCATGGGGAATCGTTAGAGGTGAATTCTTTGGTTTGACCCCAATTATAGTCGGGTTTGCCCCTCCATACTTCTCGGGCTTCGTTGAAAGTCCTAGGTCCGGGTGTTGTGGGAAATCTCCCTCCCATTCCATTGTTACGCGATAATGCGTAGTCCATGGAAGCTTGTTCGGGGAGTCTCGTGCAAGTACGAGTGACATGGGGACCACTACATATCTCACACAAGGAAGAGACCTTGTTCACTTGGTGTGAAGGCTTAGGAGTTTCATAGGAGCTCATTAGGAATTTGACTTGATCTTCAAGTTCGAGCATCCTACGATTGGAAGGTTGTGAGTCAATGGGAGGCAAGGAGATTGCCTTGACGGTTTTAGGCAACTCACGGGGGTCATTCCAACATTCGTTATCATAGATGACAAGGTCCTCTATTGTACCCCACGATTCTTCTGCGGTAAGTTCACTAAGTTTGCCACCGGCCGCTTGGTCGATGGTTTACCTAGTTGAGAAATTGACATGATCGTAAAAGATTTGGACTTGAAGCCAAAGATCGATGCCGTGATGAGGGACTTTATGGAGCAAGTCCTTGAATCGAGTCCACGCCTCGTATAAAGTTTCCCCTTGACGTTGTTGGAACATCAAGATGTCGTTCCTTAGTTTGGTAGTTCTCCCCGGTGGGAAAAATTGGGCGAGGAAATGAGTGGTGAGGTCATCCCAACTTGAGATGGATCCGGCGGGAAGTCGCTCAAGCCAATTACTAGCTTGGTCCCGTAGAGAGAATTGGAAGAGACGCAAGCGCGTGGTCTCCTGTGTGGTAGCATCAAGGTCGATAGAGTCAACTATTTTAAGGAAATCCTTGAGATCTTGATTAGGATCTTGAATGAAGTCCATGGAATGCACATCCGTTTTACCAACCGGATGGTGTCGGATCAAAGGTAGTAGTTTAAGCTTGATCGGGAGCTTAATGGTGTTCATATAGCCTTGATGGCTCGGTCTAGAGTATTCACCAAGAGTATGGCCTCTTGGCGGGTCAATGTTGGTGGGTTGATGGGAAGTGGTTGATTTGGTGGGTTATCACCTTTCATGATGAAAAGTGACAAGGTTTACGAACAAAAATACAAAGAAGGGGAATAGACTATAAGGAAGCTAATGAAAATGAGAAAAAATCTTACTTGATAGGAATCAAGCAAGGGAACCTAAATGAGATAGAGATCTAACTAGCTATTCTATTCCCAATGACGTAAAAATTTGATGTGTGAAAGGCGCGTTCGGGGTCAAAAGCGTCTTTTCTTGAGCAAGTTTTTCAACCTCTGGCGGTGAACCTAGTCGTTGTAGTGTTGTATGGGGTAAGCCTCGGGAATGATATCGTTCTCTAGGGAATAGGAATGTTATTAAGAAATATATGGCGAGAAGGTGGGGTTGAGGATGATTCTTTTTTTTAATCTTTTTATGGTTTTAGAAAGCTAAGGTAAAATCTCGAGGCAATTGGTTTGGGAGTGGTACTTTTACCGATTACTTGACTTTGTCTAATTGTATAATTATCTAATTACTACGGGTAGCTTATGTCTAATTAAGGTGTGCTCGTATGATGATTAAAATGTGTTCACCTAGATGTTATTACTCCTAGTTATCTTTTGTTGGTCGGTTGAGTTGTCACGTCCTTTATCTTAATGCGTTGTATTCCTAGCGATTCGTAGGGTATGCGTAGTCCCTAGTTCTTTGAGGTTATCTCTAGTATACAACCTACGGAATCGGCAAACCTAAGCTATTTCATCCATAAACCATATCATTATAAAGCATACTCAAGCATTAAATACAACGAAGATGCCTAGTTGCACTCTAAGCCAATTTCAATTAAGATAAGAAATAACCTAACAATAATCAATAACTAGGTTTCATAGATCTAAGCAAACACACAAGAAATTTAGCTAGACATGATAGACAAGCAAGCATACACACAATCAATCGAATATAGGATAGACATAATGATAATTTGGATAAATAAACTTATCGATGTGTAAAATAAGGTATGGGACCCTAAGATCTTGTCGATTCGGACTACAAGCGATTTAGGGTTTTTCTCCAAAAGTCTACCTCTTCAAATCTGAAAAATCGAATTCTATATATAGATTTACAACCACACGGCGTCACCTTTTGCATGGGGGACGTCGTCACCGTCATTAGGGTTTCGTCGGGCTAAGTCATCGATGGGACGGCGTCACCATAGAGTTGTGGCGCGTCGGTCTTGATTGGGACGTCGTCACGATTCTAGATCTGGGCCGTGCGAGGTGAAAATTGTGGTGACTCCTCCATAAATAAAGCGTGGCGCCGTCGGTTATGTGACCGAATTTCCACGGTAGTCGCGTGCATGTTTTGATCAAGTCATCATAAAGGGACGGCATCGCCTTTGGTTGGGGACGCCGTCAGTCTTGTTGATCGATCTTGAGTGGCTTGATCTTGAGTTTGCCATTTTCTTCATGTATTTGCTCTTTTCGTCAAATGTGCTTCATTCCAGCATTTTGCTTCCAAAGACCTAAAAGTAAAAGGAGCGAAATTAAGTGCGGATATAAAATGTGTCGAAATAGGGCTTAAATGACCCCCAAAGCGTACATTTAAATCCTTATCAAATATCCCTCGCTTGGTATTTGCTTGTCCTCAAGCAAATGTGCTTTGACCAATCAATTTATAAGTTAGGGGCATGAAGCATTGGTTTAAAATAGTTTACAATAATTAAAAGTACCACAATAGTCATAACAAGCACGGAAATTATACACTAGCACCTCACAAGTGGTGTTTGGATTCTCTCACCTCTCGTGTTTATATGAAATATAACATAAATGGAAATGGAAGATAAACATTCATTACGGCATAATACATAGATTACCATAAGCGAGACTAGATCAAACCTCCACCGCTTTGGCGTAAGCACCTAGGAACAACTATCTAAGAGGTCTTTACAAGGGTTGTAACGTTAGGCTTATGGTAGGGAAACAAAGGGTTTTGTTGGATAGGGGATAATTAGTGGTGGCAAGTCAAAAATCGTATGTTACAAGCATGAAAAGTGTGGCGTTGCTAAGCCAAGACTCGACTCACTAACTCTAGATAACTTGAAACAAAACAAACATAAATTTAAAAACATAAACATAAATGGGACGGCATCACCTTAGAGTTGTGACGTCGTCGGTCTTCAGTTGGGACGTCATCTTGATTCTAAAAGCGTACGTTTTAAATCCTTATCGAGATCGTGAGTAGACGAGAGCTCAAGAGAAGAAGTAAGGGTGGAGTGGATTGGGCATGAGGCGCAGTTAGGAAAGAAGTAAAAAAATTATTAAATGTTTTATTATATATAATTTATATAATTTATTTATATAAATTAAATAATTAATATTAGGGATCGAGGTATTTTTTATCGGGTCACAACGGCGCAATTTTAAGCTTTTAATTCGCGTTTTACTATGCACTTGCCAAATGATATGCAAAAACGATGTCAAGAAAATTTTCATGGTTCTATGATCCGTGCTTTATTCATGATTAAACTGTTAATGTTATATGAAATTTTCCGGGAGCTTAGAAGATACATACCCATTCTTTATGAACCCTACTTGGCACAATAGTCGCATTGAGTTTCCGTTCCTTAACTCATTGAGGATGAAGATTTCGATTCTTCTGGGAGTTGCACAAAGAACCCTGGGATAATAATGAGCTTTTTCAGCCTGTTGTACTTTAAGAATGTCGTAAACATTTGGTTTCATTTTATCCCTCAAATGATCTTCTTGAACGGTTTGTTTTGGTACCTTTACATCCTCATCATTGTGAAGTGGTGCATGGGTTCAAAAGGTGATTTGTACCATGTGATGATATACATGTTCCTCATTCCTACGATGATCTTGGTGAAAATGAGTTTTTAGCAAGCTGTTAGCCTCGCTTTTATAAAGATAACGTCACTTCGTTGAATTGGACTAGATGCGTAGTATACTTTGCCCTTAGGGACTAGTATCGTTTATGTGGCAAAGTTAGAGCCTATAAATACCCTCATGACTCTCCATGAGGGTGAGGTGAATCATTTGGTTAAGTTTAGTGTGTGTTTATTCATTAAAGTTTCCATTGTTTTCTCCTCCCTCTCTCTAGTTTCTCTCTCTAAAAAGGATGAAGATCTTCATCTTCTTCCACCAACCCCGACCTCCAAACCACATAAATCTTATATGTTAATCGGTCCTAACAAGTGGTATAGAGCCATGGTTATCTTGTGTTGATTTATGTTGGTTTTACACATGTTTTTAACTGTTTTTGAGCTATTTTTTGTGGTCGGAAAATTTTTTTTTTCCCGATTTGTGGGTAAAACAGTTTTTAATACATGTTTTTGGTATCCTTATTTTGGTCTAAACAAAAAGTCCTGATCTTTCATGTTCATATTCGTCTTGGTATATCTTGTCCAAACAGGTTACTGTTATGCTTTTTTGTACCAATATATCTGTGAAACAAAAGTGGTCAAACCTTCATCTTCATATGGTCAACATGGTAAAAAAGAAGCAGTTTTATGCTTTTCTGGGTTTATTATGAAGCTGAACGGGTTTTTGGTCGGAAAAACTCGCCGGAAAAAGTGGTCAAAGGGTCAAAACCCTAAACTTACGCATAAAGGGAATCTACAAAGGTGTTACGGCGTGGCTGTGAAGTTCTGGCGTATGAAAAGTCTGCGTATGCTCTTACGCATAAGCCTAGGCTACGCGTAAGAATGGGCTACGCCTAAGACTCTTTACGGCGTGGGCTACGCATAAGCTTGTTGCGTATGCCTCACGCATAAACAAGAAGTTACGCGTAAGAAGTTAATGAGCGAAAAGAAAAGCGTTACTCGTAAATAAGACCAAAACCACCCGACCACAAAGACCATATACCATTTACAACATCTTGACCTCGGCCATAACCTCATCAATCCGAAAACCAAAACCAACTTATCCTACATCTAGACTCACTTCAAAGGACCCTCACATCTCTCCCCGTCTCATTCATTTCAAGACTCAAAAGAAAATTTTCAAGTAATCTCGAGAATTGATTCACGTTTTTTCGTAATCTTTTAAAGATTATTTCAACGGAATCATTATCCTCATCGACCTCATTGCTATATTATCCGAATATTAAGTAAAGTAAAATAACAAGTATGTTAATTCACTTTCTTGGTTCGGTTTAGGACTTAACGAAAATACAAACGAATATACAACAATTACACCACCGAGACCATATTCTAATGTTCTTGAAGTCATTTTCTCGATTTCGTGATTCGGATTAAGTAGCACATGAAGACAAGGGTCGGATTAGGATGTATTTGTGTGTGGATGATTCGTTTATGATGTTGAAATATTGAGGAGATGAGATTTGTGAATGGGAGTTGTACTGCGTATTTTTTTCCAGATCTGTTTTTGAAGATGATATTAGTTAGGTGAGAGAAAAAATGTGATAGGGGCGAATATTTGTGAGTTATGCTTAGGTTTAGGTCAACTTGTGAGTAGCAACGTTTTATAACCGGTATGTATATGGATCGGGTTATCACATGATAAATTGGTTCGTGGGCTTCAAGAAAAATCATACGGGCTGCTTATTGGATTGATGAGTGGACTAGATTTTATGTAATATCATTACAATTATTTGTTTAAGATTGGTACTTTTGGTATGGTATATTTTCACGGAGGGATACATAATTCACGGCTTGCGCGAAATTTGAAAAAATGGCTACGGAGTTTTATGCGGTATTATTTGACGAAATTGACGTGACGTTTCACGGTGGACTTCTTTATCTTTGAGGCGATGGTTGGTTGGATGCATGTCTCAAGATAACTTGTTGGAGTACATTATGAAATTTGAAAATCGGTTATAAGCGGTAAGGAGTTACGTTGTAGTGCTCGCGGTGTGTAACCATCACTTTAAGGAGTTACGTTGTTGTGTTCGATGTCACGCTGCGTTGTGGATTGTTCAAAATTTAGAACAAGCGATGAAGTCAAGTTGGGATGTTTGCTTCCTTTTCAAGTTAGTCGTATCGGGCAATCTCCATATGTGGTCATTACTATTAGCAGGGTGAATTCAAAGGAGGTTCGATTTAAGGTTGGTTAGAAAAACTTATTGAGAGTATGTTTGTGACATATTCTCCACGAAATTTTGTTCAAGCTATGATGTTTGAAAATTGCATCAAGAAGGTAATACGGCATGTACGCAACATTATGATGATTCCGATAGCTCGCAACCATCGGGAGGAGAAGTTGGTATTTCATCTTTCACGATTGGATTGGCGAAGGATTTTGCTTAAGGCGAAGAAGGAAAAGTAGTGTGGTGTACATCGGGGCTTTTTACCAACTTGGATGCAATACTAAGTGAGTTATGTTGTTATGATGTTCCCGAGCGACAACCATTATACGATCAAGAGTTTACTTTCTCCATTGCGTGTCGAAGATTAAAGGCGTGTTGGAAGAGTGTTGTCGGTTCGGAGGGGCGGAAAAAGAAAAAAGGCTCACTAGTTAGGAGGGAGTAATAACCTAACTAGACCGTTACAATTGAAGTTTGAGCTACAAGAAGATCATTTGCGAGGTCATCGGAAGGAGAACTTCAAGTTTGCCTCGATATCTAGACTACGAGACTCTGCACTTCAATAAAGTCAACATTGTTCATTATTATTGTAATTTACTTTGTTTTGTATTTATAGGTCTCATTGTAACAATTCACGTGTGACGCTATCTTGGAGGAGATTGTTAGCCTCGCTTTTATAAAGATAACGTCACTTACGTGAATTGGACTAGATCGTAGTATACTTTGCCCTTAGGGACTAGTATCGTTTATGTGGCAAAGTTAGAGCCTATAAATACCCCTCATGACTCTCCATGAGGGGTGAGGTGAATCATTTGGTTAAGTTTAGTGTGTGTTTATTCATTAAAGTTTCCATTGTTTTCTCCTCCCTCTCTCTAGTTTCTCTCTCTAAAAAGGATGAAGATCTTCATCTTCTTCCACCAACCCCGACCTCCAAACCACATAAATCTTATATGTTAATCGGTCCTAACAGCAACCTAGAAAACAGTTCAGGTTCTGATGCGTGGGTTTGGGGTCGAAAGACTTCCTTTTCAACGAGCAAGCTTTACAACCTACTAGGAAGTGTACCTAATCGTTGCAATGAGTATGGGTAAGCGTAGGGGGTTGATCGTTCTCTAGGGGAATAGAGATGCTAGTAGAGATGTATGACGAAAATGTGAGGTTGAGGGTGATTCTTTTATCTTTTTTATAATTTTTTGAAAGCAAGTAAAATCTCGGGGTTTGAAGAGTGGGGGTTTGGTAATTCTACCAATTTAACTACTTAACAAATGAAATTAAATCTTGATTAACTAATTAAAGGTAAAAGCTATGGATTGATTGAGAGTGTTTCTTATGATAATTAAAACGTGTTTACTTAGATTTTCTTCATACTAGTTATCTCTTATTGGTCGGTTGAATTGTCACATCCTCATTCTAATTGGTGCATTGTATTAGTGTTAGTCATAGGGGTGCCTAATTCCCTAGTTCTATGAATTGTAAATCTCCTCTAGATTATCCGGGATCGCCAAATACCGTAGTATCTCCCGAATACTCTATTATCCTTAAGCTACAACTCACGCAATAAACACAGCGATAGCCTAAGTGCACTCTCAAGCTTTTTGCTACTTAGGACGTTCAAGCTCACTATAATTAAAGAAAAACCAGTTTTCCTTACACTAGTGTCTACCAATTAAAATAAGAGACAACCATACAATAATCAACACTATGTTTCATTGAATCTAAGCAAACACTAATTAATTTAGTTAAGCATGGTAGATAAGCAAGAACACAAATAAACAATTGAACATAGAACAAACATGGTGATAGATTGGATAAACAAACTTATCTTTGAGTGTAAAGAAGGGTTTGAAACCCTAAAATATTGCCCAAGTCAGACTATTAACGAACTAGTGTTTTCTCTCCAAAATACTACACATAAAATACAGAAAATTGTAAATAGGGTTTGGAACCCTCACAATAATTTAATTCCATTTTTCTGTATTTGAAAATGTTTTGACATTACTTTTACAAATTGTATATGTCATATAATACCATTCTTGGTCAGTAACAACCTTCAAAAATTTTCCAACAACGACACATCCACTTGGCTGAGGGAAAAAAGGTTATTATATGAAAAAGAAAAAATTAATATACAACATATATAATAAACAATTATTGTAATTACCTGTTGATTATTATAAACTTCATCAATTTTTAAATGAAAGCTGTAAATAGAACTCTACTTGTTGTCTTACAATTGAGTCTATAGATAAAACTACCTTTGTATCCCTAAATGTAGCAATATCAGAACTTACCAATCTGTTTTAAAAACAAAAACTTTTAACACAATTGTTTTATCAAATTTATAAAATCTTACAAATAATTATATTTATGCATAAAATTACTTCTTTTTGAATTCTTTAATATGTGAGTTTGATTCATCATTTATAACCATTCTCGTGCCACTAAAACAATTTGAAACTTGTGACGCACCTACATGTAATTCAAAAGTTTAGTTCCCTTGCTTATATCTCGATGAACAAACATTAACAATTAAATTACTTACAGTTCCACGTGCTTTGTTTTGCCATAACGATAAGTATGATTATAGGATCTTTTGATGTGGCATTCGCCTTCATAAAGTCATGAAGTTTAATGACGAGTCATTTTAAAGTGTGCATGGGACTCTTACACCTTTGTACAAAAGATATAACATTATTGACAAAACATAGGTCACTCCAAAGTATGTATTTAATAACATTATTAATATTTACAAAAGCGATGAACATTTTAAATCACCCTAAGATCTTGTAGCACGAACTCTTAAAAATGTTTAGGTTTATCATACGGATCAATAATCGTGATGTTGTTGTTCTCGACTAGTTGACCAATAACATCTGAGAAAGATAAATCATATTAAATACTATATCATAAACACATATAATTCTGATACGCAAACTAAAACACAGTTAAAAAATATATAAACTTATCGAAGGAACACTAGGATAAATTTTGTGCTATAAAAAACTTTCAAAAGACAGAAAGTTCAAAGACTCTTGTATATCAGCAAAATCATAACATCATCGAACATTTTTTATTTTATTTTTTTATTTTATTTATTTATTTATTTTTTTTAGAAAGTGGATTTTGCATGCATGAGAAGTTAGTTTAAGTATGTCTATATTATGTTTAACATTGAAGTTGATATAAAATGATAATCATCTTGAAGTTGCATGGATCTTGGTACCCTGTTATGTAAAACATATTATCAAGATAAATATTTACAACATGTATATGATTTCAAACAAGAAATTTGGTTATAAAGAAATAATTATACTTGTTCGTCAATCAGAATCATATCAATGCCAGCAACTTTAGATTGCTTAGTAACGCTCTAATACTGGTTCCATATAGAAATGACTTTTACCTTAATTTTGCACTTACCATTTGTGCCATCGATATCTTAAAGCGCGGTGATCAGCATGGTTTTGCCTGCGCTAAAAAAATGAAGGCGCAAAAGATTAGAAGACTAATCAATGATGAGCCACATTGGGTGAGTATATATAGGCTCGGGATTAGGGTTTCGCACCCGTGCTCGATAGATAACGTAATTCAATATAGAAAAGAATTCGGTGAAGATAATCATCGTTTTTAAAACCTTCTAGAACACGCCTCTCATATTTCGAAACACGTCTTTGCTATGTCTAAAAGTTTCAAGACACCAAAGTTTCAAAAACACATTCGGTTCCTCAAAGGTTTTTTCGTGTTTTCGACACGTCTATGAGAAGGCTAGGATTCAAAACTGGCCTTTTAGAAAATCCCAAATATGGCCCGACTTTTTCTCACTTAAAATTTTGATTGGCTAATGAGAAGGCTAGGATTCAAAATCGAGTTCTCTTATTTATTAATTGAATTTCTTGATTTAGCTGAAAATAAGTTCTTTTATTTATAATAAAAGATGGACATAATTAAATATCTTGCACCCACCTCATATTATCCAAAACCATAATGATCACCAAGTCATAGTTACCACATTTAAAACACATATCTAATTACTCAACCAACCGTACCAATTCTATTAGATTATTGCAAGTAGCAAGTACAATTTATAATTTGGACCAAAATAATGGATTTTGGTTAGGGGTTTTTGGAATATAGTTAACCAAAAAGAGCAAGATGGTCGGTTGATGGGTGCACCCCCACCACGCACGCAGCGGACACCAAATAGGCTGGCATAGGCTCCTGGTATCTCTATTTGTGGCTGTAAAGTAGTGTAACGTTATGGTTGTTTGGTTACGTTCTATTTTAACTATCTTTTAATTTTCACTATAAAACATACTTGGTGGAGTATAATTTTAGGTGGATTAGAGGAGGAACTTAAAATATCAGTATTGTGGTCAAAGCAAATAGATCTACAAGATTAGGCTGCCCCAGTAAGGGCTTCTAACTTTATTTTCATTTCTTCGTCGGTTTTCTCTCCAACGGCGGGGCGATTATGTGTAGGTAAGGCGACCATGATCAAATTATTTTATTTTTGTTTTTTTATTTTTTATAAAAACATTTTTAACATAAACTCAAATTTCATTAATAATTAAAGCGTTACGTAATAATTCAAATAAAATTAAAACATTACGACAATCTGACATTAAACTAGTTTTGATTATGGCGATGCCAAATGTCTTCCACCAAATCGGCTTTGAGGCTAAGATGAGTTGTTTTGTTGCATATCTCACCAGTAATTTCCAACGATTAGCATGCGTTCATGGGATCATAAAAGCGGTCTTCTTATTTGGAAGAATCGGGAGATATCGCCCGCTCTTAGATCTGAGTTATCATATTATGTAATATGATGCGTGTATACGTTATAGGTGATAGGCGCTCTTTGTCAAACCCTTTAGCGGATTGATGAATACACTTCATCGATGGAGAAATACAAAGACGCGCTGCAACTAGGGGTTTGTTGGAAATAAGGTGAATGATCGGTTATATCTCGGACAATTCGTGTGAATAGTCGTCGGCTCATTCGGAAAGCGGTCGTGGAATGCTTGATCGTCGTGTCTGGGGTCTCATTGAAGAAGCGACCACTAATGGTTATGAGCACCCAAGCGATCCCTACTAATTTGGTTTCGTGAGACTTTAGTTTGTGACGCTTGAAAAGCTGCAACACTCTTCGCAAGCATCATAAACTAATTCTAACTTCATTTTCATCATCAGATGTGAATCGTGAATGAATAGCTCGTAAATTAAAACTCATAGTGTGGAAAGAATATAGAGAATGTGTGAAATGAGATTTGTGAATTTAGTGTGTAAATATGTTGTGTATTTATAGGGTAGTTTAGTAGATTTTTTTTTTTTTTTTTTTTTTTTTTTTTGAACCTTGCATGCAGCGGTTGGATAATTAACCCCCACCCACATTTTGTCCAATGTATATCGATCGCAGTAAGGACCAAGTTGGGTTTCATTTTGGACGATCGAATAGGCCCACAGTAGGGCGATCGATACACGATCGATTGTGTATATCGATCTCCTAAGCTTACTGCGTCCAGCCTTAGCTTTTTGAATTTACAAGCTTAGCTTTTTGGTGGTACATAAAGTGAGCGAGAAATTTCAGGTGGTATATAAGGTAATAAAAATGCGTATATTTTGAATTTCGTAATTCGTATTTTGTTAAACAATGTGATATATATATATATGTATAGAATGTTCTAAAAATCTAAAGGACATTTTATATTTAGAATGTCCTAAACACTTTATATAATATAGCACTTGGTACAAAACAATAATACATAAATCATCTAACTTGTAACAATCATGTGTATTAATGTCAGAATTAATGAAATCATTAAAATACTCTCACTCAAAAGTACAATTAATATAACACTTGGTACAAAACAATAATATATAAGCCATCTAATTTTTCTTTTTCATTAAAACACTCACTAATGAAATTTACAAATCATTAATAATATAATTAAAATACCCCATCACTCAAAAGTACAAGTAATATATCAAATGATACAAAACAATAATGCATAAATTATTTTATCATTTATATATTTCAAACACCCACTAAATAATGATATTATTAAAATACTCTTCAATCAAAAGTACACTTAATATATCTCATAGTATAAAATAATCACGCATAAATCATCTTATCTTATATTTCTTCTTTAAAACACCTATTAAATAAAATTTACAAATCATTAAGCAAATCATGAAACCAATCTTTTATGTAGTGAATTTACGACACCACCTTTTCGACCACGCATGACGGACAATTTTTACCACCACAACTTGCAATATGTACACCACTATATGGTCTTAAAACCGCTTATTGAAAACACCTTGTATAATTAAACGATATATAATATTACACGTCCTAAACGAATAGCTATATCATTGACCACCACTTTCGTATCGTCATTGCATCGTGATGCCATTTTTTAAAGCAACATTGTGCGGTAAAGTTGTTCTATTAAGTTATCGCCATGTGTTAAGTTAGCATAATGAAAAACATATAATCGCGTAGACACCCCGCTATAAATGCATTTTATTATGTTATTAATTCGTAAGTAAGAAAACAAATAATTTCCAATTAATAACGCTGTTGGACATTCTTTTTTCCTTCTTTAAAAAGTAATGCATCGAAAACCTTTATTTTGAAGCTACGCTAAATCGCGAAGCTGCGAGAACACTTATGTTCTCCTAGTAATGCATATTGTGCAACATATCAACGCAACATAGCATTTTGTATTATTAAACTTTTTATTTAATCCAAAGGGTATAATATTAAAGTCAATTTTATATTATTTTTATTTTTAAAATAAATCATGTTTTTTAAAAACATTCAATTTTCGATTTTTTTTTTATTTTGCCATTTTTCGTTCTTTTTTTTTTTTGCTTTTTTCTGAACATGCATATTTTAAAACTAATTTAGTGCATATGTGTTTTTATGAATTAATTTTATTATTTTGGTATTTGGAATAGTTTTTTTGTCATACATGTTTTTCAAATGAAAATGTGCATATGTGTTTTTAGATCATGTAAACTTATAACAACCAAGAACATAATGTTAAACACAAAATTCAATATAGATTAAAATACAATTAAAATACAATTTATAATAAGAAGAAATACATGAATATAATCTATCTTTCTGACGTCGCTATGATAATTAACGTGCTTGCCATATATGCACAAAACATGTGTTTGAAGTTTCTCATCATAGTATTTTGAACATGTATGCATGCTTCCAAAACATACATGACGCCTACCGAAACGTATATGTGCTTGAATATGTGCGCAGCGCCTCGAAAACGTCACGCAGAAAAATAATAGCAAGATTAAATACTTTTAGAATAAAACTTAAGATAGCATATCACACATGGACAAGCTTAAACTAACAAACACAAATAAACAGGAGAATTTTTTTATTTATGCAAACATATATAATCTAATCACAAAACATATATGTTTTATAATTCATACACAAAACATATATGTTTTATACGTAAACATATATGTGCACCTAACGACCCATATGCCCCATTTCTCTTTTTAGACTCTTGATTTTACCCATTTAACTCATTCAAGATAAATTGCAACACAAATCAATCCCTTTTTCAGTATATTTATCACATCTATCATACATCTATACTAGCGACAAGCTGTCACATAAATCATAGGTCTAGAAAAACAAAGTGTTTAGAAAATGATTTGTTTCAGTCTAAATAAATCAGCCTACTGATGCTTCCATTGGGGATTTACTTCATAAAGTGTAGTATTAATTTACAAACCATGAGTAAATTACAAGAAAATGAGATTGAAGTATATCAATGCTATTATGAAACTTACTTTGCATGAACCAAGAGTGAAGATAAAAGGAACAAGTTCACCAGTTTCATCTTTGTGGTCGTAAGTTGAGTCAAAGCGCCACCCCTGCTTAGCACCTAGGCGTCCATAGTAATGAATGGCAGCCTGTCCCTCAACCATGACCAAGCCAATTAATTAAACACCAGGTTTAGGTATGCAGTTCACACATGTTAAAATTTATAGCAAAATGCGTTTGGACAGCTAGAACAGCTTTGAAGATGATGATTACTAGAAACCTTTGCAAATGCATTAAACGCACATAACTTACAAGAAGTAACAATTTCAGTAATAGTTGAATTAAATTAAATTTCTGGTCGATTTCATAACTGCAGATAATCTGCTGCCTCATTGCTACCAATCAAGCATATCATCATAAACTATATAAGTAGAAACTACACCCTTATTAGCTAAGAAGATCATCATCACTAATTTGTTCAGGAGAAAAAGTTGAACAACCATGTAACGAATATATATAACTATTAACAGAAGTAGAATTACTTATATTTCTAGAAATAAATTACATTGTCCTCCTAACATAGCCAAAACTGAGATTGCTCGATCATTTCTACACTTATGTTTACATTCAGTCATAATAAACCGCTCAACTTAATTATCTACTTGAAACAAGTAAGTATAATTAAGACCTGATCGCCATTGACTGGAGAATCAATACGAGTACCAACACAAATATCAAGCAAAAGTGAGTGCTTATCACATTCCTACATTATATTCTCAAGAAACTATTATAGTACATGAGATAATTATTATGCCAAACATAATGCATGCTTTATTATAAAGACTAGTTGTTAAGAGAAAGATAACAAACACTTACTTTGCCACTTTCTCTAGGTGACATATAGTAGCTTGTAACTACAGTTCCCTGAACATATCTCTCTTAAAATATCTTGTTGATCAGTCCACTCTATATTTGCACTTAAGTAAGTAGCAGACCTATAATGCAAAGCAAAAAGATATTACAGTACTTTTAATTTAACTGGTCATTTAAGCTTTTGAAATGACTATAAAGGAACCTTAATATATGTTAACGCGCGAGAAATACAAATGCATACCTGCAAGAGGTGCATGATTTGATCTTGAATCAATGAAACAAGGCGAGATAACCAATGTTATGCCAGAACCAATAAGAGCAGGTAGCTACAATAGAAGCATTGTGTAAGACACATCAAAGCATTACACATTGTTTAAAACAAATAACACCAATCCTAGACTAAAAATATTAGCAACACCTTACTAAATAAATATTGAATTATTAAAAAGTTCAGAAAATTTGGAAATGTAAGAAGCATATCGTATTTGTTTATGATTTTACACTGACAGGTTAATTATAGAGTTGATGAGAACATACATGTGTATCTTAATACTATTAATAACATGTTTTAATTTTGTCAAAATCCTAATACAGTGATATCTCAGTTACTCCGACTACTAGTACAGCAGGTAACATGTAAGAATACAAAAATGTCCCAAATTTTATAACTTATTAGCGTGTACCAAAGCTCCTTAGATTAACTAACGCCGAATACAGTACCTGATAGGTCAAGATTTTCCACCTCCAGTTGGCATTAAAACAAAACGTCCTTCCCACTCATTGTCGCATTGATCACATCTCTTTGGTTAGGTCGAAATGAGTGATTACCAAACACCCTCTTGTTATTAGCCTGATCAGAACAAATGGAATAATTATCACTAGAGTTTGCAGAGAAAAGACTCAGCATATCAGCCACGACACCCAGACTTATGCTGTGTATGTGGATCAAATTTATGTACCTCAATTTGAGTAAAACAAGAAACAATGTTGCAAGTATGCAGGACAAAACTAATAACGCCAACTAAATTTTGAAACATCATCATTAAAGTGATTTTTATACGTAATCCAATCACAAAACTTACGGATTAAAAAAGTATTGGAATAAACAGAGATCCGAATGACGAAAGATTCAAATGGATCAAAGCCTATTACAAACAATTAACCATTATTGAAAAAACATATTATAACAGCATTATCAAAGGAGAACAAGAATAATAACAATAACATACCAATTAATTTTTTTTTACTATTATTAATAATTCGAAAGATTAAAATGGATCGAATAGATGAAGATGGAGAGCAGCGGTTATTGTACAACTTACCTTAGCCACATAAACAAAGCCAATACGAAAATAATAACTATAATATTTGAAATTACATTCACATACAAACCTTATATCACTATTCAGACCCCAAGATCAGTAGTAACACATGACATGTGAAAACAATACGATAGAGAATGGGCGATACTGGCAATTAACGTCGACAAAGAGAGATTGGTATTTTTTTATGGTCGAAAAGAGAGAGATTGGTGATTTTTATGGTCGAACAATGGAACCTAGGAGATAGGCGGCACAAATTTTTTGGGGATGACAGTTTCTAGGTTTTGGAGAAAAAATCTGTAAAATCAACCTGAAAAATAAGAAACTGTATATTTTGCATGATTCTAGGATAATTTTGAATTATCAGTTACAGAGTGTGTGAATGTTAATTACCCATAATGCCCCTACGAATTAATTATATTAATTTAAAAGAAAATGGTTTACTAAATTATGATTGGTCGATGAGGTTGTCATGACTTAATAGGGTTACCAAAATAAAGATCTGTTATGACTATATATATATATATATTAGTTTTGACACTTACGGCGGCATGACTTATAATTATTTGTTTGTTGTTTTTTGTTAGCTTAAATAAATTTTTTAAAATTGTCAAACAATAGTATAAGACAATTGTTTTTTTTAAGAATTATAAATAATTGTATGGTTTGCGTGGATGGTTAATAACACAACATATATAATTTTTACAACATTATGAATTTTATGTATGTTTGTAAAGTTGTAGATAATGAAAATGTATTAAAGTGATATAACAGTTAACTTAAATTCTAAGCAAAGCTTCTTTGTAGACAATATCTGTTGTAGATTTTGCGTATTTACCGTCTTCATCACAACCTAAAATCTTTAATCCTTTTCTGCTTTTCACCCTTGACACATTACGTATAGTTGCCCGTGGCGCACCTCATTTTTATGTCATTTTCAGCGACTCTACATTAACGTGCTATCACTATCATCTTCAATGCGGTGCATATGTACCACTCGCATTCCGGTTATAGTCGCAATATCAATCTCGAAACCAAATTTCCGGCCAAGCGATTTCTCAAGCGACTAGGTAGGCCTCAACATCTCTAGCCTAATAAGTGTCACGGTCAAATTTAGAGTAAATCATGAGTTTTATTATATTTTGTTTATTCATGAATAAGTATATGTCAAAATAACTCTGCTCTTGTATCTCCACCACTCCTGGTTGACTTATTGATGAGTTTGAAATCACTATCGAATAATGAGAAGGAGGTACTCCGGTCCATCCATAACATGGATCTGCACCTTGAACCTATCAAATGAAAAACATTTTTAATATTGAATTAAAACAAATTTATCGCTTTTCTAAAACATATGTTATATCATTTACCATGGAATTCGAACTATGGTTTGGACTTGCATTTGGGCATCAACGTGTGTCCCTTTCATGATCAAACACAAGTTCCTCGACTTCAAGAACAATCACTTCGCCTATTTTTGTTATCATTTTGTTGCATTTGACGACTTATGTAGTACCATGAATTATCTGTTTCAATCACGCAAATTTGGCGCAAGCACCACGGCATAGTCGGACTAATTTACATGAGAATAAATAAAATTTATCCAATAATGGTAAAGGGGCAGTCTATACTTACCTCACTAACCTCTCTTATATCCTCTATCAACCTTACATGGAAACCTTCTCAGAAACTCCTCATGGGTTATGTTCACCTTCCTAGCTAGTGTTAGTTGAGAAACTTTTAGTAGAGGATGCCTTTTTCTCGTTGCTCAAATTCATCCTACATTGCAAAAATAGAACGTTGAAATAAAGTTTAAAAACATACATAACAAATTCTCTTATTATACAAAAAAAACCTTTTCTTTGTATATTAGGAATTATCATGTCTGAGTTTACCTTTAGAACAAAACTCATTCGAATCTTTTGATTGTATATATCATTTATGAAAACCAATATGTTTGAGAATATACTACAAACCTTTCAACACCTATTTTCAATGTATTTTCAAAGATCGAGAGAGTATTATTATGTGTCTTGATTAGTTGATAAAGATCTCATTATTGAAATAATGTTTGCAAATTTCAACATGTTTACTGACGGTACGCAAGATAATGTTCGGGAATGAAATGTGATAAAATTTGAGGTATTGTGATGAAATGTGAGGTAGAGGTGGCAAAATGGACCGTTGGGTAATGGTTCAACGAAGGTTGGGAAAATTAATGTGTTAAATATGATTAAATGACCATACTCTTAAAATAAAAATCTAACTTTTCGAGTAAAGAGCAATAAGAGGTTGTAAGCAGGTAACTACATTTCAGGTCACTTTTGACAAGTTTTATTTTTAGCTAAGTTTTTCAAGTATGACCGCTTGACCAGTTATCACAAAAAATAATCAAAATTAACCAAATCTATGTAAACGGATCAAGCTGCCACCTTCAAACCGAGTTATACACATACCCGAGTTATACAAATATGGAATGAAAGATATTAGTACCTTTAACCAACTTTTTGTCTTCTTAAGTTCCTCTATCTAGAAGAGCCATAATAGTGCACGACTTATCTTCTTATGCGACTTAAGACTTTGAAGCAAGCATCTGACGACTTTTGCAACCTTTGTCTCGAATCTTTATAGGTGTGACATATCGACTTCTTCAATTCATAATGATTAAAGTGTTTTCCAACCTTTTGTATACATTGATTTTGAAGGTGTGACATGTCCAAAGCAGTAATTGAAGATTGATCTCGCTGCCACAGCTTTAAGCCAAATTCGTCACCAATTCCGAATTCAACAAAACTCAATCGTAGAATCTTTAAAACTCAAATTCTCTAAGCAGAAATTGTAGGAGTGACATACCCGAATTTTGCAACCTTTTGTCTCTGAATCTCTGTAGGTGTGACATATCCTACTTATCTTCTTGTCCATTTTGACACCCTAAGATTTGCAAAGAACCAGCATGTAAAGAAGTCACGTATATAAAAGGAGATTCGTGTGAAAAGTGCGAGATCTTATGGGCCGATTATTGGAAGTCATAATCAAAAGCATATTTTGTTTAAACTAACATTGGCCCGATCAAAAGTAATGGTGATATTCGGTACCTCCATCACTTTAGTCGGTCGAGCGACCCCAAATGACATCATTCTTACCCTTCTTTCTAGCCTTTGCATGAACGCACCATCAACACCATTAGGATAAGTTTATAATGTTAATTAGGGTTTCTGCTCCTTGTTCTCTTCCATAAACTGTGAGTAGAATGCCCAAAGTTAACCGCCTGCACAGCATGAGTTTATAATGTTAATATTGAGGAATACCATAATCATTAGAGATGGCTAGATGAGTCAAGAAAATACAATAACAAGTCAAAGCGGGTTAGGTACATGATTGCAAATAGCCACCTTTAATGATGATATGTCATTAAATAAGTCGATTTAGAAATCTTAATTCACAGAAGCTTCACCAGCAACAGCACTGTTGGTGTAAAGTAGAGCCGCCAAGCCTAGACCTAAGCAAGCACCGTGCTGAACAACATGCGCTAACCAATGGGTGGTGTAAATATAGGCTTCAAGAAAGTAATGATCTTATTTACGTTAGCAAAGAAGTACCTCAACGCTTCACCAGCAACAGCACTGTCGGTGTAAAGTACGCTCTTTATCTCATCATAGATATCTTCATCAGCAGTTCCTAGAGCCGCCAAGCCTAGACCTAAGCAAGCACCGTGCTGAACAACCTGCGCTAACCAATGGGTGGTGTAAATATTTAATTGGTCAAATTAATGATCTTTCTTAACAAAAACCCAAATCTGGAAAACATGTTTCCATCCTTCCTTAAATTTAACTAAATTCTCGACTACATGTGTCCAATTAAATTGTCCATCCATGGCTTTCATTGCCTACCCGATTCATCACTGTTATAATTCACGAAACCAAATCCCCTGGCCCTCCCTGATTCAATCTTGTAACCTGCAAACTTAGAACATACACAAAATAAACAAAATAAAGCATGCATCAAACCTGCAAAATTATTATGAATTTTAAAAAGACTTACATGTAGTTTTAAGATTCATAATAACAACATGTGTTCATGAATATTTTCATTTCACTCACTAAAACGGATGTAGCACTATCGAGATTATTACTACGGTTAACTACACGTTTCTTCAAAACAATCGGTTCATCGTCACTTTCATTATCCGCCTCGAGAAGGATATGTGACAAGAGGTCTTCGAAACTTGAGCTCTCTAATTTTGAGATGATTCATCATATCATATGAAAATTCGAAATTTGATATGCCAAGTTATACTCGAGGTGCAAACAGCAGGTGACATCCGAAAAATATATATATAATACCTAGATAATCACGGTGACTCTTGTCTTTAACAGACGACCGATCGACTTTAGTTGATTGTTGGCACGATATGAAGCGCCATCTGCGAAATCCATGTATGCAGGGTTGACCGGTTTTGATACCATCTACGGACCACTATATTAAGAAAGACATCAAGCAAACATGGCATAAAGGTACAAAACAAAAGGTAAACAAAGACATGTCTGGGCGTATAAGTGAAACAAAACCACCTTCAGAGATATTAAGTGTGCACCTTGATATATAAGCAGCAGCAAAAAACTGGAAATAATCAATCAAAAAAAGAAACATCTCATAAATCCAGTTAGATAATTAGAGGTCACATAATATATTTTTAAATCAATGGAAAAATCAACCAATCAGTTATGATATGAGCTTTTTAAATGCTTAATGTAAGTTTAATGATCATGTCAATTGCAAATCATATAAGTAGTTCACTATGGACTCTCAAATTACATCAAGTCTACATTTTATCATTGGTTCAATTTTCTTGTAATATAACATGAATGGCATTATTTTTCCTAGTCAATTGCTTACAATAGCAGCCTCTAAAAATACCAATGCATTTCAGGCTATTTTAGCATGTTAATATATATAGGATTGGTAATAAAATGCATTTTAGTTACTATTATAATGAAAATATACATGAGTATTCTAAGAATTGGCCATAATTTTCCTCATTGGGCTTGTAAACTCGTAAGTCTAATGGATTACTAAATGTAAATATGAGAATTAGTTCTCATAATTCAGAAGAAAAAAAATACATACCAAAGAATATTCAGATATATAAATGAGTTTTGGGCTAAATGCTGAAACAAAAGCTACCATCTCGATTGCAGATCTTAATTCAATGGAAAGAGGTTTATGGACACCAAGCAAGTAGTGACCATAAGGTCCAGCACATGCACTTCCTCCTCGACCTTGGATGCTAAAGAGGTCATTGAGAAGCTTAGCAACAAAAGTCCCATCAAGAGGCTTGTCCCTCTTATCACTTGTCTCACTTCAACACCCATGTCCATGATCACTCTAGAGAATCATCCAACTCGCTTGTATATATCTGAGATAAAGAAACTACATTGACATCATCGAAAACTATTGCATCTTTACTAACTTAATACGGTTAAGAGCCTAAAAGCTTTAATAAATCAAATTAATAGATAACATACAATGTATGTGAAGTGACCACTCATTGTGAAGAAAGCGTAATAGCAACTTTGATACCAAGATCGATAGCTCTTGGTGTATGCCCAATTAACTTTGATAAGATGTCCAACACTGCATATATATGTATTTTTAGAGGCAATTCATGAATGACAACAGGTAGACAATACTAATGCATATGCATAGATTCACCAAATTCATGCTTAAGACAACTAATATAGACAACAATAACTATATTGAGCTGATGAATAAATCCCATGATATAGAACTCACCAAATTAACGCATAACGTTAGCTAAATATTGATGGCACGTACCTTTGAAGAGCCAACTGTTTCTTAAACGATCATTAGATGAGATTGTGAGGGAAAAAGGATATTAGGGTTTTTGAGAAAAGATATATTATGAATGAACCGTATATAATTTTTTACGTATATGTTTTTGTTTAGGGTTACACAAGTTGTAGGGATTCTCCTATATAATTGGTTGCATAAATTTATAATTTTGGACTTGCAACATATATTCCAAAAACTCATGTTGCCTTAGTGGTAAACACATGTTATTCATCCAAATAACCAAGGTTCAATTCTTGCAAAGCTTATTTTTATAATCAAATTTCAAAAATAATACATAAATTCGAAATTTTATTAATAGCTAATTAAATTTTTAAAAATTGCTTAGATGGAAAACTTATGATGACATGGCACTAAAAAGAATTACATGGCAATGAGGTGGACATTTGTGTAATAATCTACGTGTCATCATACATTATATATAATGTATATATATATATATATATATATATATATATATATATATATATATATATATATATATATATATTGACAAACTAATGTATATTATTCTATGTTTACAAGTTATATAATCTATGACCAATATTACACAACATTTATTAACTAGCAAGTAACTTTCAGCGTCAATCATGACAACTTCGTAATACTACTAACTACCGTTTTCGTATAGCTATTGCATCCGATGCACGAGAACTCCGTCGTATTTATATGAGATAGTGTGCGATAAAATTATCGCTATGCGTAAAATTATTATCACGAAAAAATATATCGAATAATATTATTTGTTAATGCCTACTGGTGGTGAAAAGTTGAAATTATATATATATATATATATATATATATATATATATATATATATATATATATATATATATATATATATATATATATATTTTTTATTTTGACATTTTTTCAAAAGTGACCGAACTAAAACTCAATCGCATTCTGCATCTTAAAATCCAACATTCAACACTCTACAATCTTATAAATCTTCATCTACAAGTAAAAATACACATTTATCATTACGATCTTGGTTTTTCTTTCGCGTTTTATTGTTATTGTAAAAACAAATTTTGCCTTTTAAATCTTATTTTTCTAGGTCCATGACTCGTAACACATGAATACCCTCCTAATTTGTAAAAGTTCGTTTAGAGCAACTCTTTTAGTCAGCAACGAATAGTTCTTGTAACCGTTAGTGGGGTTAACATACTATTTTATAATACAATAAAATAATGTACCTTCTTCATTAATCCAGTGTTGAGCATGCATTAAAACCAAGAATGTTTGGAAGAAAGCTTCATTAATTTAAAATGAATTTGTAATCTATCTCCCCGCAACAAAAGATTTACATTTAGTGTCACAAAGTAAGTATATGTTTGGAAGAAAGCTCCATTATTTACACTTTTTACACATAATAAGTGTAAATAAAACCACAATGATTTATAATTTAAAAAAATAAAAAAATAAAAAAAATTAAGGCGTGAAAATAAATTTCTTTTGTAATACATTTTATTAATAGTATAATATTTATGAGGGTTAAGCAAAATATAACATAGTAATTGGAGAAAAAGTTACGGCTTTTGAGTGGCGGATGCATGCATAAAAAATGAGATTTTAGTGTTGAGTCTTTTTCGAAAGTGTTCTTTACCGAAAATGCAAATTTTCCTTCATTCTCATACTAAAATTCAACATTTAACACTTTAAAATTTTATAAATCCTTCATCTTTAAGTAACAATATTCGATTTATCATTTCGATTATAGTTTTTTTTCCGGATTTATTGCTATTGTAAAAAAGAACTTTTTGCCCCTTACAACCTATTTTCCAGGTTCCATCAATGCTGGCAATCTATTTGTGTTTAAGTTTGTAAATACGGTGTTTTGTCACTTGAATTTAACTTGTGTCACAACGAACTTTTTATTGGCTATTTGACTTTTATCATAATATGTTTTAACCAATATTAAACATATTAATGAAATGTTAATGAGTATACAAAATTCGGTTTATAGTCTCTATGATTTATACAATTTTAATAAAAAAGCTTAATAAGCATTATAATAAATTATTACTTTGAACTAGCATGGGTATCCATACGTGGCGGTAGCGAGTACCATGTAAATAAAATTTTATGCGGGTAATGTATCTAATTGTATGTTTTCCATGACGAATAATGATAATATTATGAAATTAATAGGTACTCGTTCATTATTTCTTACGATAATAAATATAACAATGGGTGTTGAATGAAAAGAAATGTGAATATGGGAAATGCGACATATATGACCATTGTTTTGAAAATCGGGCCATCCGGTTCAATTAGGAACTCGTTGGTCCGGAACCGCCTGGTTAAACCAGAAAAAATCGCAAAAATCCCACCCAAAACCGGGAACCATTTGGAAAATCAGTTCGTTTGTCCAGTTTTAAAAACCATGTATATGATGATAAAAAGAACAACTATAGTAATTGTGTGTGTGTGTATATATATATGTGTGTGTTTGATTACTTTGTATAACATGTTTAATGACATGTACCTTTTATGCAACGATTATTTTTTTCCTAACATTAAATGAAGGATTGAAAAGTCGAATCGTTAAATATTTGTTGTATTATATTGTTGCACTTATAGCTTAGTTATTTGTGTTTACTTAAGTTTAAACGATATGTTGTACCTTTCGCTTTATTACTCGTATTCTTTAATTTAAGTTTAAGAATAAATGTTGTACATTTTGCTTTATTACTTGTATTTTTAATTTTGTTTAAGAAGAGATGTCTTAGTTTAATCAGCATGAAAAATTGTTTTATGCATTATTTTTTGGAGCGTCGAATTAGTACAATACTATAGTTCTTGATTCAATTTCAGATCTTACTTAAAGGTAGTCGCTACCGTAGCCGTCGGCGCATCTATGGTGAGAGATCTATCACAGATCCCACCTAGAAGGAAAACCCTCAACGGAAAAACTCAAACTTGAAGATTGCAAGTGCACTAAGAACATCTACTGTTGTGAACTTTAAATAAGACATACAGTAATACCTGGTCATCATAATCAATTTATAAACCTTTTATTGTTATAAATTTTGTTCACTATGCATAAATTTCTTAAACCTTAATAAATCCTCATTAAACATAAAGTAGTAAATTTAAAGAAGGTTCAAAATATTATTTTTTCATTCCACGTAAGTATAAAACACATTTCCACTATGATGAATAATGGTAGACATTTTCATTTTTCTTAGACATTTTTATACAACATTATAATGAATGCTCTAAGCCATCAACCACGGTTTTGTCGGCGACAATGCTCGAGCATACCCTTTTTTCCATAAAACCCGCAAATTTTTCTCTTGTCATTTTCTTGATTTAAAGAGGGAGAAAATTATAACGTGTAAAAATATGCATAATTAAAGAACACAAAATTTTACAACTTTATAACCGATATAACTTTAACCATTATAAAGTCATACTTATTTTTATTATTATACTATATTATAAGTTGATTTTTACAATTTTTACACCATGACAATTGTTAGCAAAACTCTTTTTTCTATATCACCCGTCTTAGTTTTATCGTGTGGTTTTCTGTTTTGATTTGTCTCAAATAAACCGTATTATTCAGTATTCAAATATGTTATTTTTAAAAGTAATTGAAAATATTAAGTAATTGCCACAAAGGTAAGCTGTATATTTATGGAAAAAAAATCAAAACCGCACTAAATGCATTATTATTATATTTTTGTTCTTGAATTTTTATTTCAACATCATGGACCGACTAACCATAAGCGACTATCCTTTTAAATAGTCGAATCGGCAAAGTGCACATCCATAACCCGAGAAAATTAATTTTCTCTCTCTTGAATTGAACCATTACCCAAAGTAAACCCTTTACCCAAAATTTGAACCCTTAACCTAGGTTGAAATTTGAGTAAATCACACAAAGCTCGATCCGAATCGACAAACCGATCGAAATTGAACCGAACCGACCTTTTTCGGCTCGGTTTTGGTTTTGTATATTTATTTCAGTTTTTATCGGTTTCGATTTGGTTTGGTTTTCGAGTTTTTCTTTTTTCGGTTTTCGAGTCAGGTTGGTTTTTTTATCGGTTTGGGTCAGGTTTGGTACGGTGCTCGTCCCCCAGGCTGTATGCTAGAATACATTTTGATTTTTTTTTTTTTTATAGATTTTCGTGAGTTTTATATCTACGAAAGTTTCCGGTTAAGCTAGGGGCCAGCCAAGTGGCATAAATCACGGAAGGACAAGTCAGCCAACCAAGTTTCCACATTTCAACTTTTTAAATCCATCTTTCACTTCAATCCAACGGCTCACCTTTCATCTTTATATTTAAACCGCGTCCTCTTCTAATTAAAGTTTCAGTTTTTTTATACCCTTTGTGAGTGGGTTTTCAACATCTAAACATAACCAAGTAGTTAAAACTTGAGCTAGATATTTAGAATTACGTAAACCATACTGGTTTATCTGGACAGATCTTTCAAAGGGACTGGATCAAAATTATATTTCACTCTTAACTGTCTTTTGTTCGTGCATACTATACCTATTTCACAATCTACTTTAGCATGAGAATTGGTTAGAAGTTTCACTAGTAAAAAGTAGATGAATTCTTCATATTTTAAAAGTCAAATGATCACGGTTAAAAATGTGTAAAATTATAGAGTCCACATTTTTTATGCGTGAAAACATTTGTGACACATATAAGTGTAACTTTATTCTAATTGTTCACACTAATATATGTGAATTGTTATTTTAAATATTTGTGATGACTTATAAATGTAGAAAATTATTATCTATAAAAGTTAACAATTAACCATATCGTGACAAAATAAGTGTGAAAAATATAACTATTTTTGTAGTGTTTTATAACCCTAAATCCCTAATGATGTTCTAACAAATAAAAGAAAGGGCTATGGGGCTATAGAAACACATCTATTAAAATACAGAAGTTTATGAATATTTTTTGTTGCAGAAAAATTTATCTAATATTTTATCGCGATTATTATAGAAAGTGATCGAGGCTTTTATCTCAAAAGTGTTGTACTCCATTTAAGAACAGTACGTGTGAAGTTAAAGAAAAGTGTTCAAATTGCAAAACATATTTTTTTCCCAAATATTGTTTATTACTTAGAAATTTGGTTTTTTTTTTTTTTTTTATCTCCAAATCTTTTTCTCTGAAAACTTTTTTCGTTGCAGAAAATAATTAGTTGATTAAAATATGTGTTTTTCAATTTTTTTGAGCTCTTTAATGTAATTTCTAGAAAGAAAATAATCTTTTCTTCGCAACTCAACACAACTTAAAATTTTTGATCCTTTTGTCTGTGAACTTAACACACACTTGTCAGCTTAGTTTAAAGAAAAACCATTAGACAAGACCACATCATCAAACTTTTAATGCCATTGTTTTGGTGCTTGTTTCAGACCATACAATGATTTATTCAATTTACATACCTTGTTTTCATGTCCAGGCATCACAAACCCTTCAGGTTGTTTCATGTAAATTTCCTCATCCAAATCACCATTTAAGAATGCAGTTTTTACATCCATTTGGTGAATAACTAGATCATGTATAGCTGCAAGAGCTAACAATAATCTAATAGTGGAAATCCTAGCAACAGGAGCATAAGTATCAAAAAAGTCAATGCCCTCCTTTTGTCTAAAACCGGATAACCAATCGGCTTTATATTTATCTATGCTTCCATCCACTTTCATCTTCCTTTTAAGGATCCATTTACTTCCTAATGCTTTGCATCCGGGAGGCAAATCGGTGACTTCCCAGTATCATTCGCATGATAGAATCAATCTCACTTTGAATTGCTTCTTTCCGAGCAACATCCACAAAGCCATTGCTTCACTCAAAGTCCTTGGATCCTCCTCAATAATGAGGCAATATTCACGTTGAGATAAAGTTGTATCTCTTGTTCCTTCAACTAAATAAAGTTGAAAATCGGACCAAAAGACTTAGCTTTTCTTGTCCTAGTGCTTTTCTAGGAACAGATGGACCGGTACATCATCGGTACCTTGACATCATCTTGACTATCTTACTAGAAGATGGTGAATCATACCTCTTGGTCTTGGTATGAGCGTAAACCGTTCTTCATCAAATATTGCATCTCTTGACTCTATTATAGAGTTCACCGACACATAATCATTAGGTTCTATAACATAAAACCTATAACACTTGGAATGCTCGGCATACCCATGAAGATACAATCTATACCTTTCTACCTTGATTTTTCATTTTGGGTTCGATCGATCTTACAATTGCTCTACATTGAAACCCTCAAATAAGTCAAATTTGGTACCTTCTTGGTCCAAATTTCATAAGTGTTTGTTTGTTGTTTTGTTTGGAGTTCTATTCGAGAATATAACAGTGTCAACATAGCCTCACCCCAAAATCCTTCACTTAGTCCGAATAGGATAACATGGAATTCACCATTTCCTTTAAAGTCATATTCTTCCTTTCGCCACACCATTACATTGTGGCGTGTAAGAGCCGTGGTTTGATGGATTATTCGATCGATTGAAAATAAAGCGGATCATAATACTCGCCACCTCTGTCGATCTGAAATACTTTTATTAAATCTTGTCTTTGAAGTTCTACTTCTTGTTTATAAATTTTAAATTTATCTAGAGCTTCATGTTTAGCATGCGTAGATAGACATAACAATATCTAGATGCATCATCAATAAAAGTAATGACATACTTATTATGTCCTAGTGAAGGATTGGCATGAAAATCACATAAATCACTATGTATGAGATCTAATACTTTGCTTTCCTGTTAACACTCTTAAATGGATGTCTAGTGATCTTTGTTAACATACAAGTTTTGCAACTTTCATGTGTCATATCAAAGCAGTATTAAACTCATTCTAGACATATCTTTCATTCTCTTGTAATGAACATGTCCTAGTCTAGCATGCCATAATTCAGATTTACTTAAACCATTACTATGACTAGAAGTAACCATACAAGCAGAATCATTAAACAAAGGATAATTCAAATTTAATCTAATCATTCCATTACATACATAACCAAATCCAACAAAGGAACCATGTCTTGACAAGATATACTTGTCACTTTCCAACACTTGTTTGTAGCCAAACTTATTCAACACAATTTCAGAAACAAGATTCTTGCGAATCCCGGGTACATACAATACATTATCTAAACATAAAGTTTTCGAGTAAAGTTAACATAACACGCCTATTCCTTTGATTGGTTCGGTTGCAACGTTTCCCATCTTTACACATGAACCATCTTCAATTGGATTACATACTTGAAACCAACGAAGATCATTGCAAACATGACATGTCGCACCGAATCAACCCACCAAGCAACTTGATCATCACGAATATAAAATGCATCGAAATTACGAAACATAATGTAAAACATCATCAAAATTGCACAAAATCGAATTATAACCTTGTTGCTTATCGGGATCCTTAGACCCACTTGAACCGAGCGCCATTATTGCCACTTTTAGGCGACAATCCTTCTTCATATGACCGGGCTTGTTACATTTCCAACAAGTCAAAGTACCCTTTTGTTGGCAAATTTATCATCACCACCTTTGAACTTTCTTTTGTTCTTGTTGTTGTTAAAATTGTTTTAGAATTTTGACTCCATCTCCTTGACCATGTTAACGAGAAGAAGATCGATTTGGTTCTTTCCTTTAGGATTATTATCAAGTTCACGATTACGTAATCCTTCCTCAATTCGTAGATGAGAACCAAGTTGAACCAAATTTAACTCTTCCTTTTATGTTTCAAATCATGTTTGAAATCTCTCCGGGAAGGAGGCGGTTTATCAATGATAACTGCAACCGAGATAGCTTCATCCATCATCAAATTATGTTGGGTATCTTGTCCCGAATCCTTAACATCTCATGATATTGTTCCATAGCGGGCTGGTATCAACCATCTTGTAATTCATAAAATTATTAACAAGAAACTTCTTTCGAAGCATCTTACGCCATGTATTTGGATTCTAGGGACTCCGCGGTGCCTTAGCAGATTCACGTTTTGATGGATATCAAATAAGGAGTCGAACATACCGTTCGAGAATGTGACCACGGCATATGTAGTCGTCGTTTTCCCACTTCATTCTCTTCACGGTCGTCTCCAAAGCTTCATTCTCATCCCATTCGGTTGGGTGTACTCGAACATACACAACTTCGGGGTGGTAAGAAGAAGTGCATCTTCTTTTGCCGGTGACGAAAGTCGCCTATCAAACTTTGCCAACTTATCGAACTTGCTCGTCATGTCCTTCACAGATTCTCCGTTCGTCATGATCACGGTATACTTCAATCTTTGTTAGGAAATTATGATCACGATGTCGAGTCGTGTAAACACTATCGAGTTAAGTATTTGGTGGTTCTACGAAATCTCTAATCGGATAAAACTCGATTTGAACTTGAGAATATGTTTTGTTAGTTATGGGCGGAACGAAATCGAAATATATGACCAAAAGCGATGGTCGGTTACAAGCGCAATAGCGGTTAAATTAACCGCCAAATCGGTTTAATTTTAGGGTTAAAATTACCGGAATTTTATTTTCTAGTGCGTTTTAACATAGCACTTTATACCAAATAAAGACCCCCGAGCGAGCGCCCCTGGACCTGCCATTGCCGCACTTGGACCCTGACTACGGTGCGCCCCGGACCCCGTCATTCGGGCCGCCCCGAATGATAATCATAACAACGTCATACAAGTGTGCACTCCGCACATCCCGACTTGTTGAATATTTATCATGATTACATTGTTCACCTAAATTAATCCATTACACTTAAATAATATCGGCATGTCCGAAAAAAATTTAGTTTTGATTCATTAGTGTTGTTGGGTTGTTCCAATTTGAAGATGTCTATTAAGCCAACGTTGGTATGTCATGGTCGGTAAAAATGAATGCCCTTTTGAACTTGTTATCTACTTGATTTGTCTTTATATAATTTATACCCCTATTTACTACCATCACACCATAATTGCAAACCTTGTTTTTCCGATCCTTGGAACGGGTTACATGCAAAAGCTACCATATATTATTTTTCCAATCCTTGGTGCTATACTTGCAAAAGCTTGAAGATTCTTAGATTAATCGGGCTTTGTATTATTACTTCTAATAATGGATTACAATAAGATGACGATGACAGGCAACAATTGTGTCATGACCCCTTTGAATAGCGAAACCAATTCTACTAAAATGAAATTTTGTGACTTAGGGGTCGTAAAATTACATTCTGACAACCCGTTGAACCCTAGTCAAAAACTCACGGCCGAAGCTAGGAACCCAAATGTATCAAAGCAAAAGGGGTAAATCGTGTTGATTCTCTAAACAAGCTTTCGTGTTTAGCAACTTTGCTCGATTCCGCTTTCAACGGCGCTTGTCCCATGACAAACCCATTGTCCCTTAGCCCAACAAGAGGGACACTCCGTAAGATCCACACAAGCATGTTTCCCCGGCCCATCCAAACACAAGTATATCATTTGGTAGTAAAGTAGACCTCCTTCAAGCGGATTTGTCGAAAGTTCACGGGGCCCTTTTTAGAAGAAATTCACGCTCGTTTAAGAACATCATCGGGACATCCCTAACAAATCATGCACGTATTTGAAACCGGTAACTCCTTGCAATGGACCGCATGCTCGCCAAAGGAATCTAAACAAACCTTGCGGTTGGGCAAGGCTCATCGTGGAAGCGGAGGATCATTAGCGGGTGCTTAAGGATAGTCCGGTACTCGGGGCGACATATGTTGGCCTAGCCTTCAATGGGGATAACCGTCAAGAAATCTTGAGCATGAGAAGCTGGAGACATTCAAACACCGCTTTTTGGGGGATAAATCAAACTTCTCTCCCAAACTCCGGACGATTCCACTAAAAGGCACACGCCAAAACATTTGGGCTTTAGGTGGGCGGTGTCCTTGTTAGAGAAACCGCTAAGATCGAAATCGAGGAAGGGACATGCATGGCGATCCATTGCATACCATGTCAGTCAACCCATCAATACCACATCCCGAAGAATGTGATCACGAAACCCCAAGACTACGCCGCGAGGCCACAAAGCATAAGTAGATACATCCTCGGCCAACATAAACCCAACCCGCAAACCGAGTCGGAAGGGATGCGAGCCCATTGAAAATCCCAAAAAAAGGCCCCACAAACCACGATGGCCTCTATTGCCTTCAGAAGGCCATTGTCAAAAGCAATGCTTCCCCATATACATGGGTTGGCGCGTTACGAGACCGAACATTAGCTGCGGCGCCCATACATGGCGAAGCAAAGGAGCTCGATTGAGGGTCGCGCGGACTTGTGAGACAACTCATTAGTTCCACAACACGAGATGCCCTTTTCACGGCCAAGCGCTAATAAACCCTGCATCCCGGCTACGGCGCCTCGAGGAGTTTCACGCTGATGTCGGCCTCGATCCGGGGAAACAAACCATCCTGTAGATTAATTGTAATGAAGTATTTTGATCACTCTTGTTGATCACTTTTTTCTTAAAGATGTCTAATTAAATCGGCTGAAAAACCTCAACTTCGTATACTCGTAAATGTCCAATGATCTTTTCTCAAGTAAGTACCAACCTCAAACAATCTTGAGCTAGACCAAAATCTTATTTCTCTGTAAAAACCTTACCTTATAAACAGTGGCGGATCTAGCCGGAAATCTAAGAAGGTTCCTTGATTTGGTCAAGTTAAAAATAGCATTGGGTCAACCAATTAACCGGTAAAATTTTCGGGTCAGAACGGGTGCAATTTAACAAGATGCGATAATAAAACATTAAATATAAGAAGATCCAATAAGATTTAACAAGCGAATAACGGTAAAAAAAAATAAGCATAATGGATTTCTTATGCCCTCTTTCAAGTTAGTTATTAATTATTAAAGAAATCGTAAAAAGTCTTTCTATTTTAAGTCATTTTGAATTTTGGGTATCTAACTTTTTTTTTTTCTTACTTAAAGTACCGAAGTTATTTTTATGTGTAACGTAAGGTTTTTTTTAAAGGTTTTTCTACTTTTCGAAAGAGGTTTTCGTCATTTCTTTCGCTAAAAAGATTAAGTAATGTGATATATATATTTTTTTTTAATATTTTAAAGTCATTTCGGCTAAAATTATAACCGATAACCTATTTCGAAAAGTCAAAAAACCTAACATTGCACGTAAAATTAAGTTCGATACATTAAATTAAGAAAAAAAACAGTTGAATAACTTAAATTAAAAATTGAACTAAAATAAAGTACATTTTTATGTGATTTGCCCATTATTAAGTGGACTCATCTTTTTGGGGTATTTGAGATTTGAGCTAAGAATATTTTATACTAAAGTGTTTTTCAAAAAATAAAAATAAAAAATTCTAAGATGGTTCCTAAATAATTTCTAAAATGATTCTTAAATTTTTTTTATATCGCTTATAAAAAATTTCATCGTCTAAGGTGATTCCCGAAAATCACTTGATAATACATTGATCCGCCTCTGCTTAGAAATCATCATTTCATTTTATAACAACTAAAATTAAAATAAAACAAGATTTATACATATTTAAGACGCAAGTAATTTACTCCCCGATCTCAAATTATTTGTTCATTTTTTTCACATTATGCTTAATTATTTGTACAATACTGACTATGAATAATGAAAATGGATTAAATTACTATACTACCTTTATGTGGAATTTTCATAACAAAATTCTAAGGAACAATAATGAATTAGCCATATACATTCAAGGTTGTAAAAAGCGCTATGCGCTAGTGAGGCGGTTGGGTAGAACTTAGCGATTAATCGGTTAGACGGAGATTAATCAGATTAGAATTTTTATGCACAAAATTGTAATTTTAAATATTGTATTATATTATATGTATGTGATAGCATAGTTCATCAAAGTTCAAATTTTCAAGTGTTCAAATATAAACATAATACATATTTATTGAAGTTCAAATTCAAACATAGATATTACTCGGTTTGTTGACTATTTTTAAGCGAGCTTTGACCGATTTTGTTCGATTAATCAGTTTGTTGACCGATTTTTAAGCGGTTTTGTCTGATTTTTAAGTGATTTTGTTGACTGATTTTTAAGCGATTTTGTCCGATTAGATCGATTTTGTTCAATTTTGTATGATTAATCAGCTTGTTGACTGATTTTTAAGCGATCTTTGACCAAAACGATTAAATAGGTCGATTATGATAAATCAAGACGCTTACTGAACGATCAACGATTATGTGAGGATTAATCGGCCGTCTGGGCCGATTTTTACAACAGAGTATACAACTGCTATATTGTAAAAAATAAATTGCAGTTATTTAGATTTTATAAAACTACCGTATGCTTTTTTTTTTTTTTTTTAAATGACACGCGATTATTTTAAATATAGAAAATATATAGTTTAAGATATTAAATTCATGATTAGAAAAGTGAAGGACTAAACAGTTTAGAAACCAAAAGAGAAGGTAGCAACATGTAACATTAATCTATTTTTATACCGTTAGCATCCATCCACCCACCTGCAACCTTAAAACTCACTCACTCCAAAACACACACACTTTACATAGCAGAGAAGATTCGTTTGACAGAGAGAAAACATGACGTCATCACCGTCAGCCATCTCTCTGAAAATTCTGTTAATCTCAGTGAGTATCATATCAGTAGCCATGTCAGTTAGACTAAGTGTTCCCTTAATCCACAGCTTTGCAGTGACTGAGTTACCAGTTATCTGGTCGGTCATTATTTCATGGCTTAAACCACCTTATCTTTACGTTATTATTAACGTCATAATATTCATAATTGCTGCATCAACTCGTTTCCAACACAACAACAACGAGGAAAATAATATAACACATGTGCATGTGGGTCCACCGAATGATGTTCAGCCGTTGGATCTGATGTCGGAGATACTGCCGGTTAGCTATGACGCTGTGGAGCCACCGCCACCGGTTGATGTTGTCAAGGATGTTGAGATGGTGAGTGATCATCATGAGTCCGAGGAGGTTGTTATGTCGGGTGACACGTGGCGTCCATTAACGAGTGTGGTTGATGCTTCTTTACCGGAGATGAAGGTGAAAGAGAACCGGCTTGTGGGTTCTAGGTTTGGTCACAATCGGAAGCTGCCGTTAAAACCCAATCCTGAAGGTATTCATTAAATATATGTTGTTGCATAAGATACTAACATCTTAATTTAATGCAGTTTGTGTTATATATCCACCTCTAAAATAAATTGTATAAGTCTCCATTTCTTACAAAATACTCGTTTTACTACAAGCTTGAAGCTTATAACATAAGTTGGGATCGCTTATATGTTTCAGCTAATAATTCTTATAAATAAGGTTTTATACAAGATTTTTTTAAATAAAACCAAATGAATAAGAACTGTCTTTGGGGTCATGCATGTAGACCCGTTAATTTGTCCGTTATTAAAGTTTTTAAAACAGATACCCTGTTTTCTATTCCAAAGTTCAAAACACAGCTTAATTAACTTATTAAAATATGTAGTAACAACTTTTTATAAGACGCTCCACCAAAGACCTTCAAAATCAAGAGTTTCTATTTCATTATGAAATCAGATTACAATCAAAATAGCATTTAATTATGTAATATTGAACAGCTGCAAGAGCATTAAGGGTTCTAAAGCCGAAAAAGCACGAAACAATGGAGAGCACGTGGAAGATGATAACGGAGGGCCGTCACATGCCGTTAACAAGGCACCTCAACAAATCAGACACCTTTCAAAACCGCAACGAGACGTCAAATGTTACTAATAAAAAGTCTGTGAAGAAATCTGAGACATTTAAAGATCGAACAAACTACGAAAACGAGAACCAACATTTATCACCTTCGTCCTCGAGTAATTTGTCACCAGCAACAAGCGGCAAGCTAAAGAAAGAAGGGTCACTGGGTCAAGATGAGTTGAATCGACGAGTTGAAGCGTTTATAAAGAAGTTTAATGATGATATGCGTTTGCAGCGACAAGAGTCCTTGAATCAGTACATGGAAATGGTTAACCGTGGTGCCCATTAATATTAAAGAATATTTTTCTTCTTTAAAATATATATAGCTTTTCTTTATCTTTTATATAAATATTTATAAAGGAATATGAACAGAAAACGAAAGGTTTTGCCCATTAAAATTGTGGGGTTTACAGGGTATAGTTTAATGAATATAGTTATGAAAATGATGATGATAGGTACATGGAGGATTCTTTTGTTTCTTTTTGTTTTGTTTTTATATAAGGTTTCCTTTTTTCCTTTTTATTTGTTTTTGTTTTGAAGTGGATGATGGTGTGGTTATAAATTTGATGATATATGATAGTTTATGATTGTGCTTTTACAATTTGTTCTCGACTGAAAATAGTTAGTACTTACAAAAATAATATATATAGCTTAGTTTGTTTGAGAATCAGAATAATTACAAGTTTATGATGAAAATAGTTAAAGTTAAAGACCATCTAATCTTCCTTCTTAAAGTGGTAACTGAGTATTGTCAACTACGAATTCATTGCGGGTGTTGTTACCCCAATCTTTTTATAATAGCTTTACCCCACTCCTTTTAACGAGATAATTTAAGTATTTAATCAGTTTTTATTGATGTTTTTTTATTTATAATTTTATATTACTTTTATCATTTTTTCATACGACAACAATAATATTTAAAATATATAATTAAAGACATTTTTTTTAACAAACAACACTAGTGAAGAAAGTAATAACATGAATAATTTAACCCTTTTTCAACTATTTTTTAAATGCAAGACATGTGGCAAATCCAATGTCTATAAACTAGGCGTACAATTACATATTTTATCAAGTGCGCCACTTTTTTTAATATAAGATGTTTAGGGACACTTAAAACTCATGCGCTTTCTCTTGTGCGCCTAGCTAAAAAACGAAATAAGTTGACTAAAAGACAAAAGAAACTAAGAAACTAGGTGCCTCTATTGATATGTGCTACTCACCTCTTGTGCCACTCGTTAAAAAAAAAAAAAAAAAAAAAAAGAACTATGAAACTGAAAGGCACCTATGTGCCCTCACCTCTTGTACCTCTCACTAAAGACAAAAAAACGTAAAAAACCAGGCGTATCTATAGCAATTGTGCCCCTTACTCTTGTGCCCCTCACTAAAGGGAAAAAAACGTAAAAAATCGGCCGCACGTATAGCAAGTGTGCCCCTTACTCTTGTGTTCCTCACCTAAAAAAATAAAGAAAAAAATGCACACCAACTCAGGCGCACCTATAGCAAAATGAAGTGCGCTTTGTTTTAAAATGCTCTTTGGTTATGGTGTCAGTGTATTATCTGGTGTAAGTGTATTTTAGTTCATTTTGGTAAAATAAATTAAATTGGTCTCTTCTTGTAAAGAAAGTAGTTCATTAGTAATTTGGTTAAAAAAAATCATGTAGAATAATTAAATAAGTACACAAGTCAACTTGGGTGGGGGAGTGTGGTTATGATATTCATATATTAAATCTTTTAAATTACACATGTACAATAAAATGGATGCTCTAATGATATGAGAGTTTCTTTACAAATAGCATACTAGTTCTAAAGGCATGCGTCAATAGCATACTAGTTATATGGAAGTGGAATGTCGAGTCGAATATGGAAGATTACGAGCTGAATGACCATGAGCTATGGACAAGGCTGGAATGCAAGAAGAGGATCCTTGAGGTCGAAGAGAGTAGAGCTAAAGACTTGAAACAAAAAGCTAGGTGCAAGTGGAATGTGGAGGGCGACGAAAATACTCGTTTCTTTCATGGTCTCATTAACAATAGAAAAGTTGCTAATTCTATTCCCGGCTTGATGGTGGGGGACGAGTGGGTTTATAATCCTAAGAGGGTCAAGAAAACCGTGTTTGACTTCTTTAGTTCCAAATTTAAAGAAAGAATGTCGAGCAGACCCGAGATTGTTTGTGACTTGATTTCTAAACTTTCGACTTGGAGGCGAGCAATTAGAGTCGAGGTTCACTTGGAGGAGATTAAGAAAGCTTGTTTTGATTGTGGTGAGGAGAAAGCCCGGGCCCCGATGGCTTTACGTTTAAATTTATTAAGAGGTATTGGAGTTTATTGGAGAAAGATTTTATGAAGTTTTGACGAAATTTCACGAGGAAAGCAAGATTAGTAGAGGATGCAGTTCGGCGTTTATCACTTTGATCCCCAAGGTTAAGGACCCTGGTAACCTTAATAATTACCGTCCGATCACTCTTGTTGGAATAATCAGTAAGGTGATTTCCAAAGTGTTAGCGAATAGGCTCAAAAGGGTATTGGACAAAGTGATCTCTGATAATCAGTCGACGTTTTTGAAAGATAGGTTGATTTTAGATGGTCCGTTGATTATAAACGAAATGATCTAGTGGGTGAAGGGTGTAAAAGCAAGGCTTTTGTTTTCAAGGTAGATTTTAACAAAGCATATGACAATGTTAATTGGGACTTTTAGTGTCGGTTATGATCCAAATGGGATTTAAGGATCGTTGGTGCAAATGGATTAAGGGTATTTTATCATCCAAGGTCGTGGTGTTGGTGAATGGATCTCCTACCTTGAGTTTCAATGTTCAAAAGGTATGCGTCAAGGAGACCCCTTTCTCCTTTCTTATTTTTGATCGTGATGGAAGGGCTTTCCAGCATAATGAGGAGAGCGCACACTATGGAGGTTATGAGAGGTTTCGAATTCCCGAATAACGGTCCAACTATTTCCCATCTTCTTTATGCGGATGATTGTTCATTTATGGGAGAGTGGTCTGACAGTAACTGGTTAATGTGATAAGAATCCTAAGATGTTTTCATTTAAGCTCGGGTTTGAGAATCAATATTGGTAAATCTCACATAATTGGTATTGGGGTTGAAGATGTTGAGGTGAATAGGGCGGCTGATATGATGAAGTGCAGAGCGGGGGCTTTCCCTTGTGATTATTTGGGTCTAAGGATTGGGGGTAACATGAATAGAATCAGTAGCTGGGATTTTTTGATTGATATTTTTAAGAATCGTCTTTCTAAATGGAAAGCATCTAGCCTTTCTATCGGGAGAGGACTACTCTCATCAAATCTGTTATGGAAAGCCTCCCAACTTATTATTTCTCCCTCTTCATTGCTCCGGTTAAAGCGATCAACACCTTGGAACGTATAATTAGACGCTTTCTTTGGGGGGGAGGGGATAGTGAGAAATCAAAGATCCATTGGGTAGATTGGGATAAAGTTTCTTCGCCTATTCGTGATGGGGGCCTCGGTTTGTCTAAATTGAAGGAGACCAATGAAGCTCTTATTGCCAAATGGCTTTGGAGATATAGGGTTGAAACTAATGTCCTTTGGAGAAGAGTGGTAGATTCTGTGCACGACACCAAGAGATGTTGGTCTCTCATCCCGTTCCGTCAGTCTCATTCTAGTGTTTGGGGTAACATTGCTAAGGCAATATCTAGGATGAAAGTGGGGGATTTGAGCCTGAATCAAATGCTCAAAGGTGAGTGTGGTAATGGTAGAGAGATCCGGTTCTGGTTGGATCCCTGGGTTAGTAACATGGTGCTCAAGGATTGGTTCCCGGGCTTGTTCAAAAAAGAGAGGGATAAAAAATGCAGGGTGAATGACAGGTTCTGTAGCGAGTTGGGTCGTTTTGTGCCCAATGGCGTTGTCCATCTCTCCGCTGAAGAAGAAATAGAGCTTGTTAATTTTAATAAGGAGTTGGAAGGGAAGAGGTTAAGGAATTGTGTCGACAAGTGGGAATGGATAGGAAGGAATCATAGAACCTTTAGTGTTAAAGGGGTCAAAGATTTCTTTCTTAGTCGTTATGATTACAACAACAGGTTCACATTTAAGTGGTCGAAATGGATTCCGAAGAAATGTAACATTTTCATGTGGAGGGTAGGGATGGATAGAATCCCAACTAGTTCGGCTCTTAGAGAAAGGAACTGCTTATTTGGCTCTACGCTGTGTGAATTGTGTGGTCAAGAGGAAGAGAGTGCTGAGCATTTGTTTTGCTCTCGCGAAGTGGCATCTGAAATTTGGTATAGAGTTGGATGTTGGATCAAGTCTCCCCCCTTATACATGTTTTCTGTTCTGGACTTGTTCGATATGCACAGGTGGGGGGTTCAAGATAAGAAAAGAAGGAAAACTATTAAAGGGATTATATTTATTACGTGTTGGTCCATTTGGAAAGCTAGGAACTTGAATAAGTTTGACAACGGATCCATTGTGGTAAAAAGGATAATTTTAGATATCATGGGTTTTGGTTTCTTGTGTTTTAAGAACCGAGGGGGGAATTCTAGCTTGTGTTGGGAAAATTGGTGTAAGTTCGAGTTGATGTAATTGGTTTGTCTTTGTTGCCCCTTCGCTAGTTGGCGTTGGTTTTGGGCTTGTGTGAATAATAGTTAACTTTAAAAAAAAAAAAGTTATAATACTCTTGCATATACGGAATTTTATCTAAGCTTTTAATTATGTAATTTTTTAAATACAATTTAACTATCAAGTAACTAAAAGGTAAGAAATTAAATAATCAATTATCAGCTAATGACCTTGTAAGCTAGTATCTCCAAAATACTCCGTATCAGGTTGTTTCTATAGCTCTTTCAATTCGTTTACCTTTAAGTGCACATACATGTATAAGTGATATGTAAATCATAAATAAAATAAAAGCAACCATGTATTTAAACTATTTCACCTTATCATAATCATCCACTCTCATGAATCCCATGCATGCCCATCTTGAGATACATACATAAAGGTCATTCAACATGTTTGAATAGGGGCATTGATGATCGATTCAAAATATATTCGGTTGAAATGAGTTTTTAGTAAGGGTCAACACATACGGGGACCGGGTAGTGTTGACCCGTAGGCATCACATTGTTTTAAGAATAATCGAATCTTTGGGTAGAAAAATTTAGTATGTTGTATGCATAACAACGGACTCTCGACAACATCGTGCATGTTTGGCTCATTTCCTATTAGCAAAATTAATTTGATTTGACCCCGTTGGAATAAAACACAATTCGGATCAAATAGTTCGTAAGTTAACGGGTCGATTTATAACCTCTAAATAAGAACAATTAGTCTATATGCCACTACTCCTAAAATAGTTCTATGCAACCTGTTCAAGACCTCGTTCTTCTAAACTTAGGCGCCTAACTTTGTTATTTCCTGCTTTCAAGATAACCTTAAATCCACCTATGGGTTTCTGAGCGTGTGCTTGTAAGCATGAGAAGAAGGTGATATCTTTTCTTTTGACAAATATTAAGTTTCAAGACAAAGATCACTCCTATCACTTATAACGAAAACTTATAAATCACAAATATAAATCATTTTTTGGTTTTGTTATATCTGTGATGTGTCAAATTGAAAACTAAAATAACATGTCAAATTATTAATACATAGAGAAATGTGTATGTAAAGCAAGCTAATGGACCAAAATTCCAAACAAATACAGACCACACTAATCACTTAACATTAGCGAACACGTAAGACCAATAATTTATTGAAACTATAAATCGTATGAAAAAAAGAATACATGAAGTCGACCATATGTGATGCACATTAAGACAATTACATATTTTTTTAACTTACATATGCAATTTATCCATTGGACTATGCATTTGTATCCCTAATTCAAGTACCCAAAATTGATCATCATAAACTATTCACATTTACGGAGTAAATTGAATAACTAACAATGATTACGTTACGAGTTCACATATAAACTTACATTATCTAAAGTTCAATGGCAAAAGATATAATCACTCGTGTCTACTCAATAAACATTCACTAGATGTTTGTAATCAATAATGAATATGATACGATCCCAATATGTAATTTGACCATCCATATTTTATTATAACTTCTATAAAGCAGTTAACAGATGACACATGCAAAGCAAATCCACAAAACATACTTGATATCATTTTTAGAGGTTCTTAATGGCTTTCCTTAACATATCTTTTCTATAAACCACCTTAAACCAAGAAATTTAATAATTTATAATGAAGAGATTGGTTATCATAAACACTCAAGATTAATGCTTTATGGATTGAATAGTGTAAGTATGAAAGAGTTAGAGAGAGAAAGTAAAGAGTTGGGAACTTTTAGTGAGAGAAATGAAAGTCATATGATTATAAGCTCCACCTCTCCTTTTTTTTGGGAGAGGGCTTTATAGTTCTTACAAAATATGCCTCCTACGGGTGTGGATCGGTGTCACGGTGGGTAAAGACCGTCAGTCCTCCACGGTGTTACTTAACTAACTAATAAACGTTTAAGACTACGAACTTTCTAATGCTAACACATACCCGGGTGACCGAGGCTTTAACATGGATTTACTAAGGAGGTCACCCCAAAAATACATCATGAATTCTAGCATTCTATTACATGTTCTTAATCTTCTAGCTCGTAGTCTTTGATTCTTCAAAGTCCATAATCTTTGTACTCCCGTAGTGATCTTTAAATGTTCCTTGGCTTGGTGATCTTTGAGCTTACTTGAGATCATCGGCTGTAAATCTCTAAATCATCCTTTGTTGTATCGCTCCATGTGATGTTGTGACTTTCGGACCGACATGCTCACATTTTATAGCTCATGATATTTTGCATTAGAGTTGCGGAAGCATTGTTGTAGGTCTTTTAATAATCATGATTTCTTGATCGTGAGTGTGAAGTGTGAGCATGTGGTTATGAATTGACATCTCATTAACCATCACCGCAACCGTCGAGGTTTCCTACACACAATGATTAGCAATAAACACACGAAAGTGTCTTTGTTCACTTTCGTTGAATAGGGTTGCAAGAACCACGGTTCCCGTTGATCGATATAAATAATGCACGTGATCGGTAGAATTCGAAGAATCTCCTTGGCGGTTTGGCGACTTTAGCTAGCCGTTCTCAAACCGGAGCGTCTCAAAGTAGACAACACGAAGTGAGTGAACCAGCGAATTGAGATTCACTGATTGATAAGAAATTGATATGAAAAACAATCGCGTATTGCTGAATAAAGAGTTTTTGCAATACGACGAAAATTTTATGAGCAAAATCAAGTTTCAATCACAAATACTTTTGTTCGAAAATCTATGCGCAATCGATGTGCTAGAAAACAATTGTTGAGCACATCGAAGGGTTTTCCAAAAGTATATGTCAATTCCTTTACTGGAACAAGGTTGATTCATAAGCGAATCGAACCCATCGTTGTTTTCCAGTTGTCACAAGTTTGATCTATGAAGGATCTCACATGTCACCCACTAAGAGCTTGTTTGATGTTGGCTCTAGAAGGATTTCCATCTTCATTGTGAATACTTTACGTACCACTTGGATGTTCTGGAAATACCACAAGGATAATCGTGGGACTCTTAATGTACATCTTCTTGCTTTTCACGTGTATGAAACGGCAAGCACATTGGAATTGTGTCCTAATGAGATTTATGGATGATCTATTGGATCTAGACTCAATAGTGCACTTTGGTTTTCCTATGCAGAGACTAGGGAGAAGGTCTCCTGCTTCAATATCAACCATCTCTAAGAGAAAGTCGATAGATTACATCGTTTCCATGTGAGAATGAAACAAGTCATTTTAAGAGAACTTGAGTGGCTGGGAAGTTTAGTTTAGTGCGTCACTGGGTCCATGACGTCTTGTATTCAATACCGGCGTTACCTTGGTAACCACCAGTAGCATGTGTATTGAACCCGGTTTCTGCCCTAAGGTTGAATATTTGGAGGGCTATTTCTTTTCACCCTTTCTTTTTATATTTCTTTGTCATTCTTCAACCCCTTCAGTGCTTATCGAGACTTCATCACTAGAATCTTGTTGGTTTTGTTCCAGTCCTAGCTCCATCTCAGTCGACACTCTTCCCTTATTCTCACTTTTCTATTTTTTTTTAATTATACCTAAGGACTTCTACACTATCTAGTGGATTGTCCATGGGTAGATCCCTCCGGCTCTCCGCCTTAAAACCAATTCAAAACTCAATAAAGGTACTTGTGATATTTGATATTAAAGCATTTGTACCTTAATTGTTTTTTATCTTTAAGAAATGCTCTCCCTCAACATGTGCATCGGTATTTGAAATCGTTTAACACATGGAGGGAGGATTGCCTGTTTGAGTCTTACAGAATCACAATTTTATCAGATTTAATATTTAAATCACATACTCTCTCCTGATAAAAAATTTCAAACCTTTTGAGATTTGTGATATCAATTGATTTAAATAAGTTAGAAATTTGGGAGAAAATGTGGTGCATTTTAATACATAATGATAAAGGAACATTACAACGCTCCCCTCAATCTATGAGGAGAATGTTAGTGTCAAGTATGATAGTTTTGAGAGATCTTTTGATACTCGGAAAATCATTTTGCAAGATCTTTGAACATAAGAAAGATCATACACCGACACATAACACCAAATCTTTATTCACTACTTATCTTTGTACAAATGGACTAGTTTGATGATGTAATGTTTGACTTGTTTGAAAATTTGAAATCACTCTCATCCTCAATCGATGACCCAAGTCATTGATTGAGTGACATTTTATTAAAACTTGAGTCCGATTGATTTTAAAAATTTGAGTCGATGTATTTTCAAACAATATGTAACCACTATATGAAATACATATATTTTTAGAAAAATCATAAAAGGAAAAAATTTGTATAGGAACAGCGTCCTTTTGGCGACACGCTTTCCTCATTTGTTTTAGGATAAGTGCTCGATATTTATTAAATCGAATTTGTGTAGCACTTTCCTTTCTTTCAAAAGCAGGTTGCATATTTGAAATAATAGCAAACCATTGTTTAGCGAGGTTCTGATCGAAATAAATGCAAGCCATTTTAGGCATGTTTTGAAAACTTTTTGAAATTCTATTCGAACTTCATTTAAATACTCATGTCATTGTTGAATGACATTTCTAGGACCGTAAATATTATCGATGCCAGAAGACATGCCTTGAAAAACTATTTTTGGAATTTTCTATTTTTCTGTTTTTTATGGTTTTTTGATGGTTTTATATTTCTATTTATATTTTGGTATAAGATATGTACAAAGTATATTATTCAATTTAAGAGGTTGTTGTCATGGATACCGAAATGAGGATATCAATCTGAACGTTGTAAAAGTCAGTAGACACCATCTCTTAAACTTTCACCACCAAAGCTTTCGAGGCTCCTGAATAATCGTCTGAACTTGAGCCTTCTTAAAGTGATGCTTTGGTAGCTTCCCCCAAACCGACAATCTTCCTTTTTGAAACCACTTCCCTAAGTAGTTGAAGTGATGCAATCGAGTCTCATTGTATGAAGCTCAAAAACCCAAAGTAAGCGATAACACCAAAGTAACAAGTTGAAAGCGATCATCTACGTGGTTATCAACACGGGAATAAATGATTAAGCCGATCACGTGAACTGTTGTCGTCCCGATGTACACATTTCTATGCGGTTTTAAGCGATTGTCTATTCGGGGAATAATATATCAACATCTTCATTTAACTAAATGCATTCCAGTTATCTTAGATATAAAAATCACCCCATAATGTACACATGTACCCACCAAAAGTCAAAGCAGCGACACCAAAGTAGCATATTGAAGCGATCATCTCCGTAGTTATCAACTCGGAATAATTAATTAGCCCAATCACGTGAACACGTTGGCGTCACGATGTACACATATCTCTCCCCGATGGTTGCGATCTCGCCGAATCGGCATAACATTAATGTACATGAAGCATTAACGGAAACACTTTACCATAAATCATATCATTTCGTGAGAAGATGTCGATAAGCAATATCATCTCACGCTTGAATAATTCTTCTCATATTTCTTCCCACTAAAAGCTGAGGTGATATATACCACAAGTATCAAGAGACTACTTTCCCCAAGTAGTTGGAATAATACACCAAAATCCATGAGTTAAAACACTGAGTTTCTCTGCGGTTATGACATTTGTTTTCCCATAATAACTTCAATAAAGAAGAAGTATAAAGTTTATCATGTGTACTCGTTGTGCGTTCAGATGTATGTCTCCTTCCTCCTTGCTGGTTTTGATACATCAGAATTAGCAACACATTATACATATATATACTTGAAATCTTGTGAGAAGAACATAATTGGTTCAAATCTATCTCGTGAGAATCAACTGCTACTTAAACTCTCTCTGAATATCTTTATCAACCCAGATGTAGACAATTTGAAGTAACTACTAATGAAGTAAACCCGATATACCAAACTTGAAGCTGAAGTAGAATTCCCCATGCTTGTGACTTAATCTTGCACTAATGTTGGAAGAACGGTGTAGAGAATGTATGCTCCAAGAAAATATCTAAGTACTCAATACCCAAACAAATTATGAGACATTAACACCTCTTGCGATTATCCACAACGTCATCTACGTGTGACACTGAGTACTACAACGTAACTCCTTTAAGTGATAGTTAACCAGGTCTTCAACCAACCACCCCGACTGCTGGTAAATAGATAAACCAAGACTTCAACTTAGATCTTAAGCACGAGAAAGTTATCATTGAAAGTCATGCATCCAAACAACCCCGACTTCAAGATAAAATAAGAACATGCCTTTGCGAAAGTCAACTTCAATCTCAAATAAGTGATACCCGATCAACTCCGTAGTCATCCTTAGTGTCAAATGCCTAAAAGTGAATAAACACACAATCTAATGTCGTCGATCCACCGAATGAACGAGCAAATGATTCCTCAACATCGATGCCTTCTTCCTAACGACATCTACATGCTACCAACCTTGCCTTGTTTTTCAACCTCCTCCCATTTCATCAAGTTTGACCTTGTGTATCCACTTTAAAGTGATAATCATAGCGCGATCACGGGCGAGAGCGAGCTCCCGAACTTCAAGTAATTTAAAGTCATTGAGCTTTTCTTGCATAGCTTTAATCTAGCAGGATTCAGTCAATGCTTCTTTGTAAGTTTTAGGTTCATTTGAGGATAGCATTGCATCATAGTAATAAAAACATGGCTTGAGTGGGTAGTTGGAGGCATATAGAGACTGATATGAAAGATTCACCAATAATGTATTCAAGCGGATGAGGTTGTTTTCTTTTATTTTCATGTGGTTGATTTACAAAGTGCACATTGGGAGGAACAATAATCCGTGAATAAAGAGATTCTTCAGAACCATGTCTTGGGAAAGGAATACCAAATAACGGATCATTATTCATGAGTGCAACTACAATATCATGAAAGTCATTATCAACGCCTTGAGGAATAACTTGAGATTAGGTTTCTTGAGTAGTCTGAGATGTACTTCTAGATGGTGCATCTTGATCAATGGAAATTGAAGAAGGTGAACCAGTTGAGTCAGCAGGAACCAAAGCAGGAGCTTCAGGAACTGGAAGATCAACATTCGTTGGAGGTTGGAAGTATTTATCAAACATAGGTTGAAACAATAAATCTCAGTCATCTTTAGTAAGTGGAACATTCGGCGTTGGAGGAGAGTCGTATGACAATTTTTCAAACATCCATCAACATGTAGTTTATTCACACTTTTCACCCTCAAAAATTGCATATGAGGTTGCCCTTTTTGATTGATCAACTGAATAAGAATACGATCAAAGGTAAGTAGATCCACTTGATGACTGAACGAACATGGAAAAAGCATGAAGCATGTTGATGAGAATGATCATAAAACAGAATATTTCTCTTCTTCCAAAGATAAAGCACACTGAAGCTTACGCCTTTCTTTTCTTTGAGGAACGGGGCCTGAAGTGTTATCTGCAGACGCCATTATGTTGACATTGAGGACCGAGGTTTGAACTGTTGTGTTCAAACGTGATAGCCATTGAAGAATGAGGCTTGAACTGATTTTTTCAAACGTCATGTTTCATGTTCATCAAGGTTGAGTTTCTTGAACCCCTGATTTATGAGATATCACTCATTTTGGCATCTAAACTTTGAGTCTTTCCTTAATAGGAGTGAGCGATGTACCTTCACTTAAGTGAAGACTACTGCTGATAACATTAAGAGTTTGATCACACTTATATGGGTTAGTGATGTCGCATCTATACCCATTGGGGTTTCTTTTCAACCTTGGTTTTGCAATCAGTGAACATCTTCCTCGTCGGTATCCAACTAAGACCAGCAATCTTAAACATTCTACCCGTCGGTATCCACCTAAGGCAAGATCTAGGAGTGTTTGGTTTCTCATGCACAGTGGAAGACTTGTTGAGAGAAAACCTTTGTCATATAGCAATCTGCCTACCAGGTTTCTGAGTATAGCTCTTTGGTTCTACGGGATTGTTGTTGTTTCTAGTCTTATAGGATTGAACCTTAGCACAAGCATTTACTTTCTTCAGGCATTTTGTTGTACAATTATCATGATTTGCATTAAAGACACATTTTTAACAATTCGAGTAAACAATTTTTTTGGATTCAGAAAAAGATCTAGAATTCTTAGAGTGATCTGCTATGGGAATCGCTTTAATCGATACACAATTAATCTTGGAAACTAGACAATTCCTATTTGTTTCTTTGAGTGCTCCTAGGTTTTAGTTTGTTGCTACTAGCCGTGTTCGCAATACACTATCGAGGTTGTGAACCTAAGATTCCATCCTTTTGAAGTAGTGCCCTTTTCCTAGCCATTTCTAGATCATAGTTCTTGCACAAGTCATTCATATCATATGAATTCTGGATTTTAATGCTCAGTTTAGACACTGTTTTTGAACTAATCCTAGAAGAGCTAGGTGTAGGTGTAGCTACTTGTTGAGGTTTAATAGAACCAAAAGCATTTTTCTTAGGCAAATAAGGTGAAGTGGTTGGCTTTATCAAAACTTGTTTCTCATCAACTTGGGAGGCAAACCGTGTTTTTGAAAATTTTGGTCGTTCAGATCTAAATGTAGTCGGTTGTCTAACAACTGATTGGTTTCTAAGTAGTTGTACAACTGGTTTTCCCAAGACTGATGGTTTTGTAAACTTAGTGTTGACACTGTTCCCTGCAGTTTTTCTTAGCTCGTTTTTTAATGATGTAATCGTGAAACCCTTATCCTGAACCTGAGCTTTGAGTTCATCATGTTTGGCTATCAAAGAAGCTGTTTGTTCTATATTCTTAGTCCTTGTTTCTTTGATTGAGCCACACAGGTCATTGTGATGCTTTTTCAAAGTCTCATTTTCTTTAAGTAATTTAGCTGCATAAAGTTTCAATTTGATGTTTCTTGTTTTAATTGCATCGATGTCATGTTTAGTCTTGACTACATTACTTTTCTCATGCATATCAGAAATCAGTTTTTTCAAATTGTTAATTGTCTAGTTTTTGTCTTGAAGCTGAGCTTTCAAAGTTTTTATTTCAAAAAATTCACGGAATTCAGGAAATTCTGGGTTTTTACAAGGTTTGTCAGTTTGAAATCTTTCCTCCTTACTTTGTATTACAATTTCAAGTGAAATGCAATGTTTTTCAAGTTGTGAGAATTTGTTTGAAAGTTCATTAAAAACTTCTTTATCAACCATATCGTTCGTCATGAAACACTTAGTCTCAGCCAAAGAACATATATCAAAATCATGTTCAACATCTTGATCAGTTTGTTTAAGTACATTAGCAGATGCATTATATTGAACAGTTAAAGATACCTCAGTACATGACACCTGTTCATTTATCGGTCTGATATCTGCATCCACATCTTGTGTAACAAGATTCACTGAACTGTTGCTTGTGTCAAGCTTATATGTCTCTGTTCCTCTGTTCTCAGTGAAAACTGATCCAACATTCGATGCTTTACCCGAATCAACAATACTATCTTTTAATTGCATCCGACATTCATTCACCATGTCATCATACATAAGTTTGTGTTGTGCTCTTTCCTCAAGGTACTTCTTAACATTATCCATGTGTTGGATTAATGTTTCTTGAACACTGTCGACTTCCGTTCGATGTGACTAAAGCACATTTCGGCATATCATCTTCATAATCTCAATGTATTCACCATTGACGAATAGCGCATTTGTTTGTTGATCACACAATCTGACCTTGGATCCGCTTCTTGAAAATTTTCTTTGTCAAGTTGTTGTTCAAGTTGCTCTAAGTTCAAGAACAATGTGCCCGTGAAAGTCTGTACATCTTGATCGAAAAACGTCTTAAATGCTTGTACGAATCCCATCTTGAATCCAGTTCCCTTTAAAAGTACCGTGAGGTGTGAATGAAGTTGTCAAAAAGGTTCAATGCAACTATCCTTTGAATTATCTTTCATTTTTTATAACAGGTGCAACTCTCTCGTATGAATTCGAGCATCGATATCAAATTATCATTATCCGACTCGGACATGTTGTCTGTTGTACATTGTTGGGTATCTTGTTCATCAATAATGTCGTAAATTTGAGTATTTAAGATACAATCGAATCAAGTGTTAGGTGTGATGTTAAAGTGCATGGTATTTTACAAAATGATTTAAACCAGAAATAGAATCTTCGCGGATTTTACAAAATTAAGAAGAAATCGTGAGACAATGACCAATTGAACGTGTTAAGATAACTGATGGATCGACACAATGAGATAATTTGGTGTTAGGAGTGATTATTGTTTGAAGTATTAGCTGAAATGTTGTTTGGTTGTATGTTGTTGATGCGGAAATTTGATTTTAAAACTTAAAAACCTCAATATCTTCTTTCCGGAGCGGTTATAGGCCTCGAAGGTTGAGCCGAATGGACTTTAGTCTTGCTAGTTGCCATTGATGAAGGTATTTGTGATAAAGATGATGTAGGATTAATTCAACGATAAAGGAGTTGTGTTTGATGAAGATTATGCACGGTTGTTGTAGTGAAAGTTTGGTCTGAAAACTTAAAAACCTCAATAAATTCCTTTCAGAAGGGATTTGGGCCTTGAAAATTCGTTTCACGACTCTATGGTGAAATCTTACAATATTCAGTTGTCAGTCGTTTTGATGGTATTTCATTTGAAACGGAGTTACGGTTCATGATTATGGCCATTTGAAGTTTTGAGGTAAAAGTCAACTTTGGTCAAACCGCAGAGTGGTCAAACCGCAAGTAGTCAAACCGCAATAAGCAAACCTCAAAAGTCAAAACGCAGTTTTCTTGATGCAAAATGCAAGACCAAACCGCTATTCTCATATCGCAATGGTCAAACCATGATTCTCGAATAGCAATGGTCAAAACGCAATTGTCTTGATCAAACGGCAAGGTCAATCGCAACTTTGTCAAACCGAAACTTTGTCAAAACGCAACTTTAAATCACAATCGATCAAACCGCGAAGGCTCAAACCTCAAGACTTAAAATGCGGAATGGACAAAGCGCAAGGTCTTAACCGCAATTCTTCAAAGCGTAAGAATACAAAGCAGGTCTTGGTCAATCATAGCTCAAACGCAAAACAAAAATACAAATCGCAAGTCACTTTCGTGCAAGTACAAATGTCCCTTTCGCCGGGTTTGTCTTTTTATCCTCTTTTGGCAAAATCCAAACCGCATTTTGTCCTAATATCAAATCGCAACACCTTTATAACTTAAATAATCAAATAGCACTCTTGAATGATCAAATCGCGGATAAGAATCATCAAACCGCAACTTTGAAATTGTCAAATCGCGGTGAACAAATGTCAAACCTCAACTTAGAACAAAGCTCTAAAACCCGAAATTAACCAAATCTTCCAATAAACACGTGAAACAACCAAGCGAATCACCAATCCAAGCTACTACGACTAACCTAATCACTAAAGTACCAACTTATAACAAATCAAACCACAAACAAGATCAAACCAAGAAGGTTTCAAAGAGTACTATTCGAACCAAACAAACTAATGCAATAACCAATCTTTAAATCCGAGCACATGCGAGGTAGATGATCAAACCATAGCTCTAATGCCAATTGAAGAGATTGGTTATCATAAACACTCAAGATTAATGCTTTATGGATCGAATAGTGTAAGTATGAAAGAGTTAGAGAGAAAGTAAAGAGTTGGGAACTTTTAGTGAGAGAAATGAAAGTCATTTAGAAGCTCCACCCTCTCCCTGGTGGGAGAGGGCTTTATAGTTCTTACAAAATACGCCTCCTACGGGTTATGGATCGGGTGTCACGGTGGGTAAAGGCCGTCCGTCCTCCATGGTGTTACTTAACTAACTAATAGCGTTTAAGACTACGAATTTTCTAATTCTAACACATACCGGGATGGTCGAGTTTTAACATGGATTTACTAAATCCTAACATATTAAATATTAGCAATAGAGATGCTCAAGTCATATGTTTCAAATGGAAACTTGCTTTGAATTAGCATAGTGTATGTCCTTAACCTCTTTCAGCCCTCAAACATCTTTGATGAATTGGCGTTCTAGTCCTTGCATTTTGAAATTACATGAAAGGCCTTGAATATTTAAAGTCCTTAAACCCATTTTGACCCTTTCATCAATTTGGACCCTCACACCTAGCCACATTTGACCCCCTTTATATTAGCTCGGTCATCAACCCAAGTCAAACTCCCAACCCACTTGCGCCTTTTTTTCCTCTTCCCGCCATAAGCGCAACACTCAACCTTTCTCCACACCATCACCTTATCTCTTCACCTGTCTCCCCCACCTCCACTACATCCAAAACACTAATCCATCACCCTTATCTCACTCAATCTCACACAACAAAGTTAAAATCTCATTTCCATAAAATAACAATTTGGCCAAAAAGTCACAAAAGTCATCCTATGGCCCGAAATGAAGTGGGATTATCTCAAGACATGAGAGAAGACTTTGGGTATAAAAGGAGGAAGAAAAGAAGGAAGCAAGGAGAGTAGTTAGTTTATAAAAATTCTTCTTATGTCGTTTTTTTAATTCATGTCTTAGTTTAATTACAATGTTGTGATTTCAGTTCATTTGTACTTCCTTTAAGTTAAAATACCATTGTAAGCCACTTTTGAGCATCAATTCTAGTTTTCATATCATTTCCAAGTTTATGAGTTCTTGTTGAAAATTGAGTTCTCAAATCATTGTTAAAGCTTCTAATAACATTATATTCGAGTTCACTCATGTTTGTTTAAGCTTGTTAAAGCTTTTCATAAGCTTACATTTAATCTTCAAGCAAAATTGGCTCAAAGTCAACATAAGTCAAAACGGGTCATATTGTGAGTCAAATTAGTTGGGTTTAATTTCTGTTCTCAAATTGTTGTTTGAATAAGTTTAATATCAGTTTTAAGCATAATCTCATTAAGGTTTAAAGTTTAAAATACATTTTGTAGTTATAAAGGAGTGTTTGGTTTATGCACACTTTGGTTTCAAATCACCAAATTACCCACTTTGACTTTACAAGTCAAAGTCAATTTAATGGTATTATGCAGTTTGTACAATAGTGATATTGTAGTATCAAGCTTGTGTGAGTTTGGGTGTTTAAAAAATTGAACTTTGGAATTTTTTTAGTCTTTCGCATGTGAGACGATGCTTTGTCTATCGATCTTGGGCATTGTCATCGACTTATTTGAAGCTCCGCATTAGCCACATTTGGTTCTCTTTTCGGTGCCTATGTTTATGCTCGGTTTGATGCAATTTATTCACACTTTCACTCTCTTTAGCTTTGTTTAAATTGGTTTTCAAATCTGTCCATTTGCAATTATTTTGTTTTCTCAAGAAAGGGTTCTAAAACACCACGTATGCGACTTATTTATAAGTATGCACAATGTGATATTGCCCTTCAATCGCTTTTGTGAATCTCCACTAGCCTAACTATGTTTTTGCACCTCACTTTGCTTGGAATACCTTTGTGGAGCTTAAAATAAGCTCAAAGCAGTACCCTTGGCTCGCATCAAGAGTCTGCAAACCAAATTCCACAGTCACCATTTGTTTTTCTTGTTTTAGCTTATTATGTTTTATAATCGCTTATTAGTTATAAGTAGGTTAGTTTAGCTTAGTGTAGTTAGGATTTAGCTTTTTAGTCTTCCTTAGTGCTTGTTAGAATAACTTTAGTGATTAATCCCCATTCATTAGCTTTAGCATATCTTATTCCTTAATAACTGTTTTCCCACTTATCTTAGCTTATTTTTTACCTATACCCCTCTCGACTTACTTGTCACTACTTTTGCTTAACAACCATCTTTTCCAATTGTTTTTGTCTTTTTTTAGCAGTGGCTAAAGGGGTGTTTGGTTGTCACTTTTAAAGAGGTGTTTGATGTGCTTTTGTCCATTCTGTTGGAGATAAGCAATCTTGATCTCGCTTATTTCAAAAGTTTGGATAAAAGTTTGTTACAAAAGTTTCATGGTTTAATCTCATTGTCAAAATTTTAAAGGGTTGATTTGTGTGGGTTAAAATCATCAAAAGAAGAAAAGAAAAAGTTGTTTTGTTTGATTTGCTAATCTGTTGGAATAAGCGTTGGCTAGCGCTTATTTCATGCTTTTCAGAAAAGTCATCTTTATAAAAAGGTTCATTTTGATAAGGTCTTTAAAGTTCAAAAGAAAATTGAAGAAAAAATAAGTTTTGCAAAAGTGGCATGGTTGGGACTCGAACCCACGCCACCCAACTCAACACAACACCACTTACCAAATACTTGGGACTTGTCTCATTCAAACTTTACACAATTAAATACTTAAGTGTCTAGTGCCGGTTTATGCTATAAGCTCTTTTTGGCTTATTTGTTGCTTATTTCCAATAACAACATACGGTTTCTTATTTTTCTTAGATCTAGCATAACCTCAAGTAGTTTCTGTCATTTTGATTTTTCTTAAGTAGTTTAATATTTTTAATCATTAAATTAGTGTAAAATAGTTTTTAATTCATAGTAATTAATTTAAAAGTCAAAAAATATTCGCTTTTCCTAAAATTTTCTTTTGTCATTTAGTACGTAAGAAAATTGTTTTTACATTCGTGGGACTTTTATTTCACAAATTTTACGTTTTATCTTGCGCTCAAGTAATTTTCGTACATAACGTACGTTTTCATTTTAGGCCACGTTTTTAGATATTTTAAGTTTGCGTTTTAGTTAAAATAGTTTATTTAAGATATTTTGTTTTATAAAATCAACAAAAACATCATTTTGTGAATATAGTGATAGCGTTTATTTAATAGATTTTATCTTTTTAATTTCCTTTAATTTGCATTTAAGCCATTTTTATCTGTTGGCTTTTTCCTGTAGTTATAATAACCTCAAATCTCCTTTTTCGTTCAAATCTCCCGATCACTATCGTTTGATAATCCATTGCATTTCATTGGGACATAACGACAGGAAACACTATACTCCTCGGATCTTCATTGATTTCGTGCTCGGCGGTTTAAGTCGGTCACGGTCCGCCATTCACAAGTGGCGGGCTTGTGTGATTTAGCTTGACTTTTTTGCGTGCATCAATACCCTAATCCTGGTCCCTCACCCATCATCATGTGTAGTCCGTCATCACCACCAAGATAAAAACTCCCATTCTCAGGCTTGCATGTTTATAATGTATACTAAATAAGCATAAGCGGTAACCGTGTGATTTTCACATATATCAATCATGTGTTTTACTTGTGAACAGAAAGGACAACACTCGGGAGTCCTTCTAGAATATCTTTTTAGTAGTGTTATCATGATGGACATCCCATTCAACAATCGAGAGAGTTAGTGGGTTCCACTTACGGTTGTAGCACACATGTTAATCGTTTATGTATCCATTTAAAACCGGTGTACTTTGTAACCATCTACGCCAAGTCCAGCTAGTTCGTGCTTTTGTCTTAGTGAACTCGCTAGGTGAAGGTATCTTCCTAGGAGGTGATGATGGTGCTATGAGTTCATCAATGATATTCTCAGAAACTACAATAGGCTCTTTTCGTGACACAGACTTAGAAGCAATAATGGGCATAGAGGTAGTGCCATTTGTAGATTTCCGATTATGAGACAAGATAGATTTAGCAACACAATTATAATGACAACCAGAAAACATACTTTTATGACAAAACACACAAGAAGCTTCAAATTTAACATCCAAAGTAATCAAAGATTTAACATTCGTTACATTGCATTTACTATTACATTTGTTTAACCCAATATTTAAAGAAGGTGCAACACGTGTTTTATTCAAAGTCCTAGCATGATCTTCTACTTCATGGGTTTTAGTGTTCCGCTTTTACGTTGCAAATTCCTATTCTTCTTTTGAGTGCTCATAACCCGTGAATTACAAAGCGCTAGAAGTGGAGGCGATTATTCTGTAGAAGTGGAAGGATTCAGATTAGTAACTTGTGGTTTGTCATTAGTGGGCTTCCTAGTATCAACTTTAAACATTCCGGTGTGATGCGCGCAACGCAGCGTCAGGTCAAAGGAAACTTCCTTTTCTTGAGCAAGTTTTCAACCACCTATGCGATGAACCAATCGTTGTAGTGTAGTATTAGGGTAAGCTTCGGATTGATATCGTTCTCAGGGAATAGGAATGCTAGTGAGAAATTACTACGCTAAGGTTGGGGTTGAGGAAGATTATTTTTATCTTTTTTATATTTTTTTAGAAAATTTTAAGGTACGAATGTCGGGGTATTGGATTGGGGGGTGGTAATTCTACCGATTACTCTACTATCTAATTATCTAAGCTAAGGGGTAGTCTATGTCTAATTGATGTGTGCTCGTATGATGATTAAAAATGTGTCTACCTAGATGTTATTACTCCTTAGTTATCTTTTATTGATGGTTGAATTGTCATGTCCTTATTCTAAACGCGTTGTGTCTTCCAAGGTTGTAGGGTATGCTTTTTTCCCTAACTCTTTGAGGATACCTTAAAGTTATTGCCTACAAAATCTCTAGGGATTCATAAACTAACTCTAAGGTTATCTTTGGATTTTTAGCCTACAATAACTCTAGGCGATTATAAACTAATGTTCACAAAGATTACTCAAGCATTAAAAATACAACGATAGCCTATTGCAATCCTAAGCCAATTACAATTAAGAGAAGAGACAACCAATCAATATTCAATAACTAGGTTTCATAGATCTATGCAAACACACAAGTAAATTAGCCGACATGGTAAACATGCAAGCATACACATACAATCGAAGACATAATGAAATCAATGAAGTAGATTACTTATCTTGATGTACAATAGGGTATGAGAACCCTAAGATCTTGCCCAAGACAACCAAAAATCATTTTAGGTTTTACTCCACAATTCTACCTCTAAAAAGTCCGAATCTTGAATTCTATATATAGAGTTACAAGCTGCGATGACGTCACTCTTTAATTGTGGACGTCGGATCGCCGCCAATAGGGTTTCGTCTAGGCCAAGTCAACTTTTGACGGCGTCACATTGGGGTTGTGGCGCCGTTGGCTTCATATTCGGCGTCGTTTGAATCGGATCTAGGCCGTGAGTGGTGACGCCTACTCTTTAAATCTGGCGCGTCCAGTTCAAAATAACAATTTCCTTATGAGTCGTCGCAATTAGAGGACGGCGTAGCCTTTATCGTGACACCGTCGAGTGCGTTCGAAGCTTGAGTGTCTTGATCTTGACTTTAGCCATTTTCTTCACATATTCACGCCTTTTCGTCCAAATAAGCATCATTCTGACATTTTACCTTCAAGAGACCTAAAAAGTGAAAAGGAACAAAATTAGCGAGAACGGATATAAAAGTGGTCTATTAAGGGCTTAAATGACCCTCAAAAGTATACCTTTAAATCCTTATCAAATATCCCTACACTTGGTATTTGCTTGTCCTCAAGCAAATGTGCTTTTGCCAATTAATTTATAAGTTAGAGGCATGAAGCATTGGTTTAGAACAATTCACAACAAGTATAAGCCCATAAAAGTCATAAAAAGCACGGAATTACATGCTAGCACCTCACAAGTGGTGTTTGGATACTCTCATCTCTCGGGTGTATATGAAATATATCAAATTAGAAATGGAAGATAAACACTCATTAACCGGTCCTAGTACATAGATTACCATAGGCTTGAGACTAGATCAAACCTCTATCGCTTTGGCGTAAGCACCTAGGAGAAACTTTCTAAGATGTCTTATAAAGGGTTGTAATGTTAGGCTTACGGTAGGAAACAAAGGGTTTGGTTGGATAGGCGATTTAGTGGTGGCAAGTCAAAATGTAAAGATAGATGTAGGATGGTAGCCCGTATGTTTTTTTGTGTTGGATAGGCGATTTAGTGGTAGCAAGTCATGAGAAGAATGGCGTTGCTAAGCCAAGACTCGACACTCTAAACTCTAGACAACTTTGAAACAAACATACATAAATATAAAGATAGATGTAGGATGGTAGCCCGATATTTTTTTTTTCATTTTTTTAACACTCTTTTTTCCCATCCTCTACGATAACATCAAAATATAAAGGATTTATAGGCACATCCCTACACTTGAGTTTTATTATTCTAACACTAATTTGACCCAAATTGAAATGATCAAAACACTTGGAGTACATTATTACGTAAATAAAGGAATTTGAATTTAACGTTCTTTCCGTCACTCCATAAAATTTAACTTTACCCATGAGTCCCAATCATCCCAAAACTATGTACAAAGATATGACTCGACTTAGCAACCATGCAAGTAACTAGATAATTGAACTAAGGGTTTAGTATGATAACAATAATGCTCTAAAGTGAGTGCATACAAGGTAGGCTAAGGCGATTTGGGTGTACATTTGGGGGTGGATTGTAAACAATGCTCTTCATTGATATTAGGAAAACCGAAACATCACGAGAACCGCGAAAAGGATAGGCTCGAGGGGTTAACTAGGGGTATCGTGTACTAAAGATGAGTACAACGCAAGGGTGTGAGGAAATCAAGCGATGTGGAAGAAGTAATTATAATACGGTATCAAACAAGGGTTATCCTAATGCCTCGTATCATTTAGTTATTCCTAACTACACAAATGTAGTCTCACTAGCGATCTCGGAATGCATCACAAAACAAGTTCTAGAATCTATTATACTCTTGGTACACTCTTGAAGCATTAAAGGTGAATGCTTTAATTCCTACAAATCTAGGGGCGAACCTCACATTTTGGGGTGGAATTTGAGTGGTAAAGGGTTTTGTGCTAGTCATATAACTTCCTATCCATGAGGCGCTTTATTAAGACTAATGGCCCACTCCTACATGTCATGAAAAATTTTGAATTTGGTGCCAAAATTATCCTAACCGATATTTCTCATGGTTTATTACACAACTGAAATTGGACAAGACAAATAATCAAGGATAAGCATAGTTTCAAAGTTCCCGTTTTATTTTCCCTCCCTACACTTAAACTGAACAATGTTCCCCGAAAGTATCAAAGTTATGATAATGGAAGGTAATTAAAAGGGAAAGAAACTAATACTCCCCTTATTAGCTCGGTAGGATCCGTGTATAGTAGTGGTTAGATTCTTCTTCAAGAAGAATGTATGCGTGAAAAGCTCCCTCCAATCTTATATTTCTTCTTCTTGATAAATAAAACCTGCACACTTAAGAAAACAGACGAAACCTTCGCGTAAAATCGGTGGTAAAACTATAAATGACTCAACTATACTAGGATATAATGCTTGTGGAATGGATGTTTATAGGTTTTCTGGAAAATTAAGACATGAGAAATTCCAAAAATTTGTGAGTAGCACAGAAAATGTTAAATCCTAAGATCCGGACTCAACTAGAGTGTATAATAACAATGATTGATCGAATGCACAGCGGAATAATAAGAACACAATCAAAGTTATCAACAAGGTTTTTCTATTAAAACTAATGATCCTCTATGGATCTTTACACCCTCTCTCTAGAGGTTTTTCTTGAATGTTTTTATGAAAAGTTTTTTTCAATACAATAGACCTAAGTTCCTTTTATAGACAAGGAACACTATTCCCTTTCTTGGGAAAAGTACAAGCATGCAACTAAAGTACAAGCATGCAACTAAATAATAAATATAAAACCCATACGCATGCCCATGCTATCCTTGGGCAGTACAATAATAATGATGGGCTAGCATATAAATAATAAACGTGTGCAGATCCTAGTCAGCTTCCACTCTTGATGAAACTCTTCTTGACATATTACGCTTCTACTTCATGAGAATCCTTGGCATATTCACTCTTGGTGAGATACCAACAACGCTTCATCGAATCCGTACTTCACTACTTGATGATTCCTTTGCTTGATGCTTAATTGCTTCACTACTTGATGAGATTCCACGACTTGATGCCAATAGAATCCATCGCTTGATGCAAGATTTCACCGCTTCACTACTTGAAGAGCGATATCACGGTTTCCTGAAATTCCCAACAATCCTCCCTAAGCTGGAATTTAAATGATAGTATCATTTAAGTTCCAGTTCCATATCTTTAAAAATTTGAACTAGAGGATTGTAGCACAAATGACACAATTTCCCAACAATCCTTCCCAACAATCTTTAACACTTGAACTTGAGGATTGTTTCTCGAACATCGAGAGTAAAGAACCAAAAACAATGTCATCTCTATGATGACCAAACTTTGAAACGCTGGTCTTTGCGGCAACATAAGACATATTGTACATCAAAACTTATTAGTTGCATACTATTCTCATCACATCCGGTGTGTTAACTCTGTGAGAGGTGAATCATTGAAAATAATGGATTTGATGTCTCTTTACCAATAGCCATCACTCTGGAGTAGCCAAATGTTTAAGTTAGAAAACTATGGTACATCGATAACCATCGATTTATTGGCAAATCGGCAACCATATAAACGGTTTGATGTGTCTTTACACGGAGCCGTTTGCTCGGGACTAGCCAACTCTTTGATGGAATGTCGTCATCATCATGGTGAGTTGATTACCATTTATGGATTTCATGACCTTTACCACAAGCCATAATCACGTGGGCTAGCCAACTCTTGTGTCGAAAGACATGGTGAGATGAAAACCATGAGTGGTGTAGTAATAAACCAACACAAAACACAGTAAGAAAAGAGTGAGTAGAAACTGAACACAGACAGGGTAGAGGTTTTTTTTTTTTTTTTTTTATAAACTAATAAGGAATATAAATAACCAAGACATGTACAAGGTACCATCAAGCAGCAGCAGAAACCAAAGACAGTTGTAGTGTCAGAAGAAACACTAAGCCTCCCCTTAGGCGTATAAGGATCCAACAGCTGCAAAAATGGTTAGAATACAAAAACAATACAACTATAAGCCTCCCCTTAGGCTTATGCATCCCCTCAATCAATGCACCTGACAAAGACTATTGTTCTTGGGTACCCAGAATGAACCTTTCCTTTGAGTTTTCCAAGAATAACATGTTGAGGGCTTAACAACAGTTGTCACACTAACTCCACCATGTGCCTTATTCATATGAGATACATAAGGTGTATATGGTGAAAATAAGAACTTCTAGGTCTATAGGGCATAAGCCTAGCCTTCTTGTTCCACCATCCAGTAGTAGCGGTGAAGAATATCCTCCACCGAGGAGGGCTGGAAAAGGCCTATTAAGCTGTCGTGACAGGATGCATACACCTTTGGTTTACCCGGAGGAACAGTTTACCGGTTTCACATGAGCAACTTTGGGAACAAATGGAGGAATACTAGCAACATTAGTCCATGTGGGTCTAGAAGTCTTGTGGCCAGAGGAAACACCCATCTTTTTCTCATGATAATCACAGTCTTTAATAAGATGGAGTTTACTACCACACACAAAACAAGATTTCTTCTTAAACGACTTATCCTTAACACAACTTTGTTTATTACACATAACCTTATCAGAAACAGAAGTAGAAGCAAAATTGTGTTTAACAGAATAAGCAACTGGCTTTGTTTTGGGCTCATCATCTGCTACTTTTGATTTGGGTGTGGTCTTGGGTGTGTGACTAGGTGAGTCGGACTTCTCACTTGAATCACATGAGGCATAGTCGGTGGACTTTGGGTCGATGACTTGTCACTTGTAGAACAAGAGACGAGTCATTAGTTTTGCTACTAAGGGCGGCAAGTCACTTGACTTTTGCTATATAAATGGTGTGATCCATCAAAGTCAAGCTGGAATGGATAGGTCAATAGGCATGAATTCACCTCTAATGGGTCCACGTCTGACATGCAAATCACCTTCTTTTACAAAATTAGCTAATCCTGCGGTGTAGATTTACGAGTGTCATCCTAGCTTCTATTCCTACATATTTCTTAAAGCCTAAGCCTATAGGAGTATTAGGATTTTGACTAGCATAGATGTGACTAGCTAACTTGTTTCCATTCAACAACCATTCTTTATGCCTAGCAATTTCCTCATCTAGTTTCTCTTTTAGCACTAGGTTTTCAGAGACAACAGTAGCTTTTTCTTTCTCATTGCACTTTAAATCAATTCTAGCAAATTCTAGATCACTTTCTAGCACCTAATCATTTCCTCATAAGCCACTTGATTCTTTTGAAACCACACCTTTGTCTTTCTAAGGTTTTTAAAGCATGTTTATAAGCTTCATTGTCAACATAGCATGCATTATACTTAGGTTTCATATCATCATAGGCTTCCTTAAGTTCATTATATCTCTCCTTACAACTATAATCACAAGTATGTACACGAGAGATGCCCATGAAAGTAATTGGCGGTGGCAAATCCTTGAGATAACCTTCAAACATCAACTTTTTGCTCATCTTCTTGAAATCGACCTTTTCACCATACCTTGCTTTGAGAGCATTCCATATAAGACTTCCATCATCCATATGGCGAAAATCGCTACATGATCGGCGAGGAATAGATTTAAGCAAGATAGTTACGCCTTTGACTCTCTTTGCACACCATGTGTTCATCCATGATCGATGGAGGGCGAATAATGAAGTTACCATCACGATCACGTCCAACCCTTTTAAACTGTTGCCATTTTGGATCACCTTCGGACATTCATATCATTATTCATGATCCGGTGTTCCATCTTTTAGCCCGGACTTCGTACTCATCATTCATCAAATAAGGAAATATAACATCATCCTATTATTATCAAATTACGCCATGTTGAGGAGAAAAGATTGCCAGAGTGAATGTAGCGATAAATTTCGGCAACAACCTTATGAGCTTCAAGAAACAATAAAATATTGGGGACCAAAATTTTCCCACGTCAACCAAGCAAAACCCTCGTGGGTTCTGAACGGTCAGTGTTTATATCATACCACGACAAGAATATGGAAATCAAATTATTGACCCCATCAATCTTTTATGAAATCGTTTTTTTTTTTTTTTTTTAAGTATAAAGAAGACACTTTTGGTCTTTAGTGACACTTTTGGTGTTACTAAAAACTTGAAAAATTCAACTTACATGATGGTGTCTGCGGTTTTACAGCACGTGTATCTTTTGACCGAGACCTCGGATCAACAATCCTTGGTGGAAAGTTAGATGAGTATATAGAAGCTCCGGTAAAATTTCACTGATCCAGCAGTTCACGAAAAAGTTATGATCGTTTGAAAGCGTGCTGCGTAAACATTACGAATTTTAAAGAAGCGCAAATTTTGTATCGTCTTCAAAAACCTTGTAAACTCAAGATCGAGCCACCGCTCGATACCAATTGTTAAATCCTAAGATCCGGACTCAACTAGAGTGTATAATAACAATGATTGATCGAATGCACGTGGAATAATAAGAACACAATCAAAGTTATCAACAAGGTTTTCTATTAAAACTAATGATCCTCTATGGATCTTTACACCCTCTCTAGAGGTTTTTCTTGAATGTTTTTATGAAAAGTTTTTCAATACAATAGACCTAAGTTCCTTTTATAGACAAGGAACACTATTCCCTTTCTTGGGAAAAGTACAAGCATGCAACTAAAGTACAAGCATGCAACTAAATAATAAATATAAAACCCATCGCATGCCCATGCTATCCTTGGGCGATACAATAATAATGATGGGCTAGCATATAAATAATAAGCGTGTGCGGATCCTAGTCGACTTCCACTCTTCAATGAAACTCTTCTTGAGATATTCTCGCTTCTACTTGAGCAGAATCCTTGGCATATTCACTCTTCAACAGATACCAACAACGCTTCATCGAATCCGTACTTCACTACTTGTTGATTCCACGCTTCATGATTTCACCATTGCTTCACTACTTGATAGATTCCACGACTTGATGATTTCAGCAGAATCCACCGCTCAAGATGCCAACCGCTTCACTACTTGATGGCGATATCACGGTTTCACGTAATTCCCAGCGGTAGTGACTCGAATCACGAGGTTTCAAGAGGAGTCGAGCGTGGAGAGATCTTCTTTCGGTTGGAGTCCTTTGGAGTGGTGGTGGCATAGAGGAGGATTCACGGATCGCTTCTTGTGTTTTGATTCTTTATCTTTATCCGCATCATCATCGTCTCTAGGACGCTTAGCCGTTCACCGCCGCTTTACATCCTCGCTTTAAGTTGGTAATCCGGCAATGCATCAAACGGTTTACCTTCGCTGAGGTAAACGTTCAGATTGTTTTGACATTTGAAGTACAAGCTTGGACACCAATTACGCATCCGAGAAAGTTGTAGGCTCGATTGGGTTGATTGTATGATTAAAGGCGTTGATCTTATTGTTTGTTTGCCAATTGCATGAGATTCGGAAAGAGTTGTCGGTGAACATCTCTTTTGTCACTCAAGAACAATATCGAGAAGGAACCTATGAGTATATTCCTAATCGTCTTGTTCATTTCCTTGGACATCACGATTGATAAACTTACGGATATGCCCTTTCTTCCAACATCTCGTTTATCCGGTCTTGAAGAAGGTTGATTACGTCGTGAGTTGATTCGACTTTTGTTGGTCACGTCTTTCTTCCCGACTTGCTCGACGGCTAATCTTTGTTTTAGCTTGGGATATCCAAGTCGTTTGGTTTCTTCTTGACTTAGATGCGGATCGGTTGTGCCTTTGGATGATGGAGGTGACGAGTCCGATGATGAGGAGACATGAGGAGGCTAAGGGTCCTGGGTGGCTCGAAGTTAGTTCCTTAGAGCGTCTTTGAACTATCTAGAAGAAAATCATCATAATCAACTTCGTCATCTTTTCGATTTAGCCATTTCTTGACCTTAATCACGGCTTCTTCATCCGCTTGAGCTTGAGCTTCTTTTTCTGCATATTCTTTAGCTGCGGCCTCAACATCTTCATCAGGAATTTTCTCAGACTTCTCCATTTCTGGTTCTTCAAAGTCATAGTTGATAGAATCCTCAAGTTGCCTTTGTTGTTGTTCGTGGGTGGTGGTACCAGTTCCCTTATCGGGTTGATTAACCGCATCGGAAATTGGTGTAGATAGTGCACCACCACTTGACCCTCCGGGGCCACGAATTTGTTGATGTACGAACTCTTTGGCAACGTGTTGGAGTCTGAGGTTCTTGAGTTTCTTTCTATAGTCATTATCCAGTGGTTCTTCATCCGAGCTCTCCTCTTCCTCTGGCTCAAGAATCGGGTTTTACCTTTATCGCCTTTAGGATCGGGAGATATTGCTACTTTCAAAGTATCATCTATTGAGTTTGAGTAGATGACCTCTTCGTCCGTTTGGTGTCCTCGAGTCCTCGTCCATTAGCTTTTGTTGCGGTTTAGGTTTGGGAATAGGGATAGCATCTTTTGATGGAATTTTCCTTTTGAGAACATGAGTCCTCTTGGGATACTTTCGTACTCTCGGTGCTTGTAATACTTCAAAGACTACCTTTCCTTGTCTTTCTTATAGGTGTCCCGAAGACTTTTCATCAATAAATCCCACTTTTCACCTTCCCTTGCTACCGATATCGTTTGTGAATAAAGTTCTTTGATAGCATCGGTGAGAAGACAACTGTAAGACCGCACCTTGTTTCTTTGTCGTTGAGTCCTTAAATCTAACAACGTTGAGTGTGGGCTCAAGCAACATGGAGTGATGTTTGGGGTCTTCAAGTCTTTGGGGAATATCTGGATTGGTTTCAAGAATCCTTTTGATCGACAATTTGGTATATCGATATAGGAATCTTGGTGCCAGCCTTTTCGGGTAACTCATCATGTCGTCCCGGATAACGGTACCAAATTCAATGTGTTTCATGTTTACCATGCCCCAAAAGATTTGAAGTTCCATGAGCTTCGGATGCTCATAGCCACTATCACATCCGAAGCAGTTGTAATCATAATGTCTGATGTTCTCCATGGTTGAGGAATATTCTTGAGATCCACCGAGGAATGTTTTGTGATAACTCCAACGACCTCATCATAGCCGATGTCGACCATAAATTGAAGAACGACCTCTTGGTAGGAGTAGCGAGAGAATTCAAAAGGCTCGATGGTTGGAAGAAGAAGAACAATTCTTAAATCGGCGGGAGTGATGGTGACTTGTTTGTTGTTCAATCACCGTCACAACACTTTGACCTTTGACCTTTTGAATTGTGTGCGGAATTGATGAAGGTAGACCTATGGTACATTAGTGAATTTGTGAGAATGTTACGATAATGGTGAGTCTTGAATATCCACTTGCAATCGGCAAGAAGACTTAAAACATGTGATGTTGTCAAAGTCGACTACGAGATTATTCTTTACAATCTTCATTGGGTAACCATTGGGAAAGATGTCTTCAATAGTGAGAACATTTGGTGCATCCACATTTCCCATTTGAGCGTCCATATCGTGATCGAAGATATTTAGCCAAAGAACCAACATATCGAAGGACATTATGTTAGTCAAAGTTGATTTTTATTGTCTATTTATTGAATGTGATATGTCAATGATTATTCTGAGTCCAATGTCACTTGTTAGTCCAATAGTCCAAAGACATCATGATAAGTTTCGTGAGTAGATTAACTTTGAGTTTTAAAGTCCAAGTTTCGATTATTTTCACAACGTATTAAACATTTAAGCTTATTAGTGACATTTTAGTTTCGTGACGTTATGATTTATTTATTTACAAGTTTGCAGCGTAACAATTTACAATTTTGGTTAAAATTAGGCTTAGGCGTAGGATTTGCAAGCTTATGCGTAAGCGGTGAATCATACAGCGTGGTTGTAAGCTTATGCGTGGGATCTTGACATCGCGTAAGAAATGTTACGCGTGGGAAAGAGGGCCTTATGCATAGAGCTTCGTGTGGCGTATATGGGAGCTTCTGGCGTAAGGCTTACTCGTGAAGAGTGAACCTTATGCGTAAAGCTTCTGTTCTTACGCATATCCTTCACAGGGATACGCGTGGTCCCCTTTGTAGAACCTTACGGCGTAAAGGTTACGTAAGATTTCTCTTACGCATAACATTCTACGCGTGGTGATCCTTATGCGTAGAAGCTTAGTTAACCTTGAAATTGAATATTTCACGCTTAATAACACGAAATAAATGAATCATAACACATTCATTAACACCACATTCAATCCCTTTCAGTTCTAACATGAAGTATTAATCAAAACAGTTACGCGTAGAATACCCTTATGCGTAAAACTTTAAACCCTAGGATTCAATTTTTACGAATAAGAGATTTAACCATAGAATTTGCACCAAATCTTTTCTGGGTTATCTTAGAGGCCTAGTGAGTTGTCATAAACAAGTTTTAACAGAAAAACCCTTGTGAATTAAAAGTACCTAATTCGTATGAACATAAACCCTAAATTTTAATTTTCTCAAAATTGATGTTTCTGGGTATGTATCAAGCAAGGTTTTGTCAATTAAACATGTAAGTAACATAAGACAACCATCTTTTTAACCAGAAACTCTCCCAAATGAAAACATCCAAATTTACGCTTATGAACCCTAATTTGAAAAGTGATTAATTTATGTTTCTGGGTGGATTTGGTTAATAGAAAAGGTTATGGCACCTTATTTTGAACATTTGACACCATTTAATCATCACAAACACCCACATAATGATCTTGTGTTCATACGCATACGCGTAGAACACAAAATCACTCATAGCTTGAAATCAAGCCGTTGAATGTTTGTGAAATTAAAAATCGACCGAACCTTTGACGAACTTATTGGCGAGAAGAAAGGATGATAACTTATCGTACCTTGCCCGAGGAGCTTGTTTGAGTCCGTAGAGAGCCTTGTTCATTTTGTAAGCGTGGTTCGGGAACTCGGATCAACGAATCCTTTTGGTTAGGCGACATAGACCGTTTCTTCGGTTTACCATTCGAGCGCGTTTGACATCCATCGAAAGTCCGTGATCTATGAAACCTAGTTATTGAATATTGATTGGTTGTCTCTTCTCTTAATTGTAATTGGCATCTTTGTGAACATTAGTTTATAATCGCCTAGAGTTATTGTAGGCTAAAAATCCAAAGATAACCTTAGAGTTTGTTTATGAATCCTAGAGATTTTGTAGTCAATAACCTTAAGGTATCTTCAAAGAGTTAGGGAAAAAAGAATACCCTACAACCTTAGAAGACACAACGCATTAAGAATAAGGACGTGACAATTCAACCATCAATAAAAGATAACTAGGGAGTAATAGCATCTAGGTAGACACATTTTTAATCATCATACGAGCACACATCAATTAGACATATACTACCCCTTAGCTTAGATAGTTAGATAGTAGAGTAATGGAGAAATACCACCCCTAAATCCAATACCCGAGATTCGTACCTTTCAATTTTCTAAAAATATAAAAAGATAAAAATAATCTTCCTCAACCCCAACCTTAGCGTAGTAATTTCTCACTAGCATTCCTATTCCCTAGAGAACGATATCAATCCAGGCTTACCCTAATACTACACTACAACGATTAGGTTCTCTCGCCTGGGTGGTTGAAAAACTTGCTCGAAGAAAAGAAGTTTCATTTGACCCCGAGCAGCGCTTTGTGCAGCGTATCAAGTTTTGCGCGGCGGAGAATAGAATAGCTAGTTAGAGTCTATCTTGTTTAGGTTCCTTGATTGATTCCTATCAAGTAAGATTTTATCTCAATTTTAGCTTCCTCGTAGTCTATCCCCTTCTTCGTGACCTTTGTTCGTAACCCCATCACTTTTCATCATGGAAGGTGATAATCAACCACCACTCATCAACCCACCACCAAATGACCCGCCAAGAGGCCGCACTCTTGGTGAATACTCTGAACCAAGCAACCTAGGCTATAGGAACACCATTAAGCTCCCGATCAAGCTTAAACTCGACCCTTCGATCCGACACCCCTCCGGTTGGTGCAAAGCGGATGTGCATTCCATGGACTTCGTTACAAGATCCTAATCAACATCTTAAGGATTTCCTTAAAATCGTTGATTCCATCGACCTCGATGCTACTACTCGGGAGACCACGCGCTTGCGTCTCTTCCGATTCTCTCTACGGGATCAAGCTAGTAATTGGCTTGAGCGACTTCCCCGGCTCCATCTCAAGTTGGGATGATCTCACCACTCGTTTCCTTGCCCAATTTTTCCCACCGGGAGAGCTACTAATCTTAGGAATGAAATCTTGATGTTCCAACAACTTCAAGGTGAATCTCTCTGAAGCATGGACTAGATTCAAGGACTTACTCCATAAAGTCCTCATCACGGCATTGATCTTTGGCTTCAAGTCCAAATCTTTTATGATCATGTCAACTTCTCAACTAAGCGATCCATCGACCAAGCGGCCGATGGTAAACTTAATGATCTCACCGGAAGAATCATGGGGTATAATAGAGGACCTTTCTCTCTATGACAACGAAATTTGGAATGACCCCCGTGAGTTGCCCAAAACCGTCAAGGCAATCTCCTTGCCTCCCATTAACTCGCAAACTTCCGATCGTAGGATGCTCGAACTTGAAGATCAATTCAAATTCCTAATGAGCTCCTACGAAAATCCTAAGTCTTCACGCCAAGTGAAGAAAGTCTCTTCCTTGTGTAAGCTATGTAGTAATCCTCATGACACTCGTACTTGCACAAGACTCCCCGAACAAGCTTCTATTGACTACGCATCCTCGCGTACCAATGGAATGGGAGGAAGATTCCCTACAACACCCAGACCTAGGACTTTCAATGATGTCCGAGAAGCATGGAAGGGCAAACCCGACTTCTATTGGGGACAAACCAAAGAATTCACCTCCAATGATTTCTCATGGCCCCCCTCAGACGGCCCTAGCCAACAAAACATAGAAGGGATGTTGCAACACCTAGTTACATCCCAAGAAGCTCAAATAGCCAAGATTTCGGACCGCTTTAATCAACAACAAGCGAGATGGATAGGAAGATTGATAACCTTTTGAATGATATGACCAATAGGAAGACCACCGAAAGGTTAATGCCATCTCGACTCTCTCCCGAAGCTTAGGTGTGAAAATTAAGGACCCAAGTAAGTTAGGCAAGCACGTTCAATTCGTCAATACCATCACCTTAGTGAAACCTAATAGCCTAATGAAGCGAACCATGAGGACAGTACTTGAGGTTAGTAAGACTCCTAAGAATGAATCGACCGATAAAGGAGATGAAGTAGGCAATGACTATTTCAATAAGTTTCCTACGGAAGAGGAACTCTCTCGGCACCCACACTTAGTACGCGACCTCGTCACATGTATGTTAGGAAAAGCCCTAGGATCAAGTTTGGGAACCCTTGGAATCTCAACATACCATGTTGCATAGGACATCTATTTGTGGCAAGGCCTACATTGACGCAAGTCCCACTAAACATCATGACTAGCACGTATTATAATTGGGTGATGAAGAAGCCTATCCCAACTAGGCAAGATCACGATAATAATAGAGTTAGATGTAATTTCCTTGGTAGAGTTAAGGGATTGCCCGTCTATGTAGGTAGTTTCACGTATCCTACGGGTTCATAATTGTGGATGATATTAGTGCAGTAGTAGATCCTAGCTTGTCCCACGTTATTCTAGGAAAGCCTTTCATAGAGAACAGGGATGACTTATGATCCATCATTAAGAGTAGTGAGATTCAAGGATGAGACCGATGACATAGCTTACCAAATGCCGTTTAAGATTGAGAAATTTTCTCATTATCCAATGATGAAAAGAACTTAAGCTATCGGTATACTATAGGAATGAGGAGGATAAGGAGAAGAGTAGATTATGTGATGGATAAGATTTTCGGTTTCTATAAGGATTGCTTGAAACTAGGACCGGAATATAGAACCGATTGGGAGAAGATGACTTCTTAGAAAGGTGCATAATAGGGCACTACTATAACATGGAGAACCCCAATAGAGACCATCATGAGGAAGAAGGTGATGGTAATGCGATCACGTGAGGCACGACTTGAGTCTAGCTACAAGACTCATAAATAAAGAAAAGTGCTTCTTGAGAGGCAACCCATGCTTAATTGTTTGCTTGTTTATGCGTCATATATCTTTTCATTGATTTTTATTCTCATGTTTGAATTTGTGAAAATGCTTTATTTTGTCTTTAACCTCGTCTTAATTACATATAAAGGTATTTTACAAAAGGATAAGTGTAGGGAAGATTACATCGTTTTAAAAGAGCGTGAACATGAGAATTAAAATTCTTGAAAAGATATATATGTATGTTTGTTAGAGTCAAATGCTTGTATCGAGTCATAATGGATGTTTTGCGAATTTTTCAGATTCTAAAGATATAATTTTTCTAGAAAAAGCGAGACCGGTTTACATCGGGATAACTGACGGCATCGAGGAGCGAAACAACTTATCTTATTTTCTCTCATTTTACATTGGGAATTACGTGAAACCGTGATCTCGCTCTTGAAGTAGTGAAGCGGTGAAATCTTGAAGCGATGGATTACGCTAAAATCTTGAAGTCGTGGAATCTATGAAGTAGTGAAGCGGTGAAATCTTGAAGCGGTGGAATCTCTTGAAGTAGTGAAGTCGGATTCGATGAAGCGGTGAAGTAGTGAAGCGGTGAAATCTTGAAGCGGTGGATTCTCTTTGAAATCTTGAAGTCGTGGAATCTCTTGAAGTAGTGAAGCGGTGAAATCTTGAAGCGGTGGAATCTCTTGAAGTAGTGAAGTACGGATTCGATGAAGCGGTGTTGGTATCTGTGAAGAGTGAATATCTTAGAAGGATTCTCAATGAAGTAGAGCGAGAATATCTTTGAAGAAGAGTTCTGTTGAAGAGTGGGGCGACTAGGATCTGCTGCGTTTATTATTTATATGCTAGCCCATCATTATTATTGTCTTGCTTAAGGATAGCATGGGCATGCGTATGGGTTTTATATTTATTATTTAGTTGCATGCTTGTACTTTAGTTGCATGCTTGTACTTTTCCCAAGAAAGGGAATAGTGTTCCTTGTCTATAAAAGGAACTTAGGTCTATTGTATTGAAAAACTTTTCATAAAAACATTCAAGAAAAACCTCTAGAGAGAGGTGTAAAGATCCATAGAGGATCATTAGTTTTAATAGAAAAACCTTGTTGATAACTTTGATTGTGTTCTTATTATTCCATTGTGCATTCGATCAATCATTGTTATTATACACTCTAGTTGAGTCGGATCTTAGGATTTAACACCACCCCAAGCAGAGAAAGCGGTGATCATTTTGAATACTTTGGTGGTGACGATGAAGAAGTCCACGAGCCCCAACAACAACCACCACTCCTACAACAACAAAGAAACCGGAATCATCGTCAAAGCCAAAGAAAGAAGAAGAAGACCGATGTTCTCTCATGGCTAGATGAAGACACAACCGATGAATATGGTGGTTTCTTGACTTGTTGAAGCTACTCCTCACTACCATAAGGTCAAGAAATGGTAGATGGCCGTACTATGGAGCATGTGAAGGCGATTCAAGAACAGTTTAATGTGAAGAAGATGACTAAGGTTGCGCTAAAGGCGAATAAAGAATGATGCCTTCAAGCGCTTAAAGACAACTCATAAAGTGCAATTGAAGGCGAATACCATCTAGACAACATTTCCCTAGCCATGTCAAAAATATCGATTGGCTCAATCCCGAAGCTAACATCGACTTCACAAGACAAGACAAAGCTCCATACTACAGTGGACCGAGCCTCTACCAACAATTGGCGAATGGATCAACCTCAAATTCCATACGTTACTTCTTCAACAATGACCTCGAGTTTCTTCTACGGTAGCGATGTTACAAGGAAGTATGCTCGTCCCTCATTTCCTTTCCCGGTAATCTATTCTAACAATCCGGTCATCGAGGAAGAAGCCTCGCATATGTTTCTTTGCCAAAGTGGAAAAGTATGACCTTGATGCGATGTATGGGATTCATCATTGGCACGAGCGAAGAATCTTCTCTGATGCGGGTTCTTAAGTCGACAAGGAAGTGTATAGTGAAAAGCGGATCATTAGAATTAAGCAAGTTACCACAGCCGTCGAGTGGGACTACACATTCCTCAAGAACATTGTGGTCAAACGACAAGGCGAAGAGGACTATGACTTACGTGAAGCGGATTTTACGAGACTATCGCTAAATGACATTGAAGATATGTATCTCGCTAAGGTGCAAGGGCGCATCGACATTTCTCCACAGCTGTCCAACGAGAATACATCAAGTCATTACTCATCTATATCGAAGCATCGTGATCCAAGAGCGTGTAGAAGACATACAACTTGCCGTGGAATCTTATCGAAGCGCGTTAATCTCACCAAACCTCGCCTACACCTTCACGACATAAACGGACTTGCTCGATTACATTATTATCAAGAAACTGTTTGGGGTAGTCTACATAAGTGAACTACACCATAACTACTTCATGGCGTGCAAAGAGCTTCATAAGTTTGGGGATCACTCATTGAAGAAAGTTAGGGACGGGTTAGCATACAGGTTGAAAGAGATTCATGACGGCATCGGGTCACCAAAGAGATGGAATTCGAGGGAAAGACGGGATGTTAGGAAAATCATCACTCGCATTTATGAAAGGTTGTTCAGAAGATATCAGATCAGAACTTTGGAGAGCTTCGTAGGTGGTCGTCCAAGCATATCTTTCACAGGCTATCAACGTCCGAAGGCATTCCGGAGTTATTGTTGGACTACACGAATCTCCGGTACCCCTGTCTGTTTCACTTATCATATTTTGGATGTGTGATTTTATCGACTATGGCTTGTGCACACATAACGATGTACAACCCGTTCTTGTAATGAAAGGACCACGTAGTGCGCTTGATTGCCACAATCCTTATAAAAGGAGGCGAAAGCTTCTTAATTTTGAGTAAAGCTTATCAAAACTTTCATCTTTCAAAGTTTTGCTCAAAAGGACAAGTACTTCCCCTTATGATTTTCAAAACCTCAAAAGTTAATATCACTTATTGAGGGGGAGTATTTGCTTAAAAACTATGTTCACAAAATTGTTCTTCATGGTAATCTTCACGATAAGGTTTAAAATGTACCTTTTTGAGGGTCGTTTAAGCCCTTATTTGATCACTTTTGTATCCGTTATTGCTAATATCGTTCCTTTTCACTTTTAGGTCTCTTGAAGGCAAATTCTTGTAATGACACTTATTTGGGCGAAAAGGCGGATATATGAAGAAAATGGCCAAATTCAAGAATCGAGACACTCAATTGCTAAATTACAAGGGGCGGCATCACTACTTAATGCATGTTGCGCCGTCGGAGATTTGTGATGACACGAAGAGAAATTGCTAGTTTTGGAGGGCCAGTCGGGCTTTAAAAGAGTAGGTCGTCATGACTCGGGCGGCCTGGATTCAATCGAGAGGCGTCGGAAGCTAAAGGGCGGCGTCACAAGCATAAGGTGACGCCGTCGCAAGATTAACAGCCAAGGCGAAACCCTAATGGCGGCGACACGGCGTCACAAATCATAAGGTGGCCTTGATCGCACATGTAATCTTATATATAGAATCCGAATTTTTCGGTTTTAGAGTAGTCTTTTGGGTAAACTTTTGGAGTAAAACCTAAACCAAACCAAGGTCGTATTTTAGGGTTCTAAACCCTATCTTACACCAAGATAAGTTGTTTACTTCATTAATTTAATTATGTCTTCAATTATTTGTGTGTATGCTTGCATGTTCTCCATATCCAAGCTAATTTACTTGTGTGTTTGCTTAGGAATATGAAACTTAATTATTGAATATTGATTGGTTGTTTCTTATCTTATTTGATTAATGATCTAGTAATGCGATGGGTCATTCGTTGTGTATAATGCTTGATTAATCTTTGTGAACCTTAGGTTATAGCACTTTGAGTTGTTGTAAGCTAAACTATCCAAAGAGGCCTTAGAGTTAGAGTTTATCATCCTAGTGGGTTTTGTAGGCGAGACCCTTTGGTAACTTCAAAGAGTAGGGAGAAACGCATACCTACAACTTTAGACACACAGCGCAACTAGGAATAAGGGCGTGACAATTCAACCACCAATAGGAGATAATTAAGGAGTAGTAAAACCTAAGTAAACACATCTTTAAACTATCATACGAGCACACAATAATTAGACATAGACTACCACCACCTTAGTTTAGATAATTAGATAATAGTAGAGTAATCGGTGAAATACCAACCCCAAATCGAAACCCGAGATTCGTACTTTTCCTTTTCTAAAAACATAAAAAGATAAAAATAATCTTCCTCAACCCCAACCTTAGCGTAGTAACTTCTCACTAGCATTCCTATTCCCTAGAGAGCGATATCAATTCTCGTGGCTTACCCTAATACTACACTACAGCGATTAGGTTCACTGCCTAGGGTGTTGAAAAACTTGCTCGACGAAAGGAAGTTCCTTTGACCCCGAGCAGCGGTGTAAGCGTATCACTTCCCGAAAAACTCGAAATGGACATATTCGATATCAAATTTCGTCAAAAATAACATTTATATGCCATTTTTTAGAGGGAGAAAAAAATTATGTGATAAGAAATATGTTATGAATTACAAATGAATCGTCGTACTAAAGACTTGACCAATGAATTGACGAGATCTAAAAGTTAGTAACTCGAAAAGACTTGTCCGTGACGGGTAATAATTTCAAGCTAGCTCGCTAGTGATGTAAACGTGTCTCGCAAAGGACTTGTCCGAGTAGAATGTACCATTCGAGAAACTCTTGGTAGACGTGAACTTTGATGGGTTTGACAACCTTCAAGGTTTGTCCACACCTTCAAGGTAGTTATTAGAGCTAGTTGTCAAGTAAAAGCTAACAATGTAACTCTTTAACTATACAGCGTAACCGTGTCTCACGGGATTGTCTATCTTGAGTTGATCAATTCAAAAGTGCGCTCTTCTCTCACCGTGCAGATTTACGTAAAATACTTAAGCACGTGTGGAGGGGGTATTCGCAAAGTCTTAAACTCTCAGCGGTGGTATTAAATGCTTTTACTCATAACCACTTTGAGAGATTTTCATGAAAATGGTTTTATGGCAACACGAAGTTAGTCATGGAGTCAAAGGTGACTAAGGTTAGGAATAACCGTCCAATGATCACTTGAGCCGGAGGGATCTACCCAAGGACACCACCAATAGTCGAATTAGAAGTCCTTAGGTATGATTATAAAAGGAGAAAATGAGAATCGGAGAAAGAAGGAGTTGAAGAATTAAAAGAAAAGTAAAGAAAAGGGTGAAAAAAGTAGCCCTCCAGTTATTCAACTTAGGGCGGACACAGGGTTCAATTCATATACTCTTGGTGTCACTTGAAGACACCGGTATTGCGGATCAAAGTCGTCATGGACCCGATGGCGCATGCACTAAACCTTCTTAGCCACTCAAGTTTCTCCCAGCGAAGCTTGTTTCATTCCACAGGGAACCCCTCGTAAACTATCGACTTTCTCTTAGAGATTGTTGGTATTGAAGAAGGAGACCCACTCCTAGTCTCGCTCGGAAAACTAAAGCGCACTATTGAGTCTAGAGCCACGAGATTCATCAAAAGATCTCTTAGGTACACTTGGCATTTCATCACTTGTCGTTCAACAATAAGGGCGTAAGTGATACATTATCGAGTCCTCACGAGATCTTAGCAATCTGTCGAGAACATTTATGAGAGGTTCACATGTGATCCTCGGTGATTGAATGGAAACTCTGCCGGTCAACATCAAACGGCCACGGCGGTCACTTTGATAACTCCCGTGGATTCGCTTAGTGTGTGTCAAGCGGTCTGGTTGTGGGGTGATGCTTGGTGTACCTCGGTGATTCATACGAGCTGTAGGTGTACTTGATGCCAGCGTTATCTCACTTGTGGGACTCGGTTCGAGAGCGACCTTTGTAAAATTAGAGTTGTGTTTTCACACTATCTTTGTTAACACTCTCTAAGTTCAAACTTATAGCGATGGATTATTTCTAACCCATGTTTTATGTATTCTTCTTATGGATGCTTGCGGGTGGAAAAGATCGTGCAGATTCTCCACATGCTCATACCTACAACATCACTAATTGAAGTTCTCTAAAAGGCAACACAAAGTCGAATGATTCTATAAAGTTTAAAGACTAAGAGAACTACATCGATCTGAAATCAACGTTAAAGGCGTGTGAGCATGTTGGAGAAAGGCGTGGAACCTTGGCGCAGAAGCGGACTGATGCGGAACAACCACAACATACTATCACTTCCATCACAAAGAACAAAGAAAATGATGACATCAAAGCGAGAATACTTCAAAACAATTTCCTACACCGGGAGATTGTTGAATCAAGGCACTTCTTCTCACAAGAAGAAGAATGTCGGAAGGCGTCAAAGCTACTATTACATCGGCACCTACAATGTTTAAAGATCAAATCATCAATCACTAACACTTAGGGGGAGATTGTTGGAATAACTCCTAAACTAGAATTCAAGTGTTAGTAATTAATATGTAATAGTTAGCTTAATTAAGGATTTTATGTTAGTAATCAAGGCTAGGCTCATGTAGAAAGCCCATGAGCCTATGCAAAGCCCAATAAGGAAAGGATGGGAGCTTGGTGTGTTGCCCTTGTTCCCTCCTATAAATAATCTTGTAAACCTTCACTTGAAGGTTGGTTGTTCACTCTTACTCATTTCCTATGCATAAACATTCATATTTCATTCGTGTCTTGTGTTTGGGTGTTCATCCGATCTATCTCTCATCTATACTTCTTATATTGATGCTTGTGTTACAAATATGGGAACCTAACAGTGGTATCAATCACCAAATAGTTGGGTGAAACGATTTTGTTTTTGAAGTTTTTGGTCATACGCGTAAAGCTCGGTACTCAAACTTTCATACGCATAAAAACTCATCTTTTTTCACTTTCAAATCCAAAATTCTTGTACTTTCAAGGTTATTAGTTGTTAAAGTTTAGGTTTTTGGCAAAAAGTTTCAAACTTTACGTGTATTTCATTGTTTTTACGCTTGGTTTTAGTCGTGTGTTCATTTATACGCGTAAGGTGAATGCGTGTTTTGGATCATCAAGTTTTACACTTACGTGTTATTTTGGTGATATTGAAGCTGTTTCATCACAAAAATCGGGTTTAGAAACACTTTTGGGCAGAAATCAAAGTTTTGAAAGATTTTGACAAATCTTACGCATAAGAAAACCCTAATCTTACGCGTAAGGTTTCCTTGGTTTGATCTTTAGTGTTCTTGGTTTACTAAGTTTTTTCTTGCTTGGATAAGCCTGAAAACACTTCAACTTTGGATATCTTTTGCACTGGAATAAGTGTAAAGGATTTTTTGGGCAAAACGCTAGTTTTATGCATAAGCTAACTCTTACACGTATAATATTTACGCCTAAGCATTTCCTTACGCCTAAGCCTTGTCTTACGCATAAGCAAATCTTACGCATAAGCATTCTACTCCTAAGTTCTTAGTCTACGCATAATCTAAGGTTTACTTCACCCTACGCGTAAGCTAATCCTACGCGTAAGCTTACATCTTACGCGTAAGTTGGTGTTTTTACGCCTAAGGTTCTCTTTGCCTAAACTGGTTTCTACGCATAAGGTTACTTCATCAACAAAGTTTCATTCGACTACAAAGATCCATTTTACAACACAAGTTTTCAAGATGTCTCAACCACCATACTCTAACTACTTTCCTCATGTGTATCCTCAACAACAGCAACAACAACTTAGTCAACAACAACAACAATTCAATCTACAACAACAAGTTTATCAACAACAATTTCAACAACAATTTCCTCAAGGAGTAATTCAACCACAAATGATTCAACCACCCCCAGTCTTCAAGTACAACCTTACACAAACTTTAACAATCAACATTCGTCCAGGAATACTATGAAGGAACCGTCTTGGTTTGCAAAGATGTGTGAAGCTTTAAGTAGCCAAAAATCCATTCATGAGATTGGATCACTTGATAGACCTCCAATGCTCACTCCCAAAAACTACAATCAATGGGTGATTAGGTTCTTTAGGTTTTGTGATCTAAAGAAGCCACACGGAAAGTTCTTAAAGAAGGTCATCACGGAAGGTCCGTTTGGATGCCTCATGTCGTTACACCTAGAGATCCAAATGCTAATCCACCAGAGGTGATGTCACCAACATTGCAAGTCTTCACGACCTCACTTTGTTGATGAACTACATTTGAAGCCGATGAGCTAGCAATGCAATACATCCTTTTGGGATTACCCAATCCGATCCTTGAAGTGTTGATGCTCAAAAGGCGCTAAAGCAATGTGGGAACATATTCATCTTCTCATGGAAGGCCTTGAACTCAATCAAGAGGACATGGAATCCAAAATCTACTTGGCTTATGAACACTTCATGATTGAACCTTGAGAGACATTAGAGTCTTATCATCATCGATTCTCGGACATCATCAATGACTTGGAAAACATAACATCATTATGCCAAAATTGCGGTCAACACTAAGTTCCTAAGTAGTCTTGGTCACGATTGGGAAAAGTATGTCATTTTCATCCGTCAAGCGAAGAATCTTCATCATGCTACATACGGATTGTTGTACGACTATTTGAAGCCCCACCAAAAAAGTTGACAAAGAAAGGGTTATCCGTGAACTTCGGTTTCACTTTCACTTCGGATAATCAACAATTAGCTTTGTGGGCTCAAGCTTGTTATCCTCGATTCCGACCTTACAAACTATATTCACAAATCCTCCATAACCATTGCTCAACCAAGCGCAACAATTACACCATATGATCGATCCGCACTAATCTCAAAAACTCAATTGGTTCCATACAACAACAACAACGATCAAGCACTACGGTGAATCTAATGAGGATCTGAAGCTTTCGATGCATTGCAACAAGGGTTTGTCATGATTGCTAGAGCCTTGACGATATTCAAACAAATCCAATAATCGCATTCGTACCTCATCAAACACACAAAATCGGGTTGTTGTTAACAATGGGCGTGTTGAAGTTGAGAATCGTGGTAATGTTAAATCGGATGGGCGGTGGTCGAGGTTTAATCAATGGGAAGGAATAACATGGTGCTCCACAACAACAAAGGGCTCAAGTGGTTGAATAGGAAGCGCTCAGAATAGGATTAATAGTCTTCAAATATAATGAGAAGGGTCATCTGGCTAATGCATGCTCAAAGCCGAGGACAAGAGGTGGCGCTTATCACAAGGAGGCTTTACTCTTGGCTCTTAAGGATGGTGGTGGAACTCTTACCAACAAGGAGCGAGCTTCATGGCAAATCGAGTTCGATGATGATATGGAGGACTTGCTGACCTAATCGTGATTATATTGATGGCAAACATGCACGAACTCCACATGAGTGACACAGGCCCGATGTGATGACAGCGGCTTGTCTCAGTGCGGATCAAACCATATTCATCAGCGATCTAATATAAGGCCAACATTTGAATCAAGCAAGGCTCGGAATGTTCAACATGAGCCGTCAATATCTCATCGATGATACTCAACTAGATCCGGTGGTTACATTTGGCGATCAAGATGACCTCACGGTTACCATTGATAATCAAGTTGACTTCGTGGTTATACTTGAGGATCGAATAATGATCATGTTGAGACTCGCGTTGAACACGTTGAACCATGGCCTAATCCAAATATTGACCTCTTACTTAATGACCAGCGATCCGAATGGAACAATATTGTGAACCTGATCGACAATTAAAAATAAAAATGCCTTTGTTAACCGGGGATATTGAATGCTTAAAAAGGCAACTCAATGTTTTTAAAACTCAAGAAAAATGTGAACAAGGTTTTGAAGTCGCTTTTGCTAAATCTTATCAAAATGAAAAATCATTAGAGCAGCGGATCGTGATCTAGTTGCATCCAAGAATGCTTTGTTGTCTCAAATAGAACAAGCGAAATATGATCATAAACAACAACAACGCTCTTACTTTGGAAACTAAAAAGCCAAGTCGGAGTTGTTAACTTATCAAAAAGCAGTTATCACGAGTACAAAAAGTATTCAACAAAGCGAATAGATGCCTATCTTGAGGAAATTATCGATTACAAAACAAAATCAAAGAGTTTTGAAATGTTGTTTATAAACATGGTGAATCAATCATAGCGATTCAAAGTTTACTTTCAAACCAAATCCAAATGGATATGGACCGAATCTTGCGATTACAAACCTAAGTTTTCAAATAGAGCATTCCAACAAATCACGAAGTTCTGATGCGAGAACATAGAATTGATGATTCCATTATGAGTGTTGTTGAATATAATCGTCAAGAGGAACTAGATCACGGAAAGGCAGTCGATCAAAATTAGAAAATGTTTTTATAACAAACCATTTAACTATTCAAAAGCCGTCACTTTAAATCGCACAAAGGATACTTCTAACACCTGGGGTTATCACACCTATGTCTGCAAGTCGTCTAATGTTGGTCCCCAACCCAATTACGCACAAATTAATGGTCCTTTACCTTCACTTAGTGAAGTAAAATCAATACCGAAAGTCGTCAAATTCTTAGATATTTTGACACTTTCCTATCGACATCAAACTTTTAGAGCGTGAGATTGAATTTCATTACGAAATAAAAGTTGAACATTTTCAATCGCCTCGGTAGCGAGAACAAAGAAATATTTTTCAAAAAGATTTTACCCATGTTCAAAACTTGAAAATTTGTGCATTGTATTGGGAAAGGAATTTCATAAAGAACTTGGGTGATGAAAGCAGTTTTCGAGAAAATAGGAACATCTATTTCAAATACAAAAGGTAAAAAGAAAATGTTACGAAAAGATGTTGATCGACTCTTGGAAGATGTTATATGTGCTGATATCCATAATGTGGTGTTATTACATTCTTTTGCATATGCATTTGATTATATCTCTGCTGATTCTGTTGATTATGTTGAAAACGTTGAGAATACTAATACTGTGTCACAAATCAAGTCTTTAAATGTTGAAAATGAGCGATTGTTAAGCGAGCTTTCAAATGCAAAGCGTCGTCTTCAATGGTGTCAAAAGATTGTCAAAATCGTGAGCGGCTTTGCAAAACAAAATCAACCAGTTGCACTCCAAACCTCTTAATCCAAAATTTGAAAGCGGATGATCAAAGCGCGTCTTTGAAATGTCAAATCTCAAAATATGAACAAGAACTTGCAAAAGTTAAAAGGAATATGGTGTCATATTTGATTTACTCAAACAGACTCGTGATGAAGCATCAAAGCGAACTTGATCATTATCTTGCACACTAAAGAAGTCATAAATGTTTATGGAAATCTTCGTTACGAAAATCAAGATTTCTTTGCACACTATTATTGAGTTAAAGAGAAGTTAGGAAAGTATGAACAAGTTAAGCTTAGTAACATTAAGGTACTTGCACAGTAAAACTTATAAAAGTGACACTAGAATGCCTAATGACAAACCACAAGATACTAATGTGCTTCCCCTCTTGAAGCAGGAATAGTTGCCTCTTTTCCCAACGCCCGCACTTCACAGCCTAGGAGCAATACAAGGAAGAATAGGAAGTTGCGACGTAAGAAAAGAACAATAAAGAATGCTAAAGTAGAAGAACACTCTAGGACTTTGAATAAAACTCAAGTTGCACCCACTTTAGATATTGCGTCTGACAAATGTAATAAACAAAGTGATGTAACGAATACTGAATCTTTAAGTACTCTTAATGTTTTGTTTGAAGCCTCTTGTGTTGGTTGTCATAAAAGCATTTTTCTGGTTGTCATGATAAATGTGTTGCTAAGGCTATCTTGAATCGTAAGCGGAATAATAGAAAACAGAATACCTCTAGGCCCACTAATGCTTCTAAGTCTGTGCTAGGTAAACCACCATCTAGTGTTCCAATTACGATCATTGATGTACCCATAGAACCCCCTTCACCTCCTAGGAAGAACTTATCACCTAATGCATTCACTAAGACCAAAGCTAAGACTAGTTGGAGATGGCAGAAATGGTTACATAATACACTTGGATTTAAATGGATACCTGAAATCATTGATATGTGTGTTTCTACTATAGCGCTTGAACCCTCTAACTCTTGGGTTCCACATCTACTTCTATTCCATCTGTGTAAATGCGTGTGTAATGCGGTGATCTGAATCATCCTTTGGATTGTTGATAGCGAATGTTCCGGCACATGACAGGCAATCTAAAGCATTATCAAACTTTGTTGCAAAGTTCATTGGCACCTTGTCGATTCGGATCACTTCGCGACTATCATGGGCTCTGAGATTACATCAATGGCAACATCGAAATTATCGGGGTTTATTATGTGGAAGGCCTCGATCACAATCTCTTTTCGGTGGGTCAATTACGTGATGGAGATTTGGAAGTTGCTTTTCGGGAGAAAACTTGTTTCATTCGTGATCTACAAGGAAACGATCTTATGTCTGGTACCCGCAATTCAAGTCTTTATACAATCTCAATGCAAGACATGATTGCTTCATCTCCCATCTGTCTACTTTCAAAGGCAACATCTACAAAATCTTGGCTATGGCACCGTCATCTCTCACATTTAAACTTTCAAACCATAACCAACCTTGCTCGATACAAACTTGTTGAAGGTCTCCCAAGATTCCGATATTCTAAAGATCACCTCTGCTCAGCTTGTGAACAAGGGAAAAGCACTCGTGCTCACTTTCCTTCAAAGGTGGAACACAGCTCACAGGATGTGCTTCATCTTCTTCAAATGGATTTGTGCGGCCCGATGCGCGTGCAGACGATTAATGGCAAACGCTACATCTTGGTAATTGTAGATGACTACTCAAGATGGACTTAGGTTTATTTTCTTGAAGTAAAGATCAAGCCCCAGATGATCATCACCTTTCTCACGAAAATTCAAGTTCACTCGGAACACGACCGACAAATCGAGCAGACAAAGGCTGAATTTGTGAATCAAACTCTTCGTGCATTTTATGAGAAAGTGGGAATTGAGCATCAAACATCTATTGCACGTACACGAGAAAAAATAGAGTTGTTGAAGGACTAAACAAATGCGTTAGTGGGCTGCAAGAACAATGTTAATTAATGCTAAACTTCCAGTTACTTGTGGTGAAGCCGTGTCAACTGCATGCTACACTCAGAATCGCTCAATGATTACCAAGCGCCACAACAAAACACCTTATGATCTTATCCACAACCGTAAACCGAATCTCAAACACTTTCATGTATTTGGATCCCTTTGTTATCCGAATAATGATCGTGATGACTTTGGTAAGCTCAAAGCCAAAGCTGACATTGGAGTATTTGTAGAATATTGTGAAAACTCCAAGGGTTACCGGGTCTAGAATCATCGTACAAGGGAGATTATGGAAGCGATTCATGCCAATTTCGATGAGCTTACGAGATATGGCTTACGAGCATATGACTTGGAACCCGGTCATAACCCTTTAAACTTCCTCAAACCCCATCATCGGTGAACCTAGTTTACAACTAACTCGGCGTCAAATGGAATAGCTATTTTCTCCTCATTTAGTGATGATATTGATGAGCGTACACGGTGTATCCAATGTTTCCATTTGCTCAACTTTGGTCAAAATCAATACGATACACTGCTACAACAACTATCGTTGAGGAAGCACCACCGATTGATTCTACAACAAAGTTGAACAAACCGCTTCAACGGCCGAACCGGTGATGATCTTCGAACAATGAAGTACCCCACTGCAGTTATGATCCAAATGTGTTCTTCAACCCGTTTGCTAATGAAGCGCCACATCAAATGTTGCGGAATCATCCACAAGCTATTTGAATCCTCCCAATCTGCAGAATGTATATCAACATCAACCTTCCACACATCGTTGGACGAAGACCATCCTCTTGAGAATATTATTGGTAACCCGAATCAACCGATCGTAACTAGACAACGTCTTCACATAGACAGTGAACATTGCATCTATGCACTCATTGTCGCCAATCGAACCTAAAAACATTAAAGATGCAATGACAAAAGACAATTGGATTGAAACCATGCAAAAGAACTCAATCGGTTTAAACGTCTTGAAGTATGGGAATTGGTTGAAAGACCAATGGGTCTCGTCATTGGTCTCAAATGGATTTGGAAAAACAAATTGGATCTTTGAAGGAACCATAATCGAGAAATAAGTCACGTTGGTGGCTAAGGGTATAGGCAGGAAGAGGGCATTGACTTTGAAGAATCATTCGCTCCGGTTGCTCGTCTTGAGGTTGTTCGGATATTTACGGATTCGCGGCTCACATGAACATCACGGTCTTTCGGATGGATGTCAAAAGCGCTTTTACGAATGGTGGCGAAAAAGCGATCTATGTCGACCAACCGAAGGATTCGTTGATCTAGAGTTCCCGAACCACGTTTACAAAGCGAACAAGGCTCTCTATGGACTCAAACAAGCTCCTCGGACATGAGTGCGATAAGTTATCATCCTTTCTTCTCGCATGTCGTTCGTCAAAGGTTCGATCGACCTACACTTTTCATACAATATCACGGGCACACATTTTAATCATTTAAATTTATGTGGATGACATCATTTTGGGTCAACACATTTAAAATACTCAAACGCTTTTCAAAACTTATGAAAAACATTTTGAAATGTCCATGATAGGTGAACTTACGTTCTTTCTAGGACTTCAAGTTCATCAATCACCCGTGGTATTTTCTAAGTCGGTCCAAATATGCCCTTGAAATTTTGAACAAAATGGAATGCAAAACTATGACACCTATGCCACTCAATGGCACATACCAAGTTGGATCTTGATTTGCA
>CM040241.1:176187986-176480386 GCA_022545495.1 Chrysanthemum lavandulifolium | reverse complement strand
TAAGGGATTCATTATCCTCATTCATTTGTGACTTGATATTCGCTTTCTTTATTTTATTTCGTATTCTACTTTGTTTAGTTTTCGCTTTGTTATATCCTTCACCAGGCTTAGTAAGCTCACCGCATTTTCTTTTCTGCGGCGGTATTAAGCATTCAAGATGAGCTTATGGGATAGGCGATCCGGGTTGAGAGTAGAGATGAGAGCAAGATTTGAAAATAGGGATCTTAGATTTATTTTGATTATCGTTATTTATATTTTCTTTGTAAGTTTTGTAAAGGCTTCCGCTATTGTATAGTACTTAAGGTTCTGATATGAAACCAGATTGTAGGATATCTTTACCCTTGTCGGGTTGGGGTGTTACACCTCGTGTTAGTTGAGTACTACTCGACTTGGTTCTAATCATCAACCATTTTACTCTTACGGAACTAGGCATGTATAGATTACCGAAATACATTCTAACACATGAGCACCCTTGACTTGGGTTTCTCCTTGCCATACCTAGCAACTTAGACGCATGGTTCACCACTAAGATTTGAATCGCAAGACGATGAGGTGCTAGCACGCTTCTCATGTTTAAGTAAAGTTATAATCATGGTTCGACACACTCTAAATGGTATAAATGTTGATGAAAATGTTAGTACCAACATGGGTTGCTAGTAGACTTGTAAAACTTGACCCATCTACCTTTTCTTGTACCCTAGTCTCGACGAAAACCAAATGGACCTTTGTACAAATGACCACTTGTGTTCATGTAACAAAGATTGTTTATCACACCCAAGTATTATAACATGTAAACTTAACTTCTAGTTCTTTTCTTGGTATAACACAATTCATTGATACAAAATACCAAACTTAACATCATAACAACAACAAAAGAACATTACAACAAGGAAGATTGATAACCTCAACTCGAAGAGAAGATGGGTAATGAACGAAAATTGCTTCTTGATTCGGACCAAATAAGACTTGAATTAGCACCAAAATACCTCCAATTGTAAAACCCCAAATCAATTTTAGAAAACCCTAACTTTTACAAACCCTAGTTTTTGGTAAAACTTGATGAGAACCGAGTTTGAAGCTTTTGCATCTCTACTAGAGATATAGAAGTATTTTGGGAAGAGCTTGGTCACCTTTCTCTCTTGGGTCTTGGTTTGAAGCCGAATTTGGCTAACTTCCAAAACCTTAGGAATCTTGGATTTGGCTCAAGGTAGATTTAAGTGAAGATATGATTCTTTGGATGATTTTGTCTTGGTTCTTCTTGGCTTATTCGAATCATAGCCGGCGATCAAAGAGAGATTTGAGAGACCAAAACTTACTTGGTTTTGGTAAGAAAGAGAAGGATATGATGGGATATCATGTTGGGTTTTCCTTCTTTGGAAGATTCGACCCTAGATGGGCGAGGTCTAGGGTAGAGGGAGGTTGAAGATGAAGATTTGCAAATCTTCTCTTTTTCCGGTTTTTGTTTGTTTTGTCGTGGGAGAGAGACAAGACAAAAGTATATTATATTTTATAAAATTTTATAAAAGGTATTTATTTTAAGAAATGTATATGTAATTTAATTATAGTATATGTATATGTAATGTATACTTATAATGTATTTGTGTACATGTACTTGTGTTACACTTTATTTTGTATTTGAGTCTTATAAAAGTTATTGTTTAAGTGATAGTGTGTTAAATATTTTGTGTCCCGCGATATTAAATTGTGACTAAAGTATCATTGTTTGATAACCTTTATAACGTAGTATCTTATTGTTACGAGTCCGAAATATTTTTATCTTTGTAATATTTCATATCACGGACATTTGTCATTTGTTTTATCAAGTCCTTATCATAGTGTTCGTGACGCTGCGCGTGCGGTCGGTCACTGGGTAAACGAGATAACCTCTCGCCTTACAATTTAATCATAAGACAAAATGAAATGAAATATTCATAAAATGATATGAATGAAAAAGTGATGCAATAGTCTACAAGATGCGAGTTAACTACTCAAATGATCGTGTAAAGCTTATGCATGCTTAATGACTTATGCTTAGCAATAATAAATTACAAATTATCGCTAAATTTTAGTGAAAATTTACCGTGTGTCACATCCTCCCCGCTTAGAAGAGAAAACCGCCCTCGGTTTTAGTTAGAATTATTTGTCAAGTAGAGAAGAGGTGTGGGTATTTACACTGAATTGGTCTTCACGCTCCAACGTGTATTCCGGACCTCTTTGAGAATTTCAATGGATTTCGACGATAGGAATGCGGCTTTGCTAAAACCGCTTTGATTTCTTGATTCAATATTTCATTTGGGTTCCTTGACAAAATTTAAAATCTTTTGTCGATTTTTTTTTTTTTTGGATTTCTTTCATTGAAATGGCGAGAGCTTCGTTGAAAGGCAATTATTCGAGTTTCATATGTGAAACACGTTATGCAAGGAGTTGAGTTCTTGTGGAAATTTCGGTTGGTAGGCTACCGCCCGATTCTCGTGAAAATTTTGACGGATCTATAGTAACGAGGATTTAGCTTTCTACATTTCTCAAGACGGATTACGCCTTTCTATGGCGCTTCAAATCCCTAGTATGGAGGGTGGTTCTCCGAGTTGTCCGCACTGTAATATTTGTGCACCACGCTTAGTCCTCGATGGTAATTCGAGTTGGTAACTACCAGCTCGATCTTGGAGAGGATTTGATAAATCTTACGATTAAGGTTTTCCCTTTGCTCGTTAGATTGGGTTACGCTTTTAGGAGGCGGGCTTCAATCAAATTTTCTCGTCGACTTGAACCTCAAGTGATCTTTAGTCCTATATTCATTGACCTTGATGATCGATTTGTTTGCATTCGGTCTCTAGTCTCGCACACTATTATCAATGGTTCTTGATAGCCGCATGGAACCATTGGATTGGTTCTTTGCCGCTCTCTCGCTCTAAACACGATTGATTTGCGCCAGACCATACAAAGGCCTTATGAGGTGGCATGTTGTTGTAAGTGAATTCGATTGAGGCAACCTGCCTACCCCGTTCACCTTTCGAAGCATGTTATTCATGCTTGAAGTATAACTTCTATAACTCGAATGGTCCTTCTATTCAGTCTAGTAGTCGAAGGACGGCAAATGGTACTCATTTCATATTGAATTTCTTAGAATTTTGGGAGTGGTCCTCGAAAGTTTGATGTGAATGGTCATAGCTATTTGGGATGAAGAGAAATGAAAAGCTATAACTTGTAGTGTTTTGCTTCGAGCAATCCATGCGAGTTTGTTCATGTTGTCGTTCCCTTTGTTTGGATAGGGATGGGTGAATTTGGTGAGATGATCCTTTAGTATCAAATTAGAGTCATAATCGATAAGGTTCTTTGGTGACTTGGTACTAGAGTCTATTGTTAAGCATTCCCATTTCTATCCGGAATTTTTGGTTTGTTCAGGTAGGTTTGATGGCTCCTGATCGTTTTGAATTCTTCCTTTCGAACATACTAAGTATGGTTTGACATAGGTCAAATACCAGTCTTTATGTGTGATGCTCATAATAGCTCTCTGGATCAAGGTGCATCTTTTCCGGACCTAGATGAGTAATACTCCTGGCCTTAATGAGGTTCCCACATAATGAGATTACAATCCTTTCATGACATGGGTCTCAATGTTGGTCCTTGGGGATAAGATTCCATTCGTCTTTTACAAGTTCCATTTCGCATTCGGTTATGTCGTAAGAGTTTTATTTTGTCGGTTCTTTCGTTGAGTGATACTACTCGAAATGATCTGGCTTTAAAAGGTTTTGTTTGCTAAGCGTTGCTTGAAGTATATGCGGTTATGACGGTCTTGTCTTGTGTGAGTACGAACGTTGTAATTGAACTCACGTTGCGACTACAATTGTTGGTGTCGTCACGTGGTCAACTCCCCTTTTTGTTCCCGTACACTCCGTAAGACATCGTGGTCGGTGTACACTGTACTCCCTTGTGTAGTGAAGATAACATTTCTAGGTTTTCCTAGTGTGGTCATGTTAGATTCCGATTCTAATTTGTGCACCGCGCAGCTCCTCATGGATCTTTGGGGTGCCGAGTATTCTATACCATTATTTCCTTTTTGATCGTGATAGCTTTCACTCCGTGTAAAGCGCCTCTTTAAATGGTAGAGTTTCATCATACTCGAGATATGTCTAAGACAGTGTACCACAAATTTCTCCTTGCGTCCCGCGTGGAGGTGCTTGTTGGGTCGACCAGGGTGTATGATGATCTATACCTTTCCTAGTTCAAGTAGGTGGTAGGATACTAAGTATGAATCGGTATATCCGAGGCGCCATTCTCGGCGTCAAAGGTTCTATAGGATGCTAATTCATTGTTAAAGGTTCAAACGTTTCATATTTGTTTCCTTAATAGAAGATTTCTTCTCTCGGTGGTACGGTTTATTCCATTCCGTGTAATATGATATGTATGGCATTTTAAGGTGGGGTGTCGACGTGAGGTAAGGACACGAACTTTTCTATTTCGTGATAGTGAGTTAAGCACTTCCTTTAACATGACTGGGTAAGAATTTCAAGAATTTAACCATGTCCGTGTACGTTACCCCTCCCGAAGTATACATAGGTGATCATGCTATGTATAATTGGGGACCGGTGACGTGTTGTTCGGTATAGTCTAAATCTTGGTGTACTTATTCTTTGGTCAGCGGAAATGTTGCAATAGTTCATGTGCGAAGTTTTGATGCGATGGTTTATAAGATTTGCTAGGCCGTCCAATCACATCACAAGATGGCCTATCGCTCGCTTGACCAAGATGTGTGAAATAATGACAACTTGGTTAGAAATGAAATGTTGGATTCGTGATTTTTGGCGTGGTAATAGTTTGAGTTGGTCTTATCGGTATTGGAAATAATGCCTTCGCAATTTTTGGAATGCGGGTTTTCTAAAATAACCCGTTGGGTGGTACTAATTTGTCAGGGAGACTAGTCGAACATCCAAAATGACGTTCTCTTGTCTTCGGAGGAATCTTTTCATTGAGACAAGATGGTTGAAGTCCTTAATGATATGGTGAAAACGGTCATGGAGAGGACATATATCAAGATAACATGATAAGAAAAACAGGTACATTACTAGGGAAAGGTTTAGTACAATTTAGGTTTCATAGAGAAGTACTTAAAGTAGACTATGGCTTGGAAGTTAATCTAAGCTTTATTACAACCAGCATCTCTAGCTATCTTAGTTTCTTCCATGGTGTCCATTGGGAGCTTGAACAATTCTTCACACTTTCTTCAGGAAATTGTTTTGACAGTTGCTGCCTTCACTCTTACCCTCCCTATCCGGGCACATGCTCTTGATGTGGTCTTTCTTTCCACATCCATGACATGTCATTGTTTCCCTATAGAGTTGCTTGCAATCTTCTATCTCATGCCCAACTCTTTACAAATCCCACAAGGTATAGGGCATTTTCCATAGTGGTAATATGGGCATATATTACACTTGGGTTTTGTCCCATACCTTACTTCCCGCTTGTTTTTAGTAGTCTTAACCTCACCGTCCATTGACGCTTGCTTGATTGTTGCATTTGATCTTCCTCACCATCATATTCCCGCCTCTTGCTACCACAAGACTCATTGCTTTGCCTTGAGGCGTTGACTTTGTCAATCCGAGTCGCACTAGTAGCTTCTTGAGTGACAAGTGTGGCGAATGCAACAACGTTCTTCCGAGTTTCGGGAGGACATCCCCAAGAGTATGCTTCGAGTCTCTTTTCCTCGTGTCCTATCATATTAGGACATAGTTGGGCTAGTTCATGAAAGCGATTGGTGTACCCTCGAGGTCATTTCCTATCATAGTTAGTCCACGTAGTTCTCTTTCCATCATTCGCAGCTCATTTCTTGAGCAAGATTCGCAATCATCATTTTCTTCGTGGTGTCCCACCAAGTGAGTAAGCGGCGCCTATTCCCACTAATCGGACATAAATGTCCCACCATGTGAGGGCTTGGTGTCGAAAGGTGCAAGTAGCATACTTGACCTTACAATTGTCCGCGCAACTCGTCATGAAAATTGTCTCTATCCTTTCTAGCCATTTTGCCAAACTTACTAGCTCCTTCAATCCCCTCAATGTCCGGTGGTTTACGCTTTATGAATTCTTGGTAAGATAAATTTCGTGATGTGAGCGCCTTACCAACCTCTTCTTCCCATTCCCCGGATGAGGTTGTTGGTGTTGTGATTGATTTGGTAGTTAGCGATCCTTGCAAAGAACTCGCTCGCTAATGATTTCTCGATGGTGGTTGCGTTCATGTTCGCTTTCATCGAAACATTTTCCTTCAACCACAAGAAATGACCACAATAAGTTTTCTATGAGTGTGAGGACCATGGTGGAGATTCATAAAGTTACAACGATATTACTTCTCAATCAATTATTTTCCGTGTTGTATTGATCGAATATTACGTAGTCTTAGTCTATCAAGATGACACTAAGAAAGCGGAGATCGGTTGAAGCGAGTTTTAACAAAAGGTTATAACTCACAAGTCGTTGTTTATTACGCATAGTCGTCGTCACAATAAACTTGATTACATTCTAAGGAGATTCATGGCTCATAGGGCCGATACATAACATGTGTTCATTGACTCGCTCCAGTTTGTCATACAACAAAACTACTACAAGCGTTTTTATTGAAACCACTCATCACAACGTTTAACACAATTGCAAAGTGAAATTTAAGCATTTCCTGATGCTGTCCCGAGTTGACTTTGTTGAGTTGTCTTCCATTCTTCTAACTCCCTGAGTTGGGCCTCCATTCTAGCAAATTTGTTGTTGACCTCATTTGCCCTACTCTCCATAGTACGCCTTTGAAATTCTACGACACCCTCCGTATCCCTCTCCCGCTTAATGCTATTGTAGTAACGGTCTCCAACCGTGTTAGCCTACTTTCAATCTCTCGTGAGACGCCCCGGTGTCTCCTCGAGTTTGCAGAGCACACCTTTCAATGTGGTCTTCGAGACGGCAATTACTTCGCTTAACTTCTCACGGGTTCCTCTATTGTCGTCCCAACATCGTTGTAGCATTCCTTGAGTGTTTCGCCAAGTGCTTGTAGTTCTCCTACCACTTCTTCGATCCTCCAATCCTTTCTTCGGTAGTATCCCCGATGATCCGACATCTCTTCTATTTGTTCTTCATGGCGTGTTAGGCGCGCCATAACCGTGTCGAGAGTTGGTGGTCTAGCGATGGTCGCTCTCAAGTTTCCCCAACTTCGAACGAACTAGGAGGTGATGTATCGAAGATGATGGTGATGATGCAGAGATGATTCTCTTGCTAGCGGTATCTCCCAACCGAGGAGTGGATCTCTTTGGTGTCTTGGCGAGAGTGTAGGAGTAGTGGAACCGTAGGTATAGTACGACGGTAGTGATGATTTGGAAGTGAGCAGTGGAGTGGGGTAGTACCCTCCGGTGAACTTGATACACTACCTGTACGGGTTTCCGAAGGTCGAGTGAGTTGAGAAGGGCTGGGATGCGTTCACAGTGACAAACCTTCGGTTGTGTCATCGCATCCACTTGAGAGAGGGAAGGCATGGTCTCGTGACAAGACGGTGCATATGTGTAAGTATATGTAAAATATACTTATGATAGATATGGAGTAGTGGATTAATAATTAGGCAATATGTCATGCGCCATGTCTAAATGAACTCTAAGTAATATGGTAAGTAAGGCAAGCGGTAATCGGCGATCGTCAGAGTGATGTTTTTGTAAAAGTAGTTATAGTTTAGGGTTTATATGTACCTAGTTCTCTATAACTTAGGCTCGATGCCAATCAGAACACCCCAAATTTGGTTTAGCGGAAGCATACGTGTTATTGGGAGCGTTACGTAAATTGGTGAATCATAACACAAGTAATAACGAACGGAATACATACTCCGTTAAGTTTTATAAAATATTTTGAAACAATATCTTACAACATTGTTTAGATGAATAGGCACATCCCATAATTTTGTGGTCCCAATATAAAAACATCGCTTTTGTGTAAAACACTTCTTTAGGAATCACTACGACCATTTACCACCTCTTGCCTTGCATCCATGATCACAAATAAACACCGAGAAAATATGCTAAAAGGTCACTAAAAGTTGGTGAGTTCATAGGTTTAGATTAAAATAGTAAGTTTGGACCATAAGCAAGACATATAATCATTATCAAGAATATAATGATATATGGATGAAAGTCTATTACGTTAGCTCTAAGTTCATGCAACCGATACTACGACGCTTCAGATGCAAAAAGATGTCATACAATATAGGGCCCATAGCGAGTGTTTTGTCCTCAACACTCGGTTCGAGACATGGTATACGTTTCGCCTTGGCCTAAGCATGGCCAACCGAACGGAGGAGTCACCCTCAATAGATCTATTTATAACATTCGCGTTTCCCAATGGGGAATTGACGGTTCATGAAAAAGGGCATTCTCTAGGGACATAAGGGCTTAGGCTAAACCACGTAATAGTAATCATGTAATAGTTTTGGTCCATAAAAGGTTTTGCATATTTCTCACCCCAAAATGTATAAAACAGTTTATCAAGTAAAAGAGGGGCTATGAAAACTCACCTTAGCAAATGTGCAATCCAAAAGTGGGATTTAGTGATTGTTGTGAAGCGGCACCGACACGCGACCTAGATAAGGAGGGCAATGCTTTAGTTCATTATTTTAAGCATTACTTACTTAAAATAGTTCAATTGTTTTTATAAACGTATTAATACTAAGCGTAAGTTTGTAAAAATCGTTAAAATGATTTTACTAATAAGTATACGAAGTATATATATATACTTTTCATGTTGACATTAATATGGTTTTAATATCCAAAGTTTGATATGAAAAATAATTACAATGTTCCACTAGTAAGTATATAAATGTATATACTTATTTTAGTCAACGCAAAATGATATTGTCAAAACTAATATTAGTTTGTTTATTTTCTAATTGCATTTAGAAAATATTTAAGTTAAAGTTGAAGACTCTCAAATTTATTAGTTGACAAAATGATTTAGTAGTCTTCATTTATTTATCAAAATGTGTTCTTAATATATATAGTTCTAAGCGGGAAGTTTACTTGACATACATTTGTTTACACATTGATGTTAAACTTTGACGTAAACTTTATTAAGTGAATCATGTTTTAAAGCACTCGTTGTCTTAAGTAGGATATTTCGGATCGTGATAAATGAGTTTAGTTTTATAGTTGTCTATAAACCGAACGCTTCGGGTTTCATTTTATGACTTAATTTATTTGCTCGACTGAAAAACTCACGTTGGGCGTATGGGCTGTGGCCCGATAGAAAAATGATACATTGGGCCTGAGCTTGACATGGTATACAATGAGAGATGGGTTTGTTCAAATAAAAAGGTGGGGATTATGTTTTTGTTTTTGTTGGGTCGTTTAAGCTGGGTTGCGGCCCAAGAAATACATGAAGGAGATTTTCCTTTGTTACAAGTTTTGGAATAACAGTATACTATCAAATTTTTGAGTGCCTGGACACTAGTTTTGACACTAGGAAGGTAACTAAACACTTTTCGAAGTGACTCAAGCGTGGCTTGTCTCGAATGAGATTTGGCTAACCGTTAGCTAGGACATGAGAGCAAAAGGGTGAAGATACCTCGTGTTAGTTGAGTACTACTCGACTTGGTTCTAATCATCAACCATTTTACTCTTACGGAACTAGGCATGTATAGATTACTCGAAATACATTCTAACACATGAGCACCCTTGACTTGGGTTTCTCCTTGCCATACCTAGCAACTTAGGCGCATGGTTCACCACTAAGATTTGAGTCGCAAGGCGATGAGGTGCTAGCACGCTTCTCATGTTTAAGTAAAGTTATAATCAAGGTTCGACACACTCTAAATGGTATAAATGTTGTTGAAAATGTTAGTACCAACATGGGTTGCTAGTAGACTTGTAAAACTTGACCCATCTACCTTTTCTTGTACCCTAGTCTCGACGAGAAAACCAAATGGACCCTTGTACAAATGACCACTTGTGTTCATGTAACAAAGATTGTTTATCACACCCAAGTATTATAACATGTAAAACTTAACTTCTAGTTCTTTTCTTGGTTACACAACTCGACGGGAGAAACAAGGTTAACAAAACAATGCCAAAACTCAACCTCTAGTTTTCTTGGTTCTTGCTTCTCGACGAAAACTTGAACACCAACCAAAGACACCATGTTTTCGTCATAAATCATTTTAACAAGTAATGGCTAACACAAAACTCCATATAACAACTAAGCATATATTATTAGCGTGGCAAGTATAACACATTCCTTGATACAAAATACCAAACTTAACATCAAAACAACAACAAAGAACATTACAACAAGGAAGATTGATAACCTCAACTTGGAAGAAGATGGGTAATGAACGAAAATTGCTTCTTGGATTCGGACCAAATAAGACTTGAATTAGCACCAAAATACCTCCAATTGTAAAACCCCGATTCAATTTTAGAAAACCCTAACTTTTACAAACCCTAGTTTTGGGTGGATTTGTTGGGAAAGCGAGATAGGCGTTTGTATCTCTACTAGAGATATAGAAGTGTTTTGGGAAGATGCTTGGTCACCTTTCTCTCCTTGGGTCTTGGTTTGAAGCCGGTTGGCTAACTTCCAACCACTAGGTGAATCTTGAATTTGCTCAAGGTAGATTTAAGCGAAGATATGATTCTTTTGGGTGATCTTATCTTGGTCCTTCTTGGCTTATTCGAACCATAGCAGGCGCATCAAAGGGAAGATTTGGAGACTAAAACTTACATGGTTTTGGGTAAGAAAGAAGGATATGGTGGGATATCATGTTGGGTTTTCCTTCTTTGGGAGATTCGGCCTAGTGAGGCGTAGGTATAGGGTAGAGAGAGGTTGAAGATGGATTTGGTATCTTCTCTCATTCATGGTTCTTGTTTGTCGTGAGTGGGAGAGAAAGACAAGGAGTGTATATTAAATTTTATAAAGTCTTTTCTTGTAAATGTATTATAAGTATAAAATTAAAGGTAAAATAAGGTAATGTAAGTAAAAGTGAGGGTATATGTAATGTATACTTATAATGTATTTTGTGTATATGTACTTGTGTTGTTTTTTGTATTTGAGTCTTATAAAGTTCATGTTTAAGTGTAAGTATGTTATATACTTCGTCTCGTGATATTACATTGTGACCAAGGTATTGTTGTTTGATAATTCATTACGCGTAGTATTATTGTTCGTCTACGAATTATTTTATCTTTTAATATTCCATATCACGGACCTTTGTCATTTGTTTTATCGAGTCCTTATCATAGTGTCGAATGCAGCGTGCGATGTCGATCACCAGGGTAAACGAGATAACCTCGTCTTACAATTTCATCATAAGACAAAATGAAATGAAATATTCATAAAATGATATGAATGAAAAGTGATACAATAGTCTACGATATGCAGTTAAGCCGCTCAAATGATCGTGTAAAGCTTATGCATGTAATGACTTATGCTTAGCAATAATAAATTACAAATTATCGCTTAAATTTTAGTGAAAATTTACCGTGTGTCACAAATATGAATGCTAGAAAGAGATATATGACGAGAAGTTGGGGTTGAGGATGATTCTTTTTATTCTTTTTATATTTTTTAGAAAGCAAAGGTAAAATCTCAGGGTATATGATTGGGGGGTGGTACTTCTACCGATTTCACTGCTTAACTAATTATCTAATTAACTTATGGGTAGTTTATGCTTAATTGAGGTGTGCTCGTATGATGATTAAATATGTGTTCACTTAGATACTATTACTCCCTAGTTATCTTTTATTGGTCGGTTGAATTGTCACTTTCTTTATCTTAATTGATGCGTTATATTCCTATTAGTCGTAGGGGCTGCCTAATTCCCTAGCTCTATGAATTGTAACTCTCCTATAGAATACACGGGATCGACAAGTGCAATAGCATCTCCCCCAAATACCCTATTGTCATAAAGCACAACTCACGCAATAAACACAACGATGGCCTAGGTGCACTTCTATGGCTTTTTGCTATTAAGACAAGAGACAATCTAACAACAATTAATAACTAGGTTTCATAGATCTAAGCAAACACACAAGTAATTTAGCTAGACATGTTAAACAAGCAAGCATACACACAATCAATTGAACATGAGGTAGACATAATGATAAATTGGATATAAAAAAAACTTATCTTGATGTGTAAAATAAGGTATGGGACCCTAGAATACTTTCCAAGTCGGACTACAACTAAGTTAGGGTTTGCTCTCCAAAATTCTACCTCTTAAAATACAGAAAAATTGAATTTTATATATAGATTTACAATTGCGACAGCTTCACCTTTTGCTAGTGACATCGTTAGGTCGCCGTCATTAGGGTTTCGTTTGGGCAAGTCATCGTTGGGACGGCGTCATTTGAGAGTTTAGCGCCATCGGTATTCATGCGGGCGTCGTCGAATCTTGGATCTTGGGCGATACGGTGTAGTTTTTGTAAGTGGCCTTCCAAAAATAAGGCGTGGCCGTCGAGCTTTAGGACCGAAATTCCGGTGAGCCATCGCGTGCTTTTTGATCAAGTCTTCTATATAGGGACGGCGTCGACCTTTGGTTGGGGCGCCGTCGGTGTAATGAAACGACTTGGAGTGTCTTCGATCTTGACTTTGCCATTTTGTTCATGTTTTTGCTCCTTTTTGTCCAAATATGCTTCATTCCAGCATTTTGCTTCCAAAAGACCTAAAAAGTGAAAAAGAGCGATTAAGTAGTAACGGATATAAAATGTGTCAATTTAGGGCTTAAATGACCCCCAAAAAATGTATGTTTTAAATTATTATCAGTGATCCTTGTGAATGTGAATGAACACAGGACACCCAAACACATGAAAGTAGCTGATATCAGGGAGTCTTCCTTTGAAGATCTCATAAGGGTTTTGTTATGTCTTTTGACAATGATTGATATATTGTGAGTATAATAGGTTGTCTTATGACTTGATCGAAGTGCTTTGAGAGTACTAAGCCATTTCGCATGGTTCTAGCGACCTCAATGAGAGTTCTTTTCCTTTCGGTGCCGCTCTATTTTGTTCGGGGTATAAGGAGATGAGAAATTTTGGGAAATCCTTTTCATCATAGAAACCCTCAAGCTCGATTCTTGAATTCAATACCATTGTCGATTCGATTTGTTTTACCTTAATGACATTTTGGTTTCATTCTTCATGATGAATGACATTATTGTATTAGCTGCCAGACTCTTTTTGGAAAGAAAATATACCCAAGTGTATCTTGAGAACTCATCAACAATGACAAGGGTATATTTCTCATGCTGGATTGATCTAGGACTTACAGGTCCAAACAGATCCATATGCAAGAGGTGAAGGCCGTTTTTGATTGAAAAATATTGTTTTATTTTGAAAGATGCTCTGTGATGTTTTCCTTTTTCACATGCAGAACATGGTTTATCCTTTGCAAATACAAGTGATGGTAAAACAAGGACTTTGTTTTGTTTAGCCAAGTTGTTGATATTTTTAAAGTTCAAGTGAGACAGTCTCTTGTGCCATAGCTAGGTGATAGTTTCAGTAGCCTTGGCAAAGAGACAAGTTCCATTCTGAGAGAGAGTTGACATGTCGAGTATATATACATCATCTCTCCTAGGAGCTACGAGAACAACTTCTTTATTGGCATTAAAAATAGTACCTTATTTATCATCAAACTGAACTATGTATTTTGCATCACACAACTGACTTACACTGATGAGATTATACTTCAGACCATTAACATAAGCTGTTAATACAAATAAGCCGTAAAAACGTTTATTTATATTTTACGATCTTCTAATGTTTTGTCGATAACAAACGTAAAATCATTTTAACGAAACAAATAAAATACGTAAACGGTTTGAGCCAATAGTTTACTAACACACTTACGTTTTCACATAAAATACTAAACAAGTAAAAGTGATTTTATGATTTAGTAATACATATGTAAAACAACTAGTGTTTACATATTGGACAAATATATACATAACTATTATGTATTATAATGGGTAATATAAATGGGTAGAAGTTTAAGTATGTGACCCATTGACCAAATACACTGAATGTAATTAGATAAAACCCAAAGTCCATGACCCATACCCATGGAGCATAACCCATAGCCCATTGCATGACATCATGCATAAGTCATATATGGATATTATCCATGACCCATGGTTTTAACCATGACCCATAGACTAGATGCATTGCATCTTGTAGATACATTGTATCTACTTGAATACCCATGGTCCAATGTCTAGGACCCATGACCCATGAACCAAACCCCATGGGCAAGAGGGCGTCCACTGATCCCAGGTTTACATCGACGGATCCTCAGTGAGGGAGCCGTGGGATCCGTGGAACATTAGCATTTTCTCCTCTATAAATAGTGAGCCATTTCTTCATTGTAACTCACCCCTTTCACATATATTTTCTCTTTGAGTTGTAAACTCTCTAACCACAGATCCAAGTGATCTTTGTATGTAGTTTTGTTTTTGTGTGATTCTCTAGGTTCCTCTTAAAGGCGAGATCACCACCTTTTGAAGTCAAGCAAGCTCAAGTCCATGAGTTTCCATGCTTCGTCATCATCAAGACTACTGAGGTTCTCTTGTTGATAGTTCTCTTCTTTCTCATTAGAAGTGTAGTGTTGAAGACATAAGTGAAAGATGTCTAAAGGGTCAAGACGAAGACATTAGTTGAAGGTGTCGAACGTCCGTATTGAAAGCACTAGTGAAGGGTGCTTAGAAGTTAAGTCACAAGGCATTAGTGAAGGGTGCCTAGAGGTTGAGTCAAAGGCATTAGTGAAAGGTGCCTAAGGTGTAAATTCGATACGGTGTTTTCGATGTACAAGATAGATTTGTATTGAGTCAAATGATATTGATATCCTTGTTGATGTTGTCATAAGGAGTGGATCTCCTTTGGGTTAGGTCTTGTGTAGTGTTGGTGATAAGGATTTAAAAGGTACCTTTTTGAGGGGTCATTTAAGCCCTTAATTGATCACTTTTGTATCCGTTACTACTTAGTTTCGTTCCTTTTCACTTTTTAGGTCTCTTGACGGCAAATTGCTGGAATGACACTTATTCGGATGAAAAGGCGCGAATATACGAAGAAAATGGCCAAAGTCAAGAATCAAGACACTCAAGTCTTTGGAGCCCGAAGGCGGCAATGACAAATCGGCGTTTAATATGACGCCGTCACAACATGTTTTGTGACGACTCGAGCTAAATTGATTCTTTACAAGTTACGGCATCGGGTTTTAAAGAGTAGGGCGTCGCATTTCGGACGGCCTAGATTTGATCCGCACGCGCCGAGACTAAAGCGGACGTTACGAAGATAAGGTGACGTTGTCACAATGATAACGTGGCAAGGCGAAAACTTAATGGCGGTGATCTGCGACCAACCGTCAAGTCAAACAGACTTAAAGCAAACTCGAAACACAAATACAATGAAGATCGAGAGAATACGAGGGATTCTCGGTCGTTAAGTCCCAAGGAGACTCAATGGTGTGTCAAACACTAGATCGAGACGATAGAATGATCACTAATGATAGCGATCGGAAAGGATTAGGATTGAATATTACACTACTGAAAAAGTTATAAAATAAAAGCGACTTAAATGCAAATTAAGAAAATTAAAAGATAAAGATATTAAATAAACGCTATCACTATTTTTAAAGTGATGAGCGTTTAAAACTTAAAACTTAAAACTTACGTTTAAATAAAAATAACGTAAGCGTATAAAATAAAAGTGAAACTTATACAATATAAATCCTAAAAATATGAAAAATACATTTTACAAACCTAATGATATAAGAAAATTTATAGAAAAGAAAATTATTTTAACACTATTTATGTAATTATTATTAATTAAAACTATTTATTAAGTATTTAAAATGCACTAAAATAGAAGAAAATACAAAATTAACCTATAAAATGAAATTATAACTTGGAAAAATCTAAAATATGATAAAACTAATTTTAAAACAGAAAATATATTTTTAGACTTTTATGTATTTATTATTAATTTAAAACTAATTTAAATTATTAAAATACCAAATAAAAGGAGAAAAATAGGAAAAATACTTTTAAGCTTTTACATTTATCTAAACTTAAGAAAATTGAAAAATTATTTTTTTGAGACTTTTCTTAATTATTTGTATTAAAAGCTATTTAAAAAGGATTAAAAACTAATTTAAATAAAGAAAAATAGCAAAACAACTTAGAAAAATATGAAAATTTCAGGAAAAGTCTAAAATAATATTAGAAAGCTAGGAAAATTAGAAAAACATAGGGTTGTGAGTAAGATTATGGAACTGATAAGCAAGAGCTTATTGAAATAAGCACTAGAACAAGCTAATGGAGTCCAAAAGCTACCAAACCAAAGGATAAGCTCTAATATGCTAAAGTAACAGAAATGGAACAAGTATCAATAATCCCTAACCACTGATAAGCTAGATGCAAAGATATGATGAACTGAGATTTTGGCAGCAAACAGTGACAAGGGTACCAACTTTAAGCAGAAAATTAAGCACCTAAATAAGCTGCAAACTAGAAACAATAACTTGGAACCTATAATAGACCTAGGTGAGATCTTATAAACCAAATTAGAGACCACAGTGAGCTTTATTGAGCTAGATACAAGCTCTGCAAAAGCTCCATAAAACCTGTGCAGGCAACAGTGCCCTGCACAGGGTAGTTAACACACTTTAGACAAGCTCTTTTGAGCTTATAGAAAAAATTACAAAAATGCATAAAAATCATAACTATAAACTAGACCAGGGGAAGTTTTAAAAACAACTAGAATCACTGAAATTGGCTTGGAAATGAGCAAATTAAAATTCCTTCTCAGTGGGTTCAAAACAAGGTTTAGCCAAATTGACTTTTGAAGTAAAACTGAAAGTTTGACTTTTGTGAAGTTTGATCCTAATTTATGAGATGATTATGATGTTATATGATGTATTAAGACTATCGCAAGCTAGATTAATGATTCTTGAACTCAAAATAAGGTTTTACTAGTAAAACCTTAACAGATGAACTGTTAAGAAAATGATATGGGATTATTGACTTTCGGTGGTTACAAGAACAAAAGTAAGACAGATGGGAGTACAAGACAACTAAACAAACATAGAACAACAAGTATAGACCATGATCAAGCCTCTAAACTGCATTAACTTACTAATCCAAACACCACTTTAAACGATGACTAGCAGTTTTAAACATACAAACTAATGAACTGATTCATGCCATTGATCAAACTAGTTTTACTTGACCATAATACAACCATAAAACACATTTAAGCTATCTCGTCACTACAATTACAAGTGCAAATAAAAAACTGACATAATACTTGAAAATGAAAAATGGGAAAAAACACTCACCACTGTCCAGTTGGTGCCACAAGCTAAACCAGACCCAAATACTACTCTAACCTACTCTAATACAACCCAAAGCAACCTTAGCATCACCATTTTCCATTTCGACCCAAGAATCATCACCGAGTTGACTTTTGTTGACTTTTACTAAATTGCTTAAACTCGATTCCAAAAGCATACCAAAGGCTCTAAAAGCTTAAATGAGCTTATTTGACTACAACATGAGCTATTTAGAAGTTTGAACATAAAATTTTGAAGCGCAAATTAGACAAAGAACTAGAAAGTTGCATTTGTAAACATAATCGAAATTCTTGCTTGCATTAAGTCTCAAAACTCTTAAACACTTTAAACGATACAATTTAACAAGATATTACAAGTTTTTATACTAAATTAAGGAATTTAAGATAAAACGACATTAACAAAATTACAAAACTAACTACGCCTCTTTATGCTTCTTTCTTCTTTTCTTTTATACCAACTTGCTTCCTTGACTTTGAGCATTTCCCACTATTATTTGTGCCATTGGATGTCTTGGGACATTTTGACCATTGATTGAATTTTGGCGCCAAGTTGCATTTGACAGGTGGAGGTTGAGTGTTAAGAGGTGAGATGTAATTAATGGTTTTGGAGTTGTGATGAGGTGGGGACAAGGAGATTGATATGGAGAGGAGGGGTTGAGGTGGAGGATGGTGTTGAGAGCGGTTGAGAAGATGGAGAAAAGCGCCAAAGGGTGTCAAGTGGGTTTGACCGGATTGGTGACGGATATTAATAATATGGGGGTCAAAATTAGGTTGTGACATGGGGTCCGAGGTGGTAAGGGTCCAAAATGGATTAAGGCTTATAAATACAAGGACTAATTATGCAACTTCGAAAATCACAAGGACCATCACGCCATTCTCTCAAAGTTTCTCCAAGGACCATAAGTGACAAGCTTCAAAGTATAAGGACCAAAATTGCCACTTTGCAATTTTCCGAGGACTAATTCCGCCAATTTTGAAACTTAAAGGACCAATTTGTAATTTTCTCAAAACTTTGTATATTTTTCACCAAAGGACTAAATTTGACAAGTTATGATTTTAAAAGGACCTTTGGTGATTTTTCTTTTGAAATTTTGTACGAGGACTGTTTTTGACAAATTTTGAAACTTGGGGACTAAAGCGCAATTTTGTAAATTTGATATGTTTTTCATCGATTTTGATATTTTGCATTTAAAACACATAAAACAACGATTTGTGATATATTTATCATTTTAAAGCATTTTGAGTGTTTTCGGATGATTTTGCATCTATATGAAGACAAAATGATGAGTATTTAGACACTCATCAATCCCCACATGAGATATTGCTAGTCCCTAGCAATGATTTGAAAAACATAATGGATTTTAATCTCTTTACCAAAAGCCATTACTTGGGAGTAGCCAAATGTTTTAGTTCAAGTAAGAACCATGGTACATCGATAACCATGTGATTTTGAGCAAACCACCGACTTTCAACGGATTTGATTTTGTCTTTACGAAGCCGTACCCTTCCGGACTAGCCAACTCTTAGATAAATTATCAATATTATCTTTGGTGGTGATTACCAATTATGGATTTTCCATTGCTTTACCACAAGCCATAAACTTGTGGGCTAGCCAACTCTTCACTTTTAGGATATGGTGAGTTGAGAACCATACAATTTTGGGCAAATTGCAAGCCATATAAGCGGTTTGAGAAATCTTTACCAAGAGCCGTTTGCTCTGGATTAGCCAATCCTTTTGTCTTACTGACAAGCGGATCGATAACGAAATGAGTAAGTGTAGAACACTTACTCCAAAAAAAAATTTTGGCCAAAAGCGGGGAATTGGGTGGTATAATACATATAACAAAATTCGTGAGAATTCCCCACTTAGAAATGAATATTGCCCTCAATATTCAAAGTCTGCGGTTATGCGAAACAAAAAACGTGAAAGGGAAATACTACGGCCATTATTTAGAAATTTTTTTTTTTTTTTTTTTTTTTTTTTTTAAGATATATGTATATATAACATGTGGGCATTACCCCACACTTAGGTGGTAGAAAGGGGTAAGAAGGCGAAATATGGGTGAAAACCCATATAGTGCGTCTCTTGTTTTGGTTCTGAGTCGCTAGCTTGACTCGACCCGCATTCATTGGTTCATGGGGAAGCAAAGTGGAAGAAACAATCTCCATCGGACTTTCATTCAAGATGTTTGGACAAACATTTGAAGCACGTGAAATTTCCACACCGATGAGATAAAGAGAGAGAGACCACCCGGCTCACAAATGATAGCTGAAAATGCCAGGGTCAAAGATAGTGTCCTCACTCCCGAAGGAGTGAAGAAGAGAGGAAGTCACATCATATGTGAGGAATGGAAGGAAGATGTTTATAACAATTAGGATCCATTCGTCATCCTCAAATGTAGACATATCTGGAGGAAGGGTGAAGGTAGTATCATCAATGAGCAAACTCTTATGATAGAGTATACCTTCCTCCAAGCCAATATCATCCTCAAGATCAAAATAGAAATGATCATATTCCGGAGGAGATATGTCATGAGAGAGTTCACCGGAGAACTCTTCATGAAAAGAATCATTGGAAAAAGCCTCAAGCTCGGGCTTGTCCAATGTAGAGTCACTATCCACAGCGGGATAGGAGATGAAGTCGACTTAGCACAAAATGATTCGATCTTAGAAGCGAGGAGATTTATATTGAACAATTGTTCACGAAGTATCTCGTCCTCAATTTCGGATCATCGAATCTCTCACTTCCTCTAAGCTAACTAGCTCGAGGGCAGCTCTCGACATAATCGATGTCTCCATAGGATAAAGAATCGTCAAGCGAAGTACAATCGTTATCGAATCGGAGAACATCTCGACATGATCATATGGAATGTCAAGAGGAGGAGAAAAATCATCATTAAGAGGCTCATCACACATATTACGGAGATAACCTCGGACTCACTTGGGGTTGGAACAAGGCTCTCAACACTTGACGATTCCATTTGGAATAGTGCTAGAAGGCTCGTCCCCATTATGAGAGAGTCTTTGGAAGCAATAAAAGGTAAGATATGTGTGATAGCAATAGGCGGGGAGTTGAGAAATGATATCTTTCAAAGGAATAACACTCTCTCGTCGTCCTCATAGTATTCCCTCATTTGAATACTATCCTCATCATCATCGTCATCATATCAGTTCTTATGTTCATCTCTTGAAGCTTACACACATTCTTTTCATTTGTAGTTTCTTTCGAATGCGTATTTCTTGAACTTTGTGGAAGATTACACTCCTCGTAATCATTGGGATCTTTGTGAAGGATATTGATGAATGATGGAATCTTGTGGGGTTGGAAATTGTCAAACCGGAGAATTGGAATTTTGAAAATTTTGATTCATCGGTTGACATTCAAAAGTCACATGAGGACCCCGCATTCTCACAACAGAGATAATTGGGAAAATAACTTTCACCACGTTCGATTGTAACATGGTTCGGCTCATAGACAAGCGGGACTGTGGTGGACAATCAAAACCGTAACGAGAATCATTCTCACAAAACTTCGTATGAGTAGGATTCGTATTGGGGTGTGAGGTAGGTAGGAAAAATCGGTGTTTCATTTGAAATGGGATCGGGATTACCGACAAACTTGTCTCCGAAACCCGCATTGGTACATCATGACAATTTCCACCGTTAAATGGACCTCCACACTGAGAACATGTCAAATACCATGACATAGAGAATTAAGCAGATAAGAGGGATAAGAGATGAAGAATTAAGCAGTTAGAGGGTAAGGGAAATGTAGAATCAAAAGATGCGAGAGGTAAAGATGGATATTTTGGATTTTTGAAAAATAAGTTGCAAAAACAAAGAATGAAAATATTTTTGGTTTTTAACACTTTAGGAAAAGTGTCAATGAACTTTTGGATTTTGAAAACTTTACAAAAAATTTTTACAAAAGATGGGGTATGTGCAAGAATGGATCCGAAAAGGCTAAACACACGCTAAAGCCTCCCGGCAACGCCAAAATTTTGATCTGCGACCAACCGTCAAGTCAAAACAGGACTTAAAGCAGCTCGGACACAAATACAATGAAGATCGGAGAATACGAGAGTTCTCGGGTCGTTAAGTCCCAAGGAGACTCAATGGTGTGTCAAACACTAGATCGACGATAGAATGATCACTAATGATAGCGATCGAGAAGGATTAGGATTGAATATTACACTCTTGAAAAAGTTATAAAATAAAAGCGACTTAAATGCAAATTAAGAAAATTAAAAGATAAAAGATATTAAATAAACGCTATCACTATTTTTAAAGTGATGAACGTTTAAAACTTAAAACTTAAAACTTACGTTTAAATAAAAATAACGTAAACGTATAAAATAAAAAGTGAAACTTATACAATATAAATCCTAAAAATATGAAAAATACATTTTTACAAACCTAATGATATAAGAAAATTTATAGAAAAAGAAAATTATTTTTAACACTATTTATGTAATTATTATTAATTAAAAACTATTTATTAAGTATTTAAAATGCACTAAAATAGAAGAAAATACAAAATTAACCTAGAAAAATGAAATTATAACTTGGAAAATCTAAAATATGATAAAACTAATTTTAAAACAGAAAATATATTTTTTAGACTTTTATGTATTTATTATTAATTTAAAACTATTTAAAACTAATTTAAATTATTAAAATACCAAATAAAAGGAGAAAAATAGGAAAAATACTTTTAAGCTTTTACATTTATCTAAACTTAAGAAAATTGAAAAATTATTTTTTGAGACTTTTCTTAATTATTTGTATTAAAAGCTATTTAAAAAGGATTAAAAACTAATTTAAATAAAGAAAAATAGCAAAACAACTTAGAAAAATCTGAAAATTTCGGAAAAGTCTAAAATAATATTAGAAAGCTAGGAAAATTAGAAAACATAGGGTTGTGAGTAAGATTATGGGCGATAAGCAAGAGCTTATTGAAATAAGCACTAGAACAAGCTAATGGAGTCCAAAAGCTACCAAACCAAAGGATAAGCTCTAATATGCTAAAGTAATGAAATGGAACAAGTATCAATAATCCCTAACCACTGATAAGCTAGATGCAAAGATATGATGAACTGAGATTTTTGGCGTGAAAAATGACAAGGGTACCAACTTTAAGCTTAAAATTAAGCACCTAAATAAGGCGCAAACTAGAAACAATAACTTGGAACCTATAATAGACCTAGGTGAGATCTTATAAACCAAATTAGAGACCACAGTGAGCTTTATTGAGCTAGATACAAGCTCTGCAAAGCTCCATAAAACCCGCACGAACAGCGATTGCCACCGCGAGGTAGTTAACACACTTTAGACAAGCTCTTTGAGCTTATAGAAAAAATTACAAAATGCATAAAAATCATAACTATAAACTAGACCAGGGAAGTTTTAAAACAACTAGAATCATCACTGAAATTGGCTTGAAATGAGCAAATTAAAATTCCTTCTCGCTGGGTTCAAAACAAGGTTTAGCCAAATTGACTTTTGAAGTAAAGCGAAAGTTTGACTTTGTGAAGTTTGATCCTAATTTATGAGATGATTATGATGTTATATGATGTATTAAGACTACTGCAAGCTAGATTAATGATTCTTGAACTCAAAATAAGGTTTTACTAAGTAAAAACCTTAACAGTGAACCTGTTAAGAAAATGATATGGGATTATTGACTTTCAGTGGTTACAAGAACAAAAGTAAGACAGATGGGAGTACAAGACAACTAAACAAACATAGAACAACAAGTATAGACCACTGATCAAGCCTCTAAAACTGTTTAACTTACTAATCCAAACACCACTTTAAACTGATGACTAGCAGTTTTAAACATACAAACTAATGAACTGATTCATGCCATTGATCAAACTAGTTTTACTTGACCATAATACAACCATAAAAACACATTTAAGCTATCTGTCACTACAATTACAAGTGCAAATAAAAAACTGACATAATACTTGAAAATGAAAAATGGGAAAAACACTCACCACTGTCCAGTTGGTGCCACAAGCTAAACCAGACCCAAATACTACTCTAACCTACTCTAATACAACCCAAAGCAACCTTAGCATCACCATTTTCCATTTCTGACCCAAGAATCATCACCAGTTGACTTTTGTTGACTTTTTACTAAATTGCTTAAACTGATTCCAAAAGCATACCAAAGGCTCTAAAAAGCTTAAATGAGCTTATTTGACTACAACATGAGCTATTTAGAAGTTTGAACATAAAATTTTGAAACTGCAAATTAGACAGTGAACTAGAAAGTTGCATTTGTAAACATAACTGAAATTCTTGCTTGCATTAAGTCTCAAAACTCTTAAACACTTTAAACTGATACAATTTAACAAGATATTACAAGTTTTTATACTAAATTAAGGAATTTAAGATAAAAACGACATTAAGCAAAAATTACAAAACTAACTACTGCCTCTTTATGCTTCTTTCTTCTTTTCTTTTATACCAACTTGCTTCCCCTTGACTTTCTGAGCATTTCCCACTATTATTTGTGGCCATTGGATGTCTTGGGACATTTTTGACCATTGATTGAATTTTGGCGCCAAGTTGCATTTGACAGGTGGAGGGTTGAGTGTTAAGAGGTGAGATGTAATTAATGGTTTTTGGAGTTGTGATGAGGTGGGGGGACAAGGAGATTGATATGGAGAGGAGGGGGGTTGAGGTGGAGGATGGTGTTGCAGAGCAGTTGAGAAGATGGAGAAAAACGCGCCAAAAGGGTGTCAAGTGGGTTTGACTGGATTGACTGACCAGATATTAATAATATGGGGGGGGTCAAAATTAGGTTGTGACATGGGGTCCAGAATTGGTAAGGGTCCAAAATGGATTAAGGGCTTATAAATACAAGGACTAATTATGCAACTTCTGAAAATCACAAGGACCACTGCTGCCATTCTCTCAAAGTTTCTCCAAGGACCATAAGTGACAAGCTTCAAAAGTATAAGGACCAAAATTGCCACTTTGCAATTTTCCAGGGACTAATTCCGCCAATTTTGAAACTTAAAGGACCAATTTGTAATTTTCTCAAAACTTTGTATATTTTTCACCAAAGGACTAAATTTGACAAGTTATGATTTTAAAAGGACCTTTGGTGATTTTTCTTTGAAATTTTGTACCGAGGACTATTTTGACAAATTTTGAAACTTGGGGACTAAAACGCAATTTTGTAAATTTGATATGTTTTTCATCGATTTTGATATTTTGCATTTAAAACACATAAAACAACGATTTGTGATATATTTATCATTTTAAAGCATTTTGAGTGTTTTCGGATGATTTTGCGATCTATCTAATACAAAATGATGAGTATTTAGACACTCATCGACGAATGAATTTAGCGGTGTCACAATTAAAGAGTGGCGTCGTCGCAGCTTTGTAACACTATATATAGAATCCGAATTTTTAGTTTTAGGAGGTAGTTTTGTGGAGTAAAAATCTAAACCAACCAAGGTACATCTTATATAAGTATTTTAGGGTTCCATACCCTATTTTACATCAAGATAAGTGTTTTACTTCATTGATTCAATTATGTCTTCAATTGATTGTGTGTATGCTTGCATGTTCTCCATGTCCGACTAATTTACTTATGTGTTTGCTTAGGTAATATGAAACCTAGTTATTGAATATTGATTGGTTGTCTCTTATCTTAATTGTGATTGACCTAGTATTGTGATAGGTCATTCGTTGTGTTAGTAATGCTTGATTAATCTTTGTTGAACCTTAGCATATAGTTACTAGTGGAATTGTAGGCTAAACATCCTAAGAATACCTTAGTGTTAAGTTTATGAATCCTAGAGATTTCGTAGTCATTAACCTTTGGTAGCTTCAAAGAGTTAGGGATAAACGTATACCCTACGGCCTTAGAAACACAACGCGTTAAGAATAAGGACGTGACAATTCAACCATCAATAGGAGATAACTGGGGAGTAATAAAATCTAAGTAAACACATTTTTAATCATCATACGAGCACACAATAATAGACATAGACTACCCTAGCTTAGTTAATTAGATTAGATAATAGTAGAGTAATCGGTAGAAATACCAACCCCCCAATCCAACCCCGAGATTCATACCTTTCCATTTTCTAAAAATACAAAAAGATAAAAAATAATCTTCCTCAACCCCAACCTTAGCGTAGTAACTTCTTACTAGCATTCCTATTCCCTGAGAACGATATCAATACCCGTGGCTTACCCTAATACTACACTACAACGATTAGGTTCACTTCACAGGGTGTTGAAAACTTGCTCGACGAAAGGAAGTTCCTTTTACCCCGAACGCTACCGTAAGCGTATCAAGTTTTAGGCGCGGCTGCGGGAATAGAATAGCTAGTTAGAGTCCACCTCGCTTAGGTTTCCTTGCTTGATTCCTATCAAGTAAGCTTTTTCCCATTTTTAGCTTCCTCGTAGTCTATCCCCCTTCTTCGTGACCTTTATTAGTAATCCCATCACTTTTCATTATGGAAGGTGATAACCAACCACCACTCATCAACCCACCACCAAATGACCCGCCAAGAGGCCATACTCTTGGTGAATACTCAAGACCAAGCCACCTAGGCTATAGGAACACCATTGAGCTTCCCGACCAAGCCCAAACTACGGCCCTGTGATCCGACACCATCCGGTTGGTGCAAAACGGATGTGCATTCCATGGACTTCGTCCAAGATCCTAATCGACATCTTAAGGATTTCCTTAAAATTGTCGATTCCATTGACCTCGATGCTACTACTCGGGAGACCACGCGTCTGCGTCTCTTCCATTCTCTCACAGGACCAAGCTAGTAATTGGCTTGAGCGACTTCCATGCGGCTCCATCTCAAGTTGGGATGATCTCACCTCTCGTTTCCTTGCTCAATTTTTCCCACCGGGAGAACTACTAAACTTAGACGAGACATCTTGACGTTCCAACAACTTCAAGGTGAGTCTCTCTATGAGGCATGGACTCGATTCAAGGACTTACTCCATAGAGTCCCTCATCATGGCATTGATCTTTGGCTTCAAATCCAAATCTTCTAATACCATACCGATTTCATCACAAGGCGATCCATTGATCAAGCCGCCGGTGGAAGGCTTATCGACTTCAACGCAGAGGAATCTTGGGATATTATAGAAGAGCTTGCCGATCGAAGCTACAAAAATTGGAATGAATCCCCTCAAACCCCCGTTAGAGTGGTTAATGCCATATCAATTCCTCTTGAATCTTCCAACGTCACTGAAGAGCAAATGAGTGCTCTTGAGAGAAGTATTGATTATCTAATTGAAAGGCATAGGAGAGCCCCCGAACGAATCCCTCGGGAAATGGTTAATTCCGTTGATTCTGCCAACCACCCAACACCTTTCTCCGAATCCCCAAGTCGTGAGCATAACTTAATTCCGAACGGCGCTTCCATTCTACTTCCCCAATACCACTCTCACCGAGCTTTAAGGAACAAATGAGGGAGTACATGGCAACTCATATGGAGAGATTAGAAAATTTTGAAGAGGAGTTTTATAGGAAAAGGGAGGAGATGCAGGCAAAAATAACGGAGATGATGAACTTGGTAAAAGAGTATGCCAAGACAAAAGTTCCCGGAAAGGTACTAGTAAGAAGAAATGATTACCCTCCCACTTCGTTTGTTAACGCCATTTCCATTATGCCTGATGAAGATGGAAAGTTTGAGGAAAAGGAAACTGAGAAAAGCAAGAGGGAGGAGGCTGAAACTAATGATGAGCCCGAGACCATTGAGTACTACCTAAAGCATGAGATTAACAAAAAAACCATTGTCAACCAAATGAACAACTTTAGGTACAATGAGGTTCTTAGGAAAGCCCTTGAAGGAAAAATAACAGAAAAAGAGTACGACACAATGCCTATGGGACCTATGTATGAGCTCGTTCTAAAAAAACCAGTAACTAAAAAGCGAGAAACCACGGGGAACTTCGTGATATCATGTAGCATAGGTGACACTGATAATATAAATGCCTTAGCTGATCAAGGGTCTGATGTAAACATAATGCCATTATCAGTCTATAATAAGTTGACTAGGGAAAAGCCAGCCAAGACCAATCTTAGACTTTCCTTAGCAAATCACACATATGTCTACCCCATAGGGATAGCAGTGGATGTTTTAGTAGAAGTAGCTAATATTCTCTATCCAGTGGACTTCGTGATTATAGACATTGAGGAAGATAGAAACATGCCACTCATTCTTGGAACACCTTTTACGCCACCGCCAAAGCAACCATCAAATGCGGTGAGGCATCATGATACCTAAAAGCGGAAAAGATGCAGCTAGGATACCTATTGTTCCAAGGTATCCTCTTAAGATCATGGAGAAGATTACGGATGAGAATCCACAAGTCCCTAACAATGTGGTTAGGAAGAAAACGAACGATTGGGAGAAAGGGCTTAGAGATTTCATGGTTCGAGGACTACATGCAACATTGTGGAAGCGATAAAAGTTAGGAAATAATCCTACCTCAATACCACAAACACAAAGGAACCCTAAGGAATTTTTTAAGAGAGAGAAAGTACTCTTGTACAAATCACGAATAAGAGCATTAAGAGGTAGAAACAAGCCAAGATGGTTTGGGCCTTATACGGTGAAGGAAACTAATCTAAAAGATAAAACCGTTATCATAATAGACGACGTTGGGAAGGAATCCACGGTAAGCATACAACATCTACGCCTTTTGATGAAGGACTAGTAAAGTAGAAGGTGACGGTAATGAAGTCACGTGAGGCACGACTCGAGTCTAGCTACAAGACTCATAAATAAAGAAAAGCGCTTCGTGGGAGGCAACCCATGCTTAATTCTTTGCTTGTTTGTGTCGTGTATCTTTTATTGATTGTTTATTCTCATGTTTAAATTTATAAAAATGCTTTATTTTGTCTTTAACCTCGTCTTAATTACATATAAAGGTATTTTACATAAGGGATAAGTGTAGGGAGGATTACACACGTTTTCATAAGAAACGTGAACATGAGAATTACAATTATTTAAAAGATATACATGTGTGTTTGTTCGAGTCAAATGCTTGTGTCGAGTCATAATGGATGTTTTGCGGTGAAATTTTTCCAGTTTTAAAGATAAAAATGTTCGAATTTTTCCAAAATCGCAGACCGGTTCTGTCGGGATAACCGACGTCGTCATGAATCGCAACCGACGGCGTCGGAGAAGGTAAACAACTTACTACTTTTTCTCGTTTTCTAAGCTACTTATAAATTTTGGAATTTTCTAGGTCTTAATTTTCCGAAAATCTGTAAACATCCATTCCACAAGCATTATATCCTAGTTTAGTAGAGTCATATATATATATTGTTACAGCCAATTTTACGCGAAGGTTTCGTTTGTATTCTTCAAGTGTGCAGGTTTAATTTATCAAGAAGAAGATACATAAGATGAGAAGGAGCTTTTCACGCAAACATTCTTCTTGAAGAAAGATGTAACCACCACTTCACACGGATCCTACCGAGCTAATCAGGAGAGTACTAGTTTCTTTAGTTTTTAATTACCTTCCATTATCATAACTTTGATACTTTCGGGAACATTGGGACAATGTTCGGTTTAAGTGTAGGAGGAAAATAAAGCGGAACTTTGAAACTATGTTTATCCTGACTATTTTCCTTGGCCAATTTCATTTGTGTAATAAACCATGAGAAATATCGGTTAGGGTAATTTTGGCACCAAATTTAAATTTTTCATGACATATAGGAGTGGGCCATTGGTCTTAATAAAATGTCTCATGGATAGGAAGTTATATGACTAGCAAAAAACCCTTTACCACTTAAATTCCACCCAAAATGTGAGGATCGCCCTTAGATTTGTAGGAATTAAAGCATTCATCTTTAATGCTTAGAGTGTGAACCGGTAGTATAATAGATTCTATAACTTGTTTTGTGATGCATTCCGAGATCGCTAGTAAGACTACACTTGTGTAGTTAGGAATAACTAAATGATAAGAGGCATTAGGATAACCCTTGTTTGATACATGTAATATAATTACTTCTTCCACATCGGTTGAGTAATTCCACACCCTGCGTTGTACTCATATTTAGTACACGATACCCCTAGTTAACCCCGGATCCTATCCTTTTTGCGGTTCTCGTGATGTTTTGGTTTTGAAATATCAATGAAAACATTGTTTACAATCCACCCCCAAAATTACACCCAATTTGCCTTAGCCTACCTTGTATGCACTCACTTTTAGTGCATTATTGTGATCACACTAAACCCTTAGTTCAATTATCTAGTTGCTTGCATAAGTTGCTAAGTCGAGTCATATCCTTTGTACACAGTTTTGGGACGATTGGGACTCATGGGAAAAGTTAAATTTTATGAAATGACGGGAAGGAACGTTAAATTCAAATTCCCTTTATTTGCGTAATAATGTACTCCAAGTGTTTTGATCTTTTCAATTCGGGTCAAATTAGTGTTAGAGTAATAAAAACTCAAGTGTAGGGATGTGCCTATAAATCCCTACTATTTTGATGTTATCGTAGAGGATGGTAGAGTAAAAGTGTATGGAAAAAAAATCGAAAAAAATAGAGTAAAAGAAAAAAAATAGAGTATTCAAAAAAAAACATACGGGCTACCATCCTACATATATCTTTACATTTATGTTTGTTTGTTTCAGTTATCTAGAGTTTAGAGTGTCGAGTCTTGGCTTAGCAACGCCATTCTTCGCATGCTTGTAACATAAAGATTTTTGACTTGCCACCACTAAATCGCCTATCCAACCAAACCCTTTGTTTCCCTACCGTAAGCCTAACATTACAACCCTTTAAAAGACCTCTTGGATAGTCTTTCCTAGGTGCTTACGCCAAAGCGATGGAGGTTTGATCTAGTCTCAAGCCTATGGTAATCTATGTACTAGGACCGGTTAATGAGTGTTTATCTTTCATTTCTAACTTGTTATATTTCATATACACCCGAGAGATGTTAGTATCCAAACACCCCATGTGAGGTGCTAGTATGTAATTTCCGTGCTTGTTATGAATTTTGCGGTGCTTACATATGTTGTGGATCATTCTAAACTAATACTTCATGACCCCTAACTTATAAATCAATTGGCTAAAAGCACATTTGCTTGAGGACAAGCAAATACCAAGTGTAGGGATATTTGATAAGGATTTAAAATGTACCTTTTTGAGGGGTCATTTAAGCCCTTAATTGATCACTTTTGTATCCGTTACTACTTAATTTCGTTCCTTTTCACTTTTAGGTCTCTTGAAGGCAAATTGTTGGAATGACACTCGCTTCAAAATCAACAGCTTTGTTTTGGTCTGACTTATTTTGATAAGTTTGAGGAGACTGAAAGAGCCTGGGTTTAAACTTGCTAGACCTAAGGACCTGGTTTGACCACGAGGGCTTGTATGAGGGTTCAAACAGTTTTTGAAAACAATCTTTGTACTTTTGTGACATTTAAAGCACTCTGTCCTCATTGGCTTTAGCATTTGAAAAACTTTTGTTTCTTCTTATAAATCTTTTTGAATTAGCAAGGAGTGCCCTTTCTTGAAACTCATTGTGTAAGTCATTCAGGTACTCCTCACTAGTTCTCTCATCAGCCTCATCATTAGAATTTTATTGAAAATCCTGAACAACATTGTTTGAAAAGAAAGCAGTTGAAATGGGTGTTGAGGTGGTTGTCAGGGAATTTTTAACTTCCTGAGACTTTTTAAATCAGGGTATCGTCTATTGATAAGATTATATTCATAGACGAATTTCCCATAGATGTCAAGAAATTCAAGAGTCTGAATATGATTTGCATTTCTAAGTCCCTGAGAGAAGTTCAACCATTTCTCAGGGAGACTGTTGACAAAACCTACATTTAATTCATGTTTAGACAACTTGACACCATCATTTGACAATTCATTCAACAAGGTTTTATAACGGGTGTAAGTTTGAGAGAGGGTTTCAGAGTCTTTGGCTCTAAAGGTATTGTACTCAAGCTTCAGGTCCATGGTTCTGTTTTCCTTGGTATTTGAGGGACCTTCAAAGTTGTGAACCAAGTCATTCCATGTTTGCTTAGCTGTACTACAACTAATGACTGACTCCATTACATCATCAGAGACATGATATGATGATGCTTTTGAGTCTTTAGTCCTGATTCACCACCCTTCTCTCATCTTGGGTCCACTGAGCTTCTGGTTTTGGTAAGCCTTCAGCAGTTTTAGAGACAAATGGACCTTCATTAATACACTTAATGTAATAAGGTTCCATCCCAGTTAAATAGCAAAGTATACGCTTTTTCCACTTGTTAAATTTACCAACTTCAAGTCGAGGGGCAACAGCAGCATAGGCTCCACCCTTTTTATCGACAAGTTGGGGAACTTCACTTTCAGCCATGTTAGGATCCTGATTTTAAAACCTTTTGAGCGGCTTAAAATGGTTTTATAAATCAACCTGGCTCTTATACCACTTGTTGTTCCCGTATCACAAATAGCAAAACAGTAATTTTAGGCTAGGTGTGATCCATGACTAAAGCAAAGTAATTGAAAAAATCAGTTTAAACAAGATAAGTAAATTACATACACAATGGATTTTTCAACTTTTATATTCTTATTAAAACGAATCAAAAGAATATATTACCCAAGTGTTTGCGGAACAACACTTGGGATTGAATGAAAAGTATAGTGTGCACTCCTCACTAAGCTTAGGTTAAGTCTAAGCACAACTATCAGGAACCATTGAGCTATCTCAGGGACATAGTCGTATTTGGAGGAGTGAAAGTTACTTTTGTGTGTTTTCACAATTAATGCACAAGCTTTACTTTTACTTCTACCTTATGTCTATTTATACAAGTATAGAATTTAACTATATCCTATAAGACAAACTGACGTAACATATGAGGACAAAATATTGATGTATTTTGTCTCTGTTTAAAAGAGGCTATTTTGAGTAACAGACAAAGTAGCTTTCTGGTCATCAGTGATGTCTTCATTGCCTTCAGTCGTGGTCTTCAGTCTTTGTCTTCAGTGATTGTAGTTGATGACGAGTTATGGGATTCAGTGAGTAATTGTCATCATTCACTGAATTCATCATCTTCTTCTTTACTCAGTCTTCACCCCTTGACTTCCACCTCACTGAGCCCAACATCTTCCTTAACATGATCACACCCTTGTCCTCTTTAAATGGTCCCTCACTTGAATCGTTAGTCCTTTATACTAACGGTCGTTAGTCCTTTTGCATGTTTTCGTCCGTTTTACACATTTTCGTTTGTTTTTTTACGTTTCGTCTGTTTTTACACGTTTTCGTTCGTTTTTGCACGTTTTCATCCGGTTTTACACGTTTTCGTCCGTTTCACACATTTTCATCCGTTTTCACACAATTTTGTCCTTTTTAGGCTTTCGTCTGTTTTCACGTTTTCATTCGTTTTTATACGTTTTGATCCGCTTTTATTTCCGTCCGTTTTACATCCGTTTTACACGTTTTCGTCGTCCGTTTACACATTTTGTCGTTTTTATATGTTTTGATCGATTCGACGTTTTGTCCGTTTTTGCATGTTTTCGCATGTGTTCGTCAAGTTTTACATGTTTTCATCCGTTTTTACACGTTTTCGTTCATTTTTTCACGTTTTCGTCTGTTTTACAAGCTTTCGTCCGTTTTATAATTTTTTGTCAATTTTTTTACGTTTTCATCCATTTGTTCATGTTTTCGTTCGTTTTTGCACGCTTTAGTTTGTTTTTACAAGTTTTCGTCCATTTTTACACGATTTCGTCTGTTTTACACGTTTTCATCTGTTTTTTCATGTTTTCGTTTGTTTTTGCACGTTTTAGTCCGCATTTACACGTTTTTGTCTATTTTTACATGTTTTCGTTCATTTTTGCACATTTTTGTCTGTTTTTGCATGAAAGTAAACATGTAAAAACGGACAAAAACATGCAAAACTGAACGAAAACATGAAAAAAAACATATGAAAACGCAAAAAAATAGACGAAAACGTATAAAACATATCGTGTAAAATGAACGAAAACGTGTAAAAACAAACTAAAGCTTGCAAAAACGAACAAAAACGTGTAAAAACGAACGAAAATGTGCAAAAACGAACGAAAACATGTAAAAATGGACGAAAACGTTAAAAAACAGACGAACGTGCAAAAACGGACGAAAACGTGTAAAACGGATCAAAACGTATAGAAGCGATTGAAAATGTGTAAAACGGACGAAAATGAAAAAATGGACAAAATCGTGTAAAACAAACAAAACATGTAAAAACGGATTAAAATGTGCAAAAACGAACGAAAACGTGAAAAATGGACGAAAACGTGTAAAAACATATCAAAACGTATAAACCGGACGAAAACGTAAAACCGGACAGACACGCGCAAAAACGAACGAAACGTAAAACGAAAAAAAACGTGTAAATACGGATCTAAACGTTTGAAAACGGACGAAAACGTGCAAAAACGAACGAAAACGTGTTAAAACTGACAAAAACGTAAAAAACGGACGAAATCGTGTAAAAATGGACGAAAATATGTAAAAACGGACGAAAACATGCAAAAGGACTAACGGTCGTTAGTATAAAAGACTAACGATGCAAGTGAGGGAACATTTACAGAGGGCAAGGGTGTGATCATGTTAAAGAAGATAAAGGAAAATAGTCATTTCAAGGTCATATTGGTGAAGTCGGACAAAATTTAAAAGTACTTTGTTGAAGTCATTGAATAAAATAGTAAGTGTTTCAAGTCGACGCAAATTTGAAAATACGTTGCTGTTTTGTAGCTTTTACCCAATTTTATATGTGAAGAACTATCTTATAATGCACGTTATTATTTTTGTCTAGTTAAACTCTTTAATTTGACATGTTTGAGCAGGGTCGTCTCGTAGTTTTCGGCGGCCCTAGGCGATAACAACAAATAAGCCTTATTACACTTGTAAACTAAAGAGAAATTGCACATAAACTTGAATTATATGACTCATATATGTTTAATATTATATGTATTTATATGCAAAATTAATAAAAATGTTGCCCATTTTAAGTGGAGACCATATGCGAAGGCACCTATTACACACCCCTCCAAGCCTTCTGTTTGAGATATCATTTACCTTAATTGTTTCCATAACAAGCATATTGGTGAACTCTCACATGCTCAAACAAGTATAAAATCTACAAAATGGAAATATAAAGAATGACATGAAGATATCTTACAAATATACAGAAAATGCACAAAGTCAAATGAATATGAAAACAAAGGTCATCGCTATTATTAGATATTGTATCATATCATACAACAAAAAGTTGTTATATTACATCTTAGCCAACACAACACAAGAAAAACTACAAGATACAACAAATCAATCACTATATATCCGAAACTCCATATGGTTATACATCCATTCCAGATGCTCAGCTTTTCTGTGCCCTCAATGATCCTCGTCAAATCAAAGCCTATATTCAGCAAAGTCACAAATAAAACCTAGCCTGTGATTATAGTACAACAAACGTCATTCCTAGCGTACAAGTCCAATGGTTCCAACATCATTTGTGGCCAAAACAAGTGAAAAACTGAATTGTTGCATTTGAAACGGATGCAAATAAAGTTGTATCACTATATACGATAGCAAGGAATCTTTATGTCAACCTTATAGCACTAAATAAGGTTACCTTAAAAGGATTCACATTTAAGGATCGTCTTCAAGTTCAACTATTTGTGCCCTTCTTTCTGCTGCCTGTTTCCTTATAAAGATTCCCCACCTCAAAGCTGCCTTAAGTTTAAGCCATCCCACAACAGCTTTCCCAGAAGTGCGTGATTTATCGCCATCAAACCCATACCCAAAATTAGAAGGTGTATTTGGCATATACGTCGCCGAATACGGATAATAGTTTTCATTAACAGGAGTACCAGAGGTTTGACCATGACCCCCACCACCACCCATGTTGAATAACCGAAGCAAATGCTGCATATCTTCATTTTCAAGCATTTCGTGACTTCTCATACGGATTTCTTCTTCAGGAAAGAAGTCATCTAGTCCTCGAAACGAAGAACTTAAATTCAACGTGTTGGTGTTGCCAGAAAGGAAATTTGGAGTTGATGGTTGCGTCAATCCAAGGGCCAATATGTTGTTATCATTCCTAGGAGGTTGTTGAGAGCCATTGATCAAGGGACTGTGAAGAGTGAATGAAGTTGTATCGAATTGAGGTGCATTCAGATTCATGTTGTGTGATTCAACAGTGTATCTAGATGCAACATTACCGTCATAACCTACACAAGAAAGCATAAACGTGTCATGACTCGAGGGAATTTTTAGACATTTCGGCAACATGTGTGAAAATAAGCAAAATAGGTAATGTTTACCTCCAACGGTGACAGCTTGATTTGGAGCAGGTTGGTCTTGAGGGGCTGGAGGTGGTAAACTTAGTTGATGATCAAATGAGTTGGAATAATTTGGTTGGCCCATTCCCATATCAATTTGTGGGGTAGGTTCTTTTTCTTGATGAGCACCAAAAAATGATTTTCCATCGTATTCCACCACATGCATCCAGTTATCATATGCCTTTTTCATTAAAGTATCTACATACACCTGCACATTTAAAAAGATTCCGGGTCCGTAAAGATCTTTTCTTTATCTTTTTATGTTTTAGTACAAAAAAGATCACAATTGGCTCCCTGATCACTCGGTATATAAACCTAAAATCACCTTTGACGAACTAGTTTACATATCTCAGTTTCTTAATAACCTTGTAATCTAAATGCCACACAAATTTGAACAACTATGTTCCCTAATTTGGCAACTATACAAGTATACATGCCAAATTTCCTCATGTCCATCACAACAATTAACAAAACATAAATCCTATTAATTTTAACTTCCATGTCTTATACTGAAGAGCATTTGGATATCGGGTACTATACTGAATTACTGATACTGGACCATCTAGGGTGAAGCCAAGTAATAACGTAAGATGAAGAAAGAGCACTGAAGATATTAAGAATATTACATGTACACCTGTTTTAGGGTACTACAACATTTGCTGCATAGTAGGAGTTAATTATTTAAGGAGATCGTTAGAAGTTAGAACAAAATGTTGCAAATTACTCACTAACCTTTTGACTTTCAGAAAGATTATCGGTTGAGTAATAATGTCCATCAGCAAGCAAGCCACTCAGTTCATAGATGTGGTTAAAAACCACACCAACATTCCGCACATCATCAGAATAGTAAATATAGAGTTTGTGGCTCAATATACAAGTTTTTGCATGTTCCACGAGAACTTCCCACATCTTATTTGACATGCCACTCCCCAATACCTACAAAACAATTTCACACGAAAATTATGTAGTGTTCAGATAGAATGATTCTGATACTGCATTACTGCTGTGTCCACTGGGCACATGCTAGTGTATGTTCAAATGGAAAGTTTTTGTGTATTTAAAGAGAAAATGTATCTAAACATGGTAATTTATGTCTATAATTAATGTTTATTAAATGCATCTTTTGTTATAAAAGGAAAACAAATGTTCATTGAATACACTTTAACATGTGCCCAAAACCCTAATTCCTTAAAAAAGCAGAAACACATCCAAGCTCTATCTCCTCAGCATGTTCTATAACAATTATCTAACTGGCACTAGAAAAAAGAGTGCCACGCAAAATGGTTGGTAATGCTAAGAAGGAGATGAATCTTACACTTCGCAGCTTCTTTGAATCTCTCACTACAAGACGAAGAAAATCTTCTACACTATAAATTCCTGCTTTGTTAAGCTTCTTGTGAAATGATCCATCTTTGCCAATCTTCTCCAATCTCCAAACCTCGTCAGTTAGAGAGGGTGGATAATGCTTCTTGTACACTGTCAAGTCAAAAGCAGATATCTTTATTGGATCATGAGATTGTTCTTCGATAATAATTAGTGGTGGCAAATTGAGCATATTGGGTACAAGATATAAGGGTACTTGTACCTGATGGGTCATATTGATCCAACCGCTTTTGTTCCAAATTTTTTAGTGCAACAAACATAATCTTAAGAACTCTACTATTTCAATAAACATCTATTTTGTATAAGACAATACCAAGAGTTACTATGCATAGAAAACATGTTTTGGGCGATTTTTGACCTGTTTTCCTTTTGTGACCATTTAAACCATAATATACAGAACATAACTCAAATCGATCCATTTACAAGTAAATTTGTCAGGGTTCCAAGTCGAGAAAAACTTCATAAAAAGAACAAAATAACTCACATTCTCCACGGTGGTCCTTTACGGTAAATGCGTCGGTTTTTGCCTCACGAACACGAATCCCCTCACTATATCCAGAGGCAACTTTAAGCCCGAGTCTGAACTTCCTACTTCTTATCCAACTAGAGTTGTCAGTAAAAGTCAACTCGCCTAATGTCCCAACACCCTCCTTCAATGCTACTTGTAATTCTCCAGATAAAAGTGGCCGTTTTCCTTCTCGTTCTTTTACCATATGAGTTTCAAACTCTTCTTCAGTCCATCCTTCTTCATCCTCGTTATTAAAATCACCTTCAAGCACAACAATGTCTAGTTTGACTGACGATTCGGGACCCGTTGTCACAACATGACCCGTGTTTCCATCGATCAACACGACGTGGATTGCAGCACCTCTTTCCCCTTCTACTTTGCCTCCTGTGAAAAGTGGGAGGGATAATTTGGACCTGAATTGTAGTTGTAAGTTTCTTCCATCTGGCCCTTCAATTCGCTTTGGAGAAACCCTGTTTGAATTCTCAAACAACTTAGCAAATTAAAAAAAAAAGGTTTTAAGATTAAAAAAATATAGACTGAGAAAATTTCATGTTCCAGATGAAGCAAGACAAAAATAATGTAATCTACAAGCTCAAAAGGAGAGATAAAGTTAAGTTCCAATAACTTATACTTCCTTTGTAACATGAAATTGCGAATAGCGAACAGTAAGGTGCCAAATTTAATAGCTTTAGTATCTTGTCTTGACGCCAATGGACAATTAAGTACTTCAGCGTGAAAATAGCCAAAACCATAAAGTAGCATCATAAAATATCCGAAGTTGAATGACTATGCATTTTAAGTAGCACAAAAAGAGTGTCAAGTATCAACAGAATCTCGTACCTTCCACTAAGTTTTGCCGGGCCCAACTTTGCTAAGGCGCGTTCAACTTCTTCACTAACCTATTCAATCAGCATTCCAAAAAGTGTAACTGTGTAAGTAGCAATTACAAATGAACATATAATAAACTAATTTAGTTACAAAGGTCAATTTATTGGTTAGAAATTTAGATACACGAGGTCAATTGATTGGTTGTCATTTAACAAATTTAATATCACATAAGAAACGCCAAACATTTTAATAATTGATTACCAATATAGATATTTACAACATTTCATTAGGGAGTAAGCATCTTACAACTCTTCGAAGAATAGGCTCCAATGATGAACAAAGTTTCTGCAAACTGTCCACTTTGAGAGCTTCAACAATGACACTGCATCAAAATGTTCACAAAAACAATTATATAAACTATGCTAAAACTGTGCAAACATGAGACTATACTGACCAAAACCCCACATCTTTACAAATAAATAGTGAAGCTCTACTCTTTATTATAGCCTTTGAATTCACAATAAATGTAATTCCACTAATATTTTTGAACCAAATCAAACATATAACTAACACTTGATGTACTACATGATATCTCTCCTAATTACTACACACTAGCTCCACATGAACGAAACTTTTTGATAAGTTTGATGATCGTCGTTGACTTATTTGAGTAAGAGACTTCATCAATAAGCTCAAAGTACTATACAGAGGGAGAAAAACCAATTCAAAAAGCTGCATAACTGACATGAATTTCTAAAAACTAACAAGAAACAAAATAACTAACAAACATTACTTAATTAGGCTAAAAATCAGCACAGCCCATGAAACATCAACATGATTATTTTTACCATATTACTAATAAATGACAAAATCCACTTTACATATTCACAAAAATATTAACATGATCCTTTTTTTTTTTTTACTGTAACAGTAAATATGACAAATACCCAATTCATATATACAAAACACTCTGCAAAATCACTAAAACGTGACTATATTAGTTAACTAAGATGAAAAAAATGAAAATAAAAAAATAAAAATAAAAAATAAAGATTTAAAAGAAAGTACCTAGCAAGAGCTGGTCTTTTTCTTTCAGGTTGACCTTCTTCACTACTACTTGGATCTAATCCCCTTTTCTCCATTATCTTTCTCTGCATTTTCTTTTATAAAAACCCTCTTTAGATCTGATCTAAATCTTATTAATTTTCACTCAAAAATTAAATTCCAAAAAGGGTTTTCTTTAACTCTGAAAAGGGTATCTGAATACAAAAAAAGATTGAAAAATATCAACAAAGCGGGAAAATTAAATGGAGATTTTACACCTTTTGTTTTGGGTAATTACCAAGAACTTTCAACTTAATATCTGGGAAGTTTCCCTTTTTTCTATTTGGTATTTATTTGTATTCCATTAATTAATTTATAAAAAGGACTTCCATTGTGGTGGCTGAATAAATTACATATTCCACCTACTTTGATTCATGCAGTTTTTTAAGGACCCCTTGTCGTTTTAATTATATACCAAATATGGTTTCTTGTTTAGCTCTTCGACTTTGTCTTACTACGAAAGAATTTTGCACGTCAAATAATTATAGTTGCGATACTATGGTTAAGTGTTAAATAAAAAAAAGACTCTTCTTGTTTATACAAAAAGTTGTCAATTTAAAAACAATATTAAGATTAAAAAAAAAGACAACATTTCAGATAAAAGATAAGGGCATAATAGCATTTCAACATTTCTCATTTTGAGAGTTTTATGCAAAGTTATAAATAGTGCGAGGTGTGGTGTGGCGGCATAGTCAAATCTCACGCTTTTACGACCAAAGTGAAGCTTTGCCGTTTATAAAGTGGGGCATAAGGCGGTACAAATATGAAAATATTTGTATATTTATATCATATTTCATATATATCCACAAAAAGACGCTGCATAAGGTGGTGTGGTGGCATGATCAAGCCTCACGCCTTTGCGAGCCTTTTACGAACCATGATTTTATGCATAAACATTTTTTCTTTATACATACAAGGGATATGTGTTATTGTTTCTTATCTTGAACGGTTGGTATATATGTTGTTATTATGCAATCTATATGTTGTTGTTTTTTTCTTTTGGTAAAGAGTTTTACCCCGGTAAATGTATTACTTTAAAAAATAATTATTTACATAAGATGCGAGTGTGTCCCACATCTCAACGGTTACATAGATAAAACTACATCACAATGAAAAACTAATCAACTACATTTGACTAAAGATGAAAAAATTATAAAAAAAAAAAAAAAAAAAATACAATAATCTTCAAATCAACCATATTGACTCATCCTCGACGTTAGTATCCTCATTCTTGTCCCCAATCATCATTGCCATCTTCCACATTAGTAGTAGTAATCGGACTCACTATATAATCATATTATTCATCCGTCTCATACTCGTAAATATTTGTATACAGAGCAAACCACATATTTTTTTTTCCTATCTTTTCTCATCAATCACTTTATCTTCCACTTCTTAGTCATTTAAAGTGCTCGGTTTATCAGACTCTTCCTTATTCTTCATTTCAGCCCTTGATCTTCCCTTTCGTTTACCACCTTTTTCTAGTGGAGGAACATTATAATTCATGCCAAAATCATCATCCACATAAGCCATACTACTCAAAACGTCAAAAGCATTAAAAACCTTAGTACTAGCATCAACCGTTTTACCATTAGTTATCTTTTTAGATTTCTTCTCCCTTTTAGCCTTTTCAACATCTTTTTTAAGCCTATAAGTGAATAACAGCTTTGGATTTTGCCAACTTGAACACCACACAAAAATTTATTGGGGCATTCTTCAAAATATCCGAGATGATCATCTTTGGGCATTGTTCATTACAATGACCAAAAGCCTTACATGTAGCACGTTGAGGAGGTTTCCACTCGTATTCAGTACGAATAGTACTAAGAGTAGTGTTTCCAAAAACGACTCAATAAAAATTCTTCGAAATTTTCGCAAATTTAGACATTTGGACTATTACACTACACACTAATACAAATGAAAACATACAAAAGTATGATCAACACACATAATCTCAATAACATTTATAGAAACCATATATAACAACCCAAAAGTGAAAACTCGAAGCACGAACAAGATACAAGTATTCTCTTAACAGAAGCCAATGCGCCATATTCATAAGTTGAATACGCCGTATCGAGACCATATGTCAATATGCCGAATCCATGAACTTGGATACGCCATATAGAACAATACTTTGTATTGTTCAAAGTATATTGACTATACAACCAATATGCCATATCGTACTCACCTGTCAATACACCATATCCAACCTATGGATATGCCGTATTGGCATACCAGACGCAGGCTCTTTAAAGCAAATTGCAGGAACTGCAGAAAACTTTTTTCCACAAGTCACAAATTGTTTAAACCATAACTTTAGTATACAAACTTTTGCCATAAACATCTTAGATTACATACAAGTTCATTACGACCCTAACCATTGACAAAATGGGTCAAACGGGTAATATTTTGACTATGCCAAACACCCCATAATAACTACTATGACCATTTTTAGTTCAATCCAAATTTCATAATCACAAATAAACTTTTAAGATTTAACCTAAACATGAACATAAACTCAGAATCCTTCAAACGACTCATAACATGAAATGACCCATATTAACAAAATATATCAAAATTAAAGTAGACTTGTGGGGCCTCCAACTTTGACTTGCTTGGTCCAAAAGACGATAGTCTTCTAGTCCCAATCCAAAAAGTAAGCCTCTACAAGCATTCCATCCTACGCCTTGTCATTACTTTTGCTAGATTCCCGGTACCTATAAAACATCGTCAACTATAACATGTAAGCTAATGCTTAGTAAGTACATAGTAAGAACCATAACTATAAATACCAATGTTGCAAAAATCGGTCAACTCGGCCGATTAATCGCCGATTAATCGTTAATCGGCCGAGTACCTTTGTCGATTTTTGAAAATCGGTCGAAAAATCGGCCTGGGAAAAAATCGACACTAAGCAGTCAAAAAATCGCCCGAATCGGCCGATTAATCGGTTGAATAGGTCAAAATTCGGCCGAATCGGTAAAAAATCGCCCGAATCGGGCAAATCGGTCATTTTTTAAAAAATAATAATTTAGGCATTCTACTTAATTTGAGGATCATATATTTCATTTATAACGCACATGGGCATCATAATCAGAATTTGAGCCTTTTATTGAGGTTTGGAAACATAGCAAGCTTGGAATCGGTTAAGATTTTTAGTTTGGTCTCTAGAAATACCAAAAAATTGCAGGAAATGTCAATCCGATTAATCACCGATTAATCTCGACTTGACCGATTACTCGCTGCAGAGTGGTCGACCGCCCGACTACCGATTCACGATTTTTGGAACATTGATAAATACAATATAAGAGCAACACTATAACACATAACATACCTCAAATTAAGCATATAAACATGGCATTAATAACATACAATAAGCTATGGATCCAAGCTAGGCTATAACATGCTCAATCCACTATAGCATGCCAATATCATAAGAATTCATAATTTAAACTATAACAAGTTCTTTACTAGTGTACTTACCTTAATTCACCAATTTAGGTTCTACTTGAAAATGGACAATTGCTCCTCACATTGTTCTTGTGGCGGGTTTGTGATTAGGAGCTCTTAGTATCTTCTTTCTACACTTCATTCTTGATCAAAATGTACCAAAATATGATAATTCGCTACTCTATCTCTTTTTGTTTTCCTACTAACGGACCCAGACAAACCCACCCTGTAAATTTCTAGAATCTACTCTTAAATGGATAATTATTCAGTAATATGCATAATAATTTAGTCCTTAGGTAACCATGGTCTCCCAAGTTCTATTCTTTATTTTAGCTACATAGTTTCTTGGCTTTCACAAATTTTACACTATAACTTATAACCTAACCATTTTCGTTACAAAATACTTTCTAACGCAATACCATACTATTACTTATAACAATAACGACTTAAATATAGCACTTTATGATATAGTAATACTTCATCGGGTTTCGGGTGTAACAAGTAGTACCATTCCCAACAATCTAAGGATAACCACAACCATGTTCTCTTTCAAATCAACATCAACCCTTAAATCAATCAAATCTCTATAAAAACTATAACTACCCCACAAATCCTTGCGCATAGAATAATTGTAAGAGTTAAGCATCATTGGGGTGCCAAGTCTAGTTGCAATTGTACTTAACCATCAGTTCGAAGGCTATGATAGGGACGTCATAGATTTTCACCCACACCAGGATCGAAGTCATGTCACCTTCACACAATTTCAAGTTATGAGTCCATTTCTTGAGCACAATAGAGATGTTGCAAATCATCCAATGACCATTCTCAAGCATCACTTTCATACCCCGAACTGTATAAAACTTGAAGAAAAAGAAGCCATTATAGTTCATCATTATCTTAACTAGGCCAAACTTAGTCCAAGCATTCTTCGCATAATTATCCACCGTATTTTCATACATATCATTGACATCAACGACCAATGACATAGGTATTGCAATATCAGCCTCATCACATGCAGGCGCTTTAAAAGTGCGAAAATTGACCTTTTTCATGGACGAATCTCGTTTAAGTAATTTGGCATAGGTTTAAGACCCGATACCAATAGAACTTGTATTAGAAACATTCTAACATACATCATTTATGCTTGGAAACTCCTTGTTACACCAACTTGTTCATCCTTGATTTCTAACATTATTTCCCTAAGTTGATGAACCAAATTAGAGCTAGATAATTTTAAACCAGCTTCCGAAATGTTTTCCTTCAAAATACATTTATTGTCCTTTTCTTTTACACCTCTCCAATTCATAAAACCCTTCTTCATGGTTACCACATACGAACAGACTAACACCAGCAATCTCATGTACCAGATTCTACGCAACTTAAAAGTCAAGACGATATTAGAGTTAATAAACCATAATTCGACCCATATCCTTGAATCTGTTTTGTATCCCCATAATCAAATTCAACACAGGTCGACATAATAGATGCAACGAATTTATGATTAAACCATAATAAACGAAACCCTAAATCACGATTAAGGAAATAAACCAATTTGTATAACCAATTCAGTCTAAGAATTAACCTTATGATTAATCAATGAGCAAGGATGATTAAACTAACGAATTAGAATTAGTTATCTGATCAAGGTTGAACTAATGTTAGGATTTTATTCTTTTGGTCGCCAATCTTGCCTAGAGAAATAGAATCCAAGGTTTCAAGATACAAAAATCTTGGTAACTATTACAATGTATATGTTGATTAAAGTACTTATGTATTGACATTTTGAAGTTTGATTTGTAAATTCTTGATGGTATAAAATAAGATACAAGAAAAAGGCATACTGAAATGTTGGAAAGTGTGTCAAAACGCTAAGGTTAGTAACACTTAAACGTCAGGATGGGAAGATCATATTGCACCATATATAGGTTTGGGTGGGCTATTGTAGCGAATAATCGGCTAAATCAGAGTTTTAAAACATTGTTTTAAAGAGGTGCCATGTGGGGGTACCATTCAGAGGTTGAAAAAAGACAGAACTCTACTTGTTAACCTGTGTCGGTTTGGGGTACGGTCAGTTCACCGGGAGGATTCTGTTGACTCTACCATATAGAATAGAACCCGTCTTTTTTCATAGTCTAGTCAAAAGAAGAGTTTGATCCTGGCTCAGAAGGAAAGCTAGCTATATGCTTAACACACGCAAGTCACTACAAAGACATTAGTGAAAAATCCAGCGAAGACTCGATATGTACAGCTTCTTTTCCTCCCGTTGGATAGAGGAAAGAAAAACTAAAAGACTGAAAATCCGGTCCTAAGTTCATCTTCCGCTTCCTTACCTCCAGGGTGTGAAAGTTGGTACTATGGGGGAATAATATTATGAAGCAGATAGAAGCTAGTTCCCCTACGGTAAGACAACAATTATTACTAATAATAAGAAAGAGTTAAGCGCCTCCAAGGCCTATAAATAGAAGCTTCTTTCAGTCTATATTTTCAAAGAGAGTTATTCCCCCATAGTAACAACTTTCAGAATATCATAATACCAACTTTCAGAATGTCGTATGTGATCAGTGAACCCATCGACTAAGTAGCTCTAACAAAATGCCTTTACTTTTATATTAGTCAAGGTAAAGCTTATGAACGGTTCCGAAATTACACGCTATTCCGTCTCATCCTTTTGCCCCTCACTCTCATCTTCAACGGGGTCTGCTCTTTCTTTTTTGGGAGAGTATGCCAATATGATCTTAATGAGGTGCGGGGCTTTGCATCTGGCCCTAAATACAAGATTCAACCACTTATGTGGAACAATAGGCTTTATGAGCCCGGCGCCCAGCTCCGCTGGAGAGGCCTCGCCTGATCTGAGAAGTGCTAATTTGGTACGGTTTCTTGCTTTGATATAGCTTATTTTCTCTGGGGTCCCGGTTCCAAGCTCTGAGTGAAGCCACCTAAAAGGCGTAACCTCGAGCATTTGAACCAAGGGAAGGGACCCGGATAGAAAATGCTTAACCTTAATAAGTAAACAGTTGATGATTGTTTCGTGGGGAGGATCAACAACAAGAAATCCAGTAAGACTAAAGCAAAGAACAGGACCTTACCCTATTCTCGAACCCTCTGCCGAGCTCCACCCTGCCCGCATTTCTTTTTTTTTGAAGGGGCAAAAGAAATGTCTCCACCTGCTGCCAACAGTCTTTCTTCGGAATTCAGTCGATGGGTTCACTGATCACATACGACATTCTGAAAGTTGGTACTATGGGGGAATAATAGTAAGAAGTGCAACAAGACCAGTATCGAACTAGGATTACCTCTCTTTCAATCTTCGGAAGTGACTTTGTATCCCTTTCTAATGCAATATCTTCGTCGGCGTTTGCATATAGGGCCTTAGCGCGATCTACAATTTCGTATCATCAAATTTTAAAGCATGTCTTGTCACATCTTTAAGCTATCTACTGCATATAGTTAAGGGTGTTTAATATGTTTGAAATTTCGAAATCTATCTATGAAATTTGATATGAAATTTGTATATTAAAACAACTGAAAGTTATAGAGTAATATATATTTTCCATTACGATTGAATCATACAAATTTTGCTAATGGCAACCCTAAGGGTTGTTAAAAATTTGATTTTATTACATATGAATTAATTAATGATTCTCATTAGATGATATTTCCGATAAAAGTTGATGAAATCCTTAAAATATATTCTCATTTGGTGAATTAGTTTTTGTTACAACTAATTATAATAAAAATGGATTGTCTAAACAGTGCCCTTAGGGCATTGGTTTAAATTGTTAAACAAAGAAAGTTTGCCTTCATTATATATAAAATCACATTTAATTAAAGTAATTTATAACTTTAATTAATATATACTGAATACATTTTTCACTTTAAAAGGAAATTTTATATTGAATAAATGCTCTTATCCAATGCCCTTAGGGCACTTATTAGACAATCCCTAATAAAAATGATCATATTAAACACAACCTTAAAGATTGTCGTTAACAAAACCCTTATTCTAATAACAACATTTATCAAATTTGTTTTACACTTTTACTGTAGATTCACAATAAAGTTTTGAAAAAGGCAAAACACTCCTTTAAATTTGATAGTAACCTTAAAAAACCCATAAACTTATCACCTTTTAGAAATATAACCCATTAAGTTTACAACTAATACAAAATAGCTTATAAATCCATTAACCTTTATATTTCATTATCACCTTTAAGTCTAGCAATATACCAAATGTACACATAAACCCATTGAGCTTCATATTTTTTAAAACTTTATTCTATACCTACAAAATAAATATTTTTGTACCTGATGCGGGAAAAGTTTGAGTTTTCACACATTAAATGAACTGTTTTTATATAATTATATAAGTGTGAAAAATTCATTATCTTTTATCTTTTTATCACTTACAGACGTAACAAACTTTTACACACATAAGTGCGAAAAAATTGAAAGATTTTTACTTGTTTTTTAAAGTATCTCATAATTCACATATCAAGTTGGATGGACAAAAAAAAAACTTTGTTGGTTAGTTGGGTGTTAAAATATAGTCTAATTCATTTAGGAGTTAATTTGCTATTTGCTAAACTTTTCGCTACATCGTGCGCGTATCATCTATCTTGTTATAAACATGTATAGTTTTAGACACGCCCAATGCAAGGGAGATTTCTTTCTCGGTTTTCATAATAGAAAACATAAATATAAATGTCACAATCCTTATACGGAAAGATATATGTATAGACTAATGTCACCTTATTGTTATTTTTATGTGTAGCTCAATAATAGTTTATTATCATAAGCAAGTTAAAAAGACTGCCTAACTACTTTATCTACTTGGCGAATAATAGTACTTCAACTTGAGTAGTATTAAAATGGAAGGACTAAAATGTCTAGTACTCCAAACTACAAAGCTCACACATTCAGTGTATCCACCTGGCCCCATCAGTTTGGCATATCTGCTTGTGCGCTGGTTATGGTCCATTGACCTTTTCTCACTTTTTGCACTCCACATTCGATATATTGCTAAGTACTATCATTAATGCACAAAGGACGCACCCTACATTCCTACAACACACTACCAAAAAAGCAACCTCTTTTGTAGTCCATTACCATAAATTTGACATAAGCCAACCTTAAAAGACTGATTTCAAATAGTAATATGGGTAGATAGATAAAAGGGACAAGTTATAAGCGCCCCTTTTCGTTAACTTTTATTTTTACAATTTTGTTTAGGGTTTAGGTCGTACAATACACGCGAACTTTTTTAAATATTCCGAACTTTTCAATATTCCGCTTAGATGCGTGTCTTAAAATCATCCCACTTTATGTTACGTCTTTCGTGTTTTGTCAATTTTGCAAAAATTTACATAACCTGCTGGGAATGTATAAACCGGCAAAACGCTTATGTGGCATATTTTTGAGTAAATTACATAGATAGTCCTTCTTGTTTGTCACAAATTGCATCTACTGTCCCTGGTCGTTTTCGTTTGTTTTTTTACGTTTTCGTTCATTTTTTTTACGTTTTCATATGTTTCTTTACGTTTTCGCCCGTTTTTTCACGCTTTCATCCATTTTTTTTATAAAATTTTTGTCATTTTTTACGTTTTCGTTTGTTTCTTTACGTGATATGTCCCTTTTTTTTTGTTTTCGTATGTTTTTACGTTTTCGTCTTTTTTCGTGATATTTCCGTTTTTGGTTTTCGCTGCTTTTTTACGTTTTGTCCGTTTCGTTCGTTTTCATCATTTTTTCGTTTCGTTTTTTTACAATTTCGTCCGTTTTTTCATTTCATTATGTTTTTACGTTTTCATCCCGTCTTTACGTTTCGCTTTTTTTTAAGTTTTTATCGGTTTCTTTATGTTTTAAATGCATTTTTACGTTTTCGCCTTTACGTTTTCGTAAAAATGGACGAATCGTCAAAATGGACGAATCGTCAAAATGGACGAAAACATAAAAACGTAAAAAATGCATTTAAGACGAAAAACCGACGAAACGATAAAAACGGTAATAACATAAGAAAACGTATAAAATGGGGTAAACGATAAAACGAACAAAACGATAAGAACGGGTAAAACGTAAGAAAAGCGAAGAAAGCGGACGAAAACGTATGAAAACTTATACATGTACCAAAACGGTACATTTGAAAAATCGTATTATTTAGCGGTAAAACCCTATTATTTAACTTATTTTTGTTAGTGGAAATTCTACGTGTAGTGCACGTGTGGCAATAGTGATTATGGTTTGGTAAAACAAGTTTTCAAGCAAATAATGCAAAACACGAAAGACGCAACATAAAGTGGGACGATTTTAGTACACGCGTCAAAAGCGGAATATTTGAAAAGTTCGGCGTGTATTATGCGACCTAAACCCTTTTGTTTATATCAAAAAAATATAAATCTGAAAGTACGGAACAAAAAATATAAAATTTAATAAATCAATACGGAACGAAAACTGACAAAAAATTGTGTTGTACTGAAAAAAAGAAGGACAACATCTTTGACCAAAACCCCCCTTATATCACATCATTGGAGAGGTTTGTATAGTATGACTCATAGATAAACTGTGCATTTAGATGACATAAATGGATACAACCTTTAGTTTAAGGGAGTTGATACTCACACCACTTTTTTTTATGCATGCATCACATTCTACGCATTACAGTATTGTACGGTACAAATTGTAATGCATGAGAATGTGTGCATCATAAAAAAAGTGTGTGAGATCAATTCCTTAGTTCAACACTATACTAAGGTGTGGTTTGTTTTTCTCAATAAAGACTTTTTCCTCTTTTACTTCTTTTCTGCAGGGAGGCGAGAGGTTTGCTTGTTTTTTGGACATAAGTCTTCTTTTCATTTCTTTCCTCTTCTAAATTTCGTGACATTATCTTTCACTTCTACCTCTTCTTTCACAACCCCTACATCTCTTTCTCAATATCTTACATCTCTTTTACGTTTCGTCCGTCTTTTACGTTTTCGTCTGTTTTTTTACGTTTTTGCCTCTTTTTTATGTTTTCGCCATTTTCTTACAATTTCGCCCGTTTTCTTAAGTTTTCGTCCCCTTTATTACATTTACGTTCGTTTTTTTATGTTTTCGTCTGTTTTTTACGTATTCATCTGTTTTTTTACATTTTCATTCGTTTTTTTACGTTTCGTCTGGTTTCTTAAGTTTTTGTCCGTTTTCACATGTTTTTTACGTTTTCATCAAATTTTTTACGTCTTCGTCAGTTTTTTTACGTTTTCGTCCGTTTTTTTTACGTTTTCTTACGTTTTCGCATGCTTTTTTACGTTTTTGTCCGTTTTTATGTTTTCGTCGGTTTTCGTCAATTTTTACGTTTTTGGCCATTTTTACGTTTTCGTCAATTTTCTTACGTTTTAGTCCGTTTCCTTCGTTTCGCAATTTTTTTAATTTTTAAATCTGTTTTTACGTTTTCGTCCATTTTCTTCGTTTTCTACGCTTTTTACATTTCGTCCATTTTTAATTTTCATCTGTTTTTGGCGCTTCGTCCGCTTTTTATATTCTCATCTGTTTATTTTACGTTTTCATCCGTTTTCATATAATTTTATAAGTTTTTGTACGTTATTTTATCTTACCTAACAAAGCGTAATATAATGTAAGAAAACATACGAAACGGATGAAAACGAAAGAAAATGCATTTAAAACGTAAAAAAGACGAAAAACTTTAAAAACGGTCGAAAACGTAAAAAGACGAAAACGTAAAGAACGGTTGAAAACTTAAAAAGCGATTTATAACGTAAAAAATGAAAGCGGACGGCGTAAAAATGGACGAAAACGTAAGAAAACGGACTTAAACGTAAAAAACGGAAGAAAATGAAAAAACATACGTAAACGTAAAAAAACAAACGAAAAAAAAAGTAGACGAAACCGTAAAAAAACCATCGAAAACGTAATAAAATCAAACGAACACGTAAAAAAACGGATAAATACGTATAAAAACAAACAAAAACTTAAAAAAAGGGTCGAAAACTTAAAAAACAGACAAAGACGTAAAAAGACAGATTAAAATGTAAAAAACGGTCAAAAACGTAAAAAGATACTAAAACGTAAGAAACCAATGATCCATTTGACCCATATGACAAAAGGGTTTGTAGCACAAAAACGGTCGATATTGGTATATTTTGAACCATCGTGTATTATCTTTAATACCCGTATTTTAGGCGATTCTTGTTTTGCACTCGATAGCGAAAAAACTAATGAAAAGAAAAGGGAAAAAGTTACTTGATAAGCGCAAAAATACTAGTGAAAAGAAAAGAAGAAGAAAAAGAAAAAAGAAAGAAGACTTAAATAACAAAAAACAAACTGGCCTTTTCGTGCGGATGAAGAGCTTAAATGCTACCTCTTCTTTGCGGGGCGTGGTTTGCGGATGAAGAGTAAAACTCGAAAAAACAAACGACACCTAAAGGTGATCCACATCTTAGACATGGTTGAGCAAAATGCATAAAATGGGAATTACCCTTATTGCAAATTATTGTCTCATGTTTGACACAATCAATTACAACATACGGCAACGCCACACCAAACATCTGGACTTAACTTTCAATGAACAAACAGAGCTACATTGCACAAAAAGGCATCAATCTAGTATTAAAGCAATTGCAAAGGAATCCACATCTTGTATACCATGAATAAATAGATGTAATCTGCATAAAACTTAAAACATTTTTGACCATTTCAGGGTTACAAAATGAGAGTTTCTGAAAATTTGACAAGTATTCAAACTACTAGCGCCTCTTTTCGACTTTCTTACCCATTCTTTTATCTCTTTTCGTTAAAGTCTTTGGCCGTGATCTTCTTTTCTCAACTTTCTTGAATGGCTTCTTCTTGATCACTGGCAAAATTTGCTTCTTTTCGGGTCCTGAGTTTGATCTGGGTACTTCATCAACCCTCTGGTTTACATCCAAAGCGTCATCTTCACGAGAGATCTCACTTGTTGTCACCATGACCTTGACACTACCAGTATCGTACACTTTTGTTCCTGTGGTCAAAAGACGAGAAGTCAGATAAAGTTGAAAGACCATTACAAAATGACTATCTTGTTCCTAACTACTGAAGCATCAAAGAGCTGAGTTGAGATAACATAGAGACGATGTTCCCAAAAAAATGGAGCAGAAGGAAGTAAGAATTAACTATTTTGCAAATAGTCTCTCTGCGTCTGCCTCATCAAGATAGCAGATTGCTGAATTGCCTTTTTGGATGGCATATAATGTAATTGCCTACTAGTCAAACAAAATGTGATTCTTCTTTCCCTCTAAGAGGGTGTTTGGGATTGCTTGTGTTTTCAACTTAACTGAACTTTTTAAGTAGATAAGCAGTTTGAAGTTTTGGATCATCCAACATGCTACTACTTATATACTTATTTTGAGGTAAAATAAGCAGTTTTCAATAATCCAATAAAGGCCTGTTTAACTGCTCGTTTTGGAATAAATCGGTTTTTTTACCCTTGTACTCCTAAAAACCCTTAAAACCCTCTAACGTTCTGAGAAAGTAATTTAAGATCAATGTGAGATGAGCAAACCCAAACACTATTTTCTGAAATACTTATTTGTAAGCACAGCAGACAAGATAAGCAATCCCAAACACCCTCTAAACACCAAAAAGGATGGTTGGTGTCATATACATCTTATGTTATCAAGAAGCACATCTTGATTATTTTCAATTTTCAACAAATACACAATTCTGCACGTACCAGAAACTGATGTCTTCTGCTCTTCATCATCTTCATCTTCTTTTTCATTATCATCTTCAGCTTCTTCAACTTCATCATTTTCATTAGGTTCCGCATCTGGATCACGTGGAGCTCCACCATAAAGAACATACTCTCTATCTTCTTTTCTCTGCCAAAAAGGAAGATAATAGCAAGGCAAGAGGTTAAGTGTCATTTGATATCAGTTTCTTTGTTATCTTTATTCACCCTCACACTAGATAAACAAGACCCTTGAATTGAAAATGCTAAAAGTTCTAGACAAATAGAATACTAGAATTTAAGACTTAAACATGGAATATCTGAATATGTTACTGCTTGCAATACACATGACATGAAGGCCTTATGCTAAGAAGTGTGGTTTATAAAAGTGCGCAGCAAAGGGCTCCGAAGCCGAGGCGCAATGCGAGATGCAAATGTGCGCATCACATACAGGAGGCGCTCCTTATTTAAACAAAAGAACTGACAATATTTCTACATGTAGAATCTACCAAATAGATGCTTATATCTTAAAATAAGTCACTCAAATACTAAAAGGCATGTTGGCTAGCATTTTGAAATTGCAAGGCATCATCTTTTTTATACGAACAAAAAGACGTCACTCAAATACATCTACGGAAATTTACGATTACAGATTTATGTTTATTCTACTAAGATCTGAATTCTCTATATAATATAAGTAAACCTTCAAATTTTGTAATTTCGTAATGAAGTTTACTGAAAAAGGGGAAAGGCAATGATCATTACAGTCATAAATACACTGGCTTTAATCTTTTTCCCCTGCAATTTACTAGTGTGTCTGATTGTTGATCCTAACAATATGGTGTCATGAAAATATGCTGAAATCCGCAATTTCTTGCACTGGAGAAATCTATAGCCACCATTCTTACCACTAAACCCAATAATTTCTATTCTTACTACTAAACTCAACACACAATTTCTATTCTTACCAGTTACCACTAAACTCAACACAAATAAGCAGAAAAAGGAAAAAAGCAAGTGATATAAAACTCTCATAGTTACGCTGTTTTGTCAAAAAGTAGATAAAAAAGATGGCAAGCGAAATGGTGAAGTTGACGCTGAACATAGATTTATCTATCTCTTAATATGGATGCTTGCTGCATTAATTTTACATAATCCAGTTTCAAAACATGACATGTCCCGGTTAGTTCCTCTGTGGAAACTTGTCAGGTTTCATTTTACATAGTTGCTACCACACATGAAATTATCATGAAAAGAGTAATCTCTTTATATCATTATTAGAGCACAAGGTATGGTAGACATTTAACATGCCATTCGTCGATTTTCTTCGTGCCATTCGTGAGCCACCATACAGGCCAACATGCCAAAGTTGAGCCAAATGAATTTGAGTTAGTGAAATGGCTCAAGCCAATGGTTTCTTTTGTGTGTGTGTGTGTGTGTGTTTTTTAATTTTGTGTATTGTGAGTGAGTGGGTATTTTTAGTGGAGTATTTTGTAGGACCCAATAACATGTTAGTGGTGTGTTATGAGGGAGGGGTGTTTTAGTTATTGGATGGAGATGAGGTGATGTTGATGTGGCATACCAATAAGGTGTTATCGGATGACACCATACCTAATGCTCTTAGGCTAGTAATAGAAATGTAGAGAACTGTTAAAGCTTATTCAAGATTTATATATTAGACAGTGTGCCTTGAGCAGTTGAATCAGAGTTCCTTGAGAGCTGTTATAGTGGAAGAGACGATTTTTCAAAAGTATATGTGTTTTGGAGACAATGTACCACCTCAGTAAAAATGAATAATCTAATACAAAGTCACAAACAAAAAAACTCATTTACCTTTTTGCGAAGTTCAATACGCTTGCGACGTAAGGCTTCCTGTTGTTGATTTTGTGCTTCTTTTCTCCTCTTCTTCTTTCTCTTGTGAAAGCCAGTCACGAAATCACTATACATGTGGGTAACAATTAGAGACGTAAAACAAGTTACAACAATTTGAACCCTTACGGTTTTGTATACACGAGTCGATAACAGAATAACCCACAATGTGATTGGACAGAACAATGCTTGAGTAAGCCCAAAACAAGTGATAATCCTAATAACAACTTAATGACATTTCAAGTGTCATTATAAATAACTCAAAACCATCCAAGGTTCATGCAAAAATCATGGTTGTAAAGATGCTAAAAACCATCCAAGGACCATAGAATTTGTTCATTAGAGCATAGAAATATGTTTAGAAACACTAACACAACTGTTCACATACTTCAAACCAAGTTTTGGCCGAGTTTACCCTGAGTTAATCCCAAGTTTTGACTTATTATTTATCGCGTCGATTAATCGGCCTTGTAACCCTTGTTTACAATACTGGCAAAAATACAAATGGATTGACGTTTTATATAGCCTTGTGAAAAGGCTAAAGGATCAAGCTTTTTAAACAATTACACTTCCTACCCACATGTCGTTTATAGGCGAAAATGTAAAAGAGACAAAGTGGCGGTGATAATTATGTGCGAATGGAGCCAGCGCACCAGGGCACCGGTTTTGAAGGGCCCCCTACTTATATTAGTCCACTATACATATTACATACATATGATACTTACATCTAAGGATTTTTTTATTAACATGAACTTCTTTTACATATAGTGTGTGTGTGTGTGTTTTCCGCATTCCATGGGGCCTACTCTCTAGTTAACGCACACGGCCTCCAAAATCAACAGAACAGCCCTAACATAGCATTAGTTGACATTTCAAGATTAAAAATTCTGAAGAAAGAGTATTCGTTTGCGTGAAACCCTTACACGTAGCATTTATCAAAATCGATAAACTCTAAACACCAACATACTACTAGAGACCATTGCCATCCATTAGCAACTACAAGAACCAATACATATTTAGAAAGCATTCAGTTTCTGCTGGTAAAAAACACTTAAACTTAGCAAATAAAAAAGATAACAAAAGTTGCAAATTTTAATAAACACGCCAAAGTGTAAAAACCTTGACCTTGATACGCTACATACATATCAAATTTCTACAAATCCTCACGACTTAGGGTGTGTTGGAATAGCTTATTTTTTGGGCTTGTGAGATCATTTGATATTGGAGAACCTCATAAGCCATTTTTCGGCTTATGGCCTTATCAAGTTGAGCTTATGGCATATAAGCTCATAAGCTGAAAAATAGCTTATGAGGTTTTCCAATATCAAATAATCTGCTAAGCCCGGAAAATAAGCTAATCCAATCACCCCCTTAAGATGTTAAACATACTATAATCTATGTGAACACACACATTAGCATAAAAAAAATATATATATATATATAGAAAAGAAATCGAATTCATACGAAAGGTCTTTTTCATTGAAGGAAACAGAAAGGGCTTTGTTTTTAAGAGCTCTTTTCTTGATATGATGAGCTTGTACCTCTGATTCTAAACCAACGCCGTCAGTCTCCATTATCGTCGCCGGCGGTTAACAATTCTCAAAACCCTTTCCTTAACCCACCCACCCAATGTTTTTTCGTTAACCCTTTTTTTGTTGTTGTACTATGTGCAGAGATTGTGGTACTTGTACACATGACACCCTTACAAAATTTTGGGCTGTTAATAAAAGAAATGCTAGAAAGAATTTCATAAAAAATCTACGCACGGTCTAATCAGGGAGAAGAGTGAGAAAGTATAGCAAAATAGACCAGTCGTTTACACATAAGGTGGATTTTTTTTTGTGAAATTATTATGTGGGTTTAGCATTCCTCTATTTATATTGCGTTATAACCTTTTTTTTCAACAGTAACAATTTTCATGTTATGCAAAAATTACGTGTGTACATAAAGAACTTTGAGCCTTAAACTTTTTTTCTAACAATTCTAATAAAAGGTTTAAGATTCAAAGCTTGCCATGTACATATTTGGAAGTAGTTAGAGAAAGGGTCGAAAAGATTCACGAGGATATCTCCATCAAGACTCGCTTTTTCGAACAAAAGAAATCACATTATTTACTAAGCGTTTATGAATTGCAAATGAGTCATAAGTGGCTAACTCATAAGTCATAATACATTCATATGTCTTATCAACCTTTCAATCCTTTCGACATGATAGATATTAAAAATTGGTATATTCAAATATTCTGTATATCATACTCAACAACGCGATGTAGCTAATTTTTTATAGGTGTCGGAATTGTGTGGGTAGGCTGGCATACCTCCTTCCCCGTGCCTATTTTTCGGCGTGAAATGTGTCAAAAAGTGATTGCTTATGCTAATCGGCGTGCTTGTGTACTTTTAATAAATGATATATACATTGAAAAAATGAGGAGTGTAAGCATGTGACAACGGAAAATTGACATGGGGAATTAATATGATTCCACACCTTATGCTTATTCTTATTACGCTCAAATACAAAAAATTGTTGCGCTTATTGTATATTTTTGTGATGGTTCAATTAAACATTCATCTGTTTGTTTTAATTTGATTTTCAATTTAACTATCGGATCTATCGAGTCAAAATTGTGCCACACTTTGTTTGTTCTACGTGGACACTAGCTTAAGTTTAAGTGCCACACCGACAATAAAAATATATAGCCTCCTTTATAAAACACACTTAATACTAAATATCAAGAGTATCAAAGAAAAAGATATTGTTTGTAAGTTATCAATCTCAATCTAAAGCCTAAACTAAACTATCTCACAATGTCATTATTGATATTTATTCATTTGTGAACATCAAACGTAGATGTTACACCATGACTCCTTTTCTATACCCTCTTAAATAGCATCAATGATCAAAAGTTTTAAAAGTTACATAGTATAAAATAGCACAAAACGAATATTAATGAAAACTCTAACCGTGTAAACTTTAAATTATTAAACGGAGATAGTAGACATTTGCTTTTTATATATGGATTGGTTTGACACAACTACAACAATTCATCAATAGCTAAGTTGAAAATATATACCCCTTTCGTTTCAAAATAATTATCTACAGACTAAAAAACACACAATTTAAGAAAACATCATCATTACAATTTTATCTTTCTTACTTTTAAACAAAAGACAGTTTTACCCTTAGCTAATTAATTTAAAACTTCTTTAAAACTTGTAATAACAATCACAAGTGAGGTTATAGTAAACTTAATCTATATTTTCTATTTATTTTTGGAAATAGACAATAAATTTGAGATAACCTAAAAAGGAAATGTAGACAATAAATATGAGACGGAAAAAATACACCAAAAATGAAATGTGGACAATAAATATGAGACGGAAAAAATACACCATTGCTACACATTTTTTTCACTTTTTTTCAACTTTTTATAATTTTTATCATTTAAAAATACACCAAATACCAAGGTTGCAAAATCGTTAGGCGGTAGCGATGCCACCTAGCGATTAATCGGTTATGTGGGGATTAATCAGATTGGAACTTTTTTATATAAAACTATAAAAATTTGAAACTATATGCCCGATTTGGCCGATCTAGCTGATTTTTTCTGTGGCCGATTTTATGCTTGATTTGGCCAATTTCTATCGGTAATCGAGTTGGTCAATTTATCTGATTTATGCCCAATTTGGCCGATTTTTATTCGATTAATCGGTATGTTGACCAATTTTTGACCAAACCGATTAATAAGGTCAATTAGTGAAAATCTAGACGGTTAATCCCCGTCTAGCGATTAATCACCGATTAATCAGCCGCCTAGACCGATTTTTTGCAACACTGCCAAATACACACATTCCCACCCACAACAATCAACAAACAATTTCTCTCTCTCAAATTTTAGGTTTCTCTCTCCTCAAATGTTCCGAACTTAGTTTGGTTCGGTAAGGTTCAATCCCCATTTTCATTCTTGCGTCATTTCTCTCTCCAAATGACCTTCGAGCGATTAGATGCGATGGGATAGTTATTTTTTTGTTTGTTTGGATATGCAATAGTAGGAAAATTTGGAAGTTCGTGGTGTGTTTTACTCGATCGAGCAGAGGACCCAAATGGTGTGGATGTTGGGCGATCGATTACCTCCACACAAGGAGAATCGATGAGGAATCGATCGAGTATATCGATCTCACCTCATTACGGGAACCAGCCTTAAGTCTCGCAAGTTGAATATTTTTATTTTTCCCTCAAAAGAAGGTGTAGCTTTTCCTTGGTTCTAAAAAGCGTGTTTACTTCTATCTTTCCGACTCTACACGTATTAGTCTAACATCAAAAAGTAAGTTTTTACAATACAAGACATGAAAAGAGTTTTAGTGAGAAGAAAAATTTTAATGAGAAAAATAAGAAATAAATTTTAACCACACATTTTAAATGAGTAAATTAAAATATATATATATATATATATATATATATATATATATATATATATATATATATATATATATATATATATATATATATATTCATCTATTTTCATAAATGTATACGAAAATGTGCGATATCAAATAAAAAGAAGATATTTAAAAATGATTATTATTTATTTTTATAAATATATTTGAAATGTGCGACTGTTATTTATTCTCATATTTCTTATTTTATTGTTATTTATCGTTTGATCTAACTCAACAAAACATAACTAAGAGCATGAGGTATAAAAGCCACTCCTATTCACTTCGCCCACACGCGTGTGTCATCCAACAATGGCACTTAAAAATACCCCACATTCACAACTAACCCAAACCTCTTCACTTGGGCCCCACCCACCATCATTTTATTTCTTTTTCATATTTTTCAAACACAAATTCAAAATTTAAACAACAAATTTAAAATTCATTAAAATAAAAACATTACAATATATTAAAAATTAAAACGATACAAAATACACAAATCATAAATCTTAATCTGAATACTCCCCGCATGCAGAATCATACGAGGGAGATATGTAACCGGCAAATTCCTTGATGTGAGCCAAACGTTCCTCGTCTAGCGGAGATTGCCCAACAAATCTAGCAGACGAAGTTGATGCACCTGCACCATCATTTTTGTTCGCCCGATAGCTCAAATTGATTTTGGTCTTGATGTTGTTCGATATTTGTTGAACACACCCCACAACTTGTCAATGATCTAAGTCGTCTGTGGGCTTCATCCATAAAAATTTGTCGATCACGCCTTTTTGTTCGGTCGTAATGTCGTTGCAACTCTTGTAGTTTTCTCTCATATGTTGCTTCTTTGCCCTTGCTGCTCAAGCAGTTGATGACATTTATAATAGCGTTTTTCGAGCCTCATCGTCGTTTTCGCATTGATTTTTAACGTACATATGCATATCTTCAACGAAATGCGAGAGAAGGCAAGCCATAATAATCTTGTGTAAAGGAGTGTGAATTGTATTTGAAAGAGAAGTGTGAATTTTATTTGAAAAAGAAGTGTGAATTTTTTTGTAAATATGAGTATTATTTATAGAGTGGGTGGGGTAAATATTTAAATTTGAAAAAAAAAAATTAAAACTTAACCGTTGTTGACAACAGATAGATTTAAAAAAAGTTTTTGTCGTTTTCATTTCGTGGGGGTGGCGAGGGTGTGTGGTGTGGTGGCGAGGGGTGGCGGACGGTGGCGAGGGTGACACATCAGAACGGCGAGACATTTTCGTTGGCACACTCCATGCTCTAAATTTAGATAATATAGTACAAACAAACCTATCAAGCAAGTAGAAAAAGAAAGCATAGGGAAGAATCTGATAATATTGTGAAAAAGCAAGGTCCGAAATGAGTATGACAAGTATTTGAAACTGATGAAAGAAGCAACCATACGACGACACAACACAAGTCTAGAAAACTTAAAATGTTGACTAACCATCTTCCTTCTTCGATATATTCAAGCCCACACCGCACGCCACCTCATTCTCACCACTAACAACAACAACAACAATGGAACATCAACAACAACAAGAACAAGAAAACATAGTATCCGATGAAGTCACAGTCAACGGCATCAGAACAACACTAACACTCACTGGTGATGGAACACTCCGTTGGTTTGATCAACGTGGAAAACTATGCTGTTTGTGTGTTGAGAGAGAAGTACTAGGATTAACTACTGTTGGGATGCTCATTACTATTAACACAATTCTTAGTAAAGGTGGTAGTGTCTTTTGTTTGGGAAGAGGGACTAATTTGGTCAGGACTAGGTTTGTGTTTCAGGCTTTGTCGGCTGATTCTTTAAGGATTCTTTCTGATAACATTCAAGCTTATATTGATTCCTTAGGTAATATATTCTTTTTTTGGAGTGAATGATTATTCTGTTAATGTTATTCAACTGTTGATATCATCATGTAGGTGTTGTTATTAGATTAATTATGGTACGGCGCCTATTGTTTTATTGAATAAGTTAGATCATGTTGGTAAAGTGTGTAAGAAATTATTAATAAACTTGTGCTGGATAAGTTATTTTGCATAGTTTTGAGATTGTTAGCGACTCTGCTTGCACTCGATGACTCGGTTTTGTTTATCCAATACGATTTTAATTTGATTGTGATAAATTTTTTGTCACTTCAGAGTTTGTAGTATGAATGTCAAAGTTGGACTCTGTGTCCCGATTTCAGGTGGTCTGTTTGGTTAGTGTTTATTGTAACATGTTCTAGTGTGTTACGTGTAGTCTGACTATTCTAATAAGTTGATGTTTTAATTAAAGAAGCCTAGAACCTTTCATATCTGTATCTTGGGTTGATTACTTAATCGAACCAAAATGCCAGGTGTGTTTGGGGAGGGGCTTATGGGGCTTGGGCTTCTTCTAAAATAAGCCGGCTTATAAAATAAGTCTCGTTTGTCATGCGGGCTTATGAAATCATAAGCCTCTAAAAGGGGCTTAAAACTTTAGCCTCATAAAGGGCTAAAAACTTTAGCCCGGGGCTTATGAACCATAAATTACATATTTACCCACAAAAATATCTAACATATAACATAAAACTCATTTAATTATATCCTTTTTAGTAATTTTGCAATAATAAGCCCCAGCCCAGCCCATTTGACAAACAAGTCTACAAAAATACAAATTTCAACTTCTGCTTATAATAAAAGCCCCAGCCCCAGCCCATTGCGCCAAACATACTTTAACTTTTATTTGAGATATGTTATGTACTTATATTTCTACTTTCTAATTTGATAGGCATACTTATGTCATGATAATTGGTAACAAATGTTAAATCTTGTTGCATTTAAGAGCAATTATATTTACATATATTCATTGGTAACAGAATGTAAGTAGTAAAGGTATTAAACTGAGTATGTTACGTACATCAGAAAAAGGTGAAAGCAGTTGCGTTTTGGTTCAATAAGTCCTAATATCTTTCTAAACCATTTCTAATTTCCTTTGACTGTTTGATTTTCCAAGTATGGTACCGTATCTCTTTTTGTATCACCTAACCATGGCCATCCTCGAGGGTGGGCGATCATTTAGGGCCCTCACTTTCTTAGGGTCCAAAAATTATGTCCGATGTATATATAAAGATGTTATAAGTATATATTATAAATAGTTAAACAAACTAACAACTTCATACAATAATACTTACGGAATGGCATTTTTGTAAATAGTTCTCGTTGTATGTGTTAAAAAGAAATACAATTTTCATTTAGGCTTTACATTAGGGCCATGCTTTTATTCTTGCCAATGAACTCCACAAACCCGGAACAGCCCTTATTCACTTACTATGACTGTTGCAACAGGTCGACCTAAGAAGCTGTATATATTCCTTAATCCATATGGCGGGAAGAAATCTGCTTCCAAGATTTTCAGCAATGATGTAAAACCGTTACTTGAAGATGCCAATATCGAATATACAATGCAAGGTGCATTCTAGTCACGTAATTCAAGCATGTATTTGCCTATTTCATTTTTCCATTGCATAAGTGTGCTTATTGGCCTTAATCTTCTTAACTACAGAAACCAAATATCAACTTCACGCGAAAGAAGTTTCTCGTTCATTGGATCTTACAAAATACGATGGTATAATTTGTGTAAGCGGAGATGGCATATTGGTTGAGGTTGGTTTGGTACCTTTTATTATGAAAATTTAGTCAAATAAACATCATGTACACTTTTGAAAGGAATATTCCTTTCATTGCTAAAGCTTAATAACCGTTTAACCTCTTTACCTGATCACCAACCGGATGGAAATTGTAGTAGGTTGTGAATGGATTGCTTGAAAGAGAAGACTGGGCAGCTGCACTAAAAATTCCTCTTGGCGCCATACCCGCAGGTCTTTTTACAACTTCTTCATGAATATTTATTATAATAGGTTTTAAAACCTAACATTAGTATTATTGACATAGGTACGGGAAATGGTATGATTAAATCTCTTTTAGATTCAGTCGGCGAGGCATGCACACCAGTTAATGCCATTCTTGCTGCAATTCGAGGTATGTGTTCATCTGATCATTATGCTTTTAGTACTCTATTTTTCTTTCCAGGGCTGTTATTTGTATGTATTCAGACCTTTTAATGTTTCCTGCTTATATTTGGGCAGGGCATAAACGCTCTTTGGATGTAGCTACAATCTGGCAAGGAGAGACTGTATTTTTTAGTGTCTTGATGCTTGCATGGGGTATGTTAAAAACCAATCTAAATTCTTGCAATCATTCCTTCATCTAAAGTACAGATTGTGGTCCTTTTAACTTAACCATCCGGGTTTGTTTTCTTATTGTCTTTTTGAAGGACTAATATCAGATATAGACATCGAGTCAGAGAAGTATCGTTGGATGGGAAGTGCAAGATTAGAATTCTATGTAAGTTTATACCTTTTCATTTAAGATTGCACTGGAAAGCGGCAGTAAATGCTCTATGATGGAATGCTTTATGTCCTTCATGTTCTGAAAAATTAAAGCTGATTCAGTTGAGATATAAAAAAAATTCAGGCTCTTAAAAGAATTCTACGACTGCGAAAATATAATGGCAGTATATGTTTTGTACCTGCACCGGGATTTGAAGATGTAGGAGAGGCAAGTGGTTCGTGTGTTGATTCTATGCAACCTCTTAAGCCTCGTCAGCATGGATACCAAGGTCCCAAATTTGATTTACAGAATGCAAATTGGAGAAAGCTTAATGGTCCGTTTGTATCTGTTTGGCTTCATAATGTTCCTTGGGGTGCTGAAAACACTTTGGCAGCACCTGATGCCAAGGTTATTTACTCTTTTTATGCCTTAATAGAAAACATGAAGTTGTTTACAGATTGTGAGATTTATTTGGTAAGAGTTCTGAAAGAAACTGCTAATTGTTGTCTCCTTGTTTTGCTTTTTAATTTTCAGTTTGAAGATGGTTATTTGGACTTCATTGTAATGCGGGATTGCCCGAAGTTAGCCTTGATATCCTTAATCTCTGAATTGAACAATGGAGGTCATGTGAAATCACCATATGTTGTGTACATCAAGGTAAGTGCATCTTTCATCCATTAAGAATAACCACGATTCATTGCTGACTTTCTTAAATTGTTAACAGATGCACCTTGTTGCCCTTCGACAGTACCCTAATACGTGTCTATTAAGTATTAGCACTCTCACCAAAGGGCTTGTGTCCCATTGGTACCGTTGTTGTGTGAGAAGCTCCCCAACAAAATGGTTATGGGTTCAAGTTCTGCTTAGGACATGTGAGATAGTTTGTGGTTATATATTGTGAGATAGTTAGTTGCCGTTTACAATCTCCTTAAGAATCAACAGTACCCTAATACATGTATATTAAGTATTAGCAGTCCCCTTCAAAAAATGAAACCGCTGATGCAGACACAAAGAACCAATCCTCAGTGGATATATTCCAAAAACTAGGATTTAAGTTGTACTTATTGGGAAGGTGTTTTAACCTGTTTTTGAAACTGATCAAGTGATATTGAATAATTATAATAAAGTAATTTGTTGTAATAAAGCTGTGTTACAAGATGGTGTTTGCTTGTATGGATGTGCTTGTGATGTTTGAAGTTTGTATAGTTAGATAATCGACTATATATAAGCTTGACAAAATCTGAGTATGGGTGTTTACTAGGTTGATTTCGGGTTAAATTGGTTATTTAGGTTTTTGACAACCAACAATCCACCCGAGATTCAACTGAAATTGGGCAGCCCAATCTAAATTACCTGAACAAGGGTTCGGGACATTCGGTTAGGGTTTGATGACCCGATTAAGAGGGTTCAGGGTTTTTAATTTGGATTTGGGTTCACTATATTTGTTAGTGCATGTTCAATAATTGGAACACCGCCTTAGAACGTTGAGCTAAAGAGTTAAGTGATGAAAAAATCAACCAATAACTTTCAGAAAGCATTAATATGATACTTGTGCACACTAGCAAGCCCATTAAATCAGTAAAAAACCAGTAACATGCATATTTGGAGGATGCGAATCTACTTAATTACTATGTAAACTATAAACACCACCTACTGAATCTCGATGGATTTTGTTTATGAACAGGTGAAAGCAGTGATCTTGGAGCCTGGGACGCGAACAGACAAGACAATGAAGGAGGGGATCATAGATTCTGATGGGGAAGTGTTGGCTAGAGGGAAAGGAACATACAAGTCAAATTTAAATTCCTTGATGGTATACGATAAGATGCAAGTCGTGGTGGACCAAGGTTTAGCCACTCTCTTCACCCCTATTTAGCGGAATACAAATTCGGTATCTAATTCAAACTCAACAACAACAACATACCCAATCCCGCCGAGGCAGGGTATGGGTGGTATCTAATTCAAACTGAAAGTGAAAAATACGGTTTCTTGATACGTATATATACGCAGAATATACAATGATTTCGTTTAAATACTTACGTTTGATGTCTGCAATACGTGTGCAACGCACACACAATGTACACACAAACACGTTATACTCTCTTTGTTTTGTAAATGTGATGTGGTAACATTTTCTCTTTGAATTTGCAATTAACTTAAATTTTTCAGTAGTAATAAGCTTTGATTTTTAGTCCACAACATCTCTTCATTTTGTCATTACTTGCAACTTGAACATTACCGGCTTAGGTGAACTCTTAACTTTCTATATATCCTATAGCAAACGCAAGATCAGTGCTGTCGATAAATCACATTGTTGATATCGGTTGAGATATGCCATCGGTGATTTTTATGATTTTAAGCCGGAAGGAGTAACAAAATGCCGTGTTTAGTTTTTGTCATAAACAACCGAAAAGGGTAATAGTGTCAACATGTGATTGCGCAATTTAGGTTGTGTTCATGTTGGTCAAGTACTATTGTTTATTTAGTGGATACTGCTTGTGTGTTTAAGAAAAAGACACCACAGTATTACAAAAAATGTAAACTGTGAATCATGCTTAGAAGTTACTGTAACACTACTATTCTCTATGTGGGTGTTATATTGTCATAAGCCTATAAACATAGGATCTTAGGCTTTCTTTTTGGTGCAGGGTTCTTAGGCTTTTAGCTACAACTAATTATTTGTCCAAAACTTTATTCGAAGTGATGATATAGCACTAGGATAATCTTTTTAGTAACATGTTCACATCACTCAATAACGACAAAATGTTTGGTTGAATATAGGAATGTAAAATGTAAAACCAAAAACTAGAATACAGGATGTACGTGGTTCATTAGTGCAACCAGATCGACCTACATTCGCGATCATATTACCAACTCAATCTTAATAATCTTATTTTATGGTTTATGACTACTTCAGGTTTATATCTCTGAGTTGCGAACTCGTCAAAACTCCACAAGGATCATACCAGTATAATTCTCATTTCAAGGAACGAGCTGCTAGAGAACGTTACTCCTTGACCTTCTTGTTGGCCTAACTCCAACATAGTGGCGCAACAAACAGTGTGACACAACTTAGTAGCTCACGGAATTGTCTTTCTTGAAAAGCAAAAGTGACAAATTTAACATTACTTCTATTGACCGATAGTTATTTAGGCAAAAGGTAATTTAACTAATAACATGAACGAAAAATTGCCTCATCACTCTTAGATAATTTTCCCAGCGTGTGCAAACATATCAGATATTCGGTAGAATATATATATGCAGTTAAATGTGGGGAAAAATGAAAACTAAAAAGAGACTGCAACAAAAAGGAGAACGGGCGACGACACTAATTGTCGTCACTAAACAACTAAAACCTGTTTTTCTGACTTGGACTTTGTCGAAAAGCTGAAACATGTAGACTGAAAATTTTGGCGACGACGTCGTGAACATTTTCCATGCTTTATTGTTTTCCCTCTAAAGAAGGGACGGAATTTAGAAGAGATCGAGGGGTTGTCGCCCCCTCAAAATTTTTGACTCTATGTACATTATATTTTACACCTTTTTATATATAGTTTTAGTCATTTTTAATACAAAATTTTCAACGTAATTTATATCGGCTCCTTAAAATAAATACTTTTAAATTAATATATTCATCAACAACAACGTTCAACTTCCGTCTCTAAAAAGATATATATTATTTAAGGAAGATCATACAACAAATGGATTTACCTAACTCCACGATGAATATAAAATTTTCTCCTTCTAGAATAGATGAAAATCATCGTTATCGAAACATATGGAAAGAGCAACAATGTTCTAGCGATATTTAAGTGTTTCAGTTACTACCGATGTTTTTGGCGCTAGGCTTATAAAAGTTTACTACCGATATTTAAGTGTTTCAGTTACTACCGGGTTTAAACTTTTAAAATATGCCTTATTTGTACATAGATTAATGGAAGCTTTTATAAGTCATAAGCCTCTGTAAGTTCAAGCTCATTGAAAATGTCTTATAGAGGCTTATAGTTAGTCAAATTACTTAAATATCTTTCAAAATATAATGGATTATCATGCAAAAGCTTGAAATATATTTGAATTTAGTTTTATGTGTTTTTATGCGATTTTATATTAATAAACTTCAACTCCAACTAATTCGCCAAACAACTTTATAAAAATATAAGCTTGTTTTTGATTTATAATATAAGCTCAGCCCTGACACCAGTTCCGGCCTTAGCTTGGTCATTCCATAAACATGTTGGTGTGGTACTCCGAGCAGAGGTTAGATAATCAATTCGGTGAAACAAGCAATAGGTCGTGACAGATACCACTAGGTGGTTACTGGATATCACTTGAAATCGTGTGTTCACTTTCCAAAGTAAACTATTCGACCCTAATGCCGGGTTACACGAATATCTACTTGGGATAAGACCAAATGCGATTATGGAATTAGGCACAATTCAATAACCCTTGCGCTAATAAGTGTTAATCGTTTTCGTGTCTCTTCATGCATAATCGGATCTCCTATTTATAGGAGTTTACTCTAAGCTAGTCAAATGGAATTATGAGTATTAATCGGCCCATTAATAGCCTCATAATTATCCCATTATAGTTAGTGGTTACATGACCAATTAAGCGTGGTCATTAAGCGATTATAGCTAACGCCACGAGATAGGTCAAAGCCGTTACAAGCGGTACTTTCATCGATGCTTTTATAGAGCTAGCGGTGGAAACCTTTGCTTGATTAAACTCTTGCTTATCGGTGGAAACATTGCTTATCGATGGAAACCATGGCGATACTTTCCACAAGCGATACTTTCTACTAGCACTACCAATACAAACCACTATAAGAGTCGGGTGTTCATGGACCTTGGGTGTACTCCATACCTCTAACCCATTACAAGGTGTGAACTAATCCCATGAAGTGCACTAAATTTTCCAACAATCCTCCCAATTTAGTTCACTTCCTTTGCATGAAAATAAACATCAAGCAAAACATGTGCATAAGCGAAAATGTCTTGAGGATTGAATTTCCATCTTAGTAAACTAGTTATAATACCCGTGCACGCACGGGGCTATTTAAAAAAAGTTGTGTAATTTTTTCTGTTTTTAATGTATTTATGTTGTGTGAACGTGTATAAATAAAACTTTACCATTTGTTAAAACAGAACATAATTTATTGTTATGTTGGAATAAATTCTATATGAAGTATAACATAACCAGTATTAGCCTAAAAGAATTCATACTAAAATTTCCTAATTAATGTCTTGATCAAGTACATGTGTCAGGTATGCGTTGACATGTCCCTTGAGACATTGGGCAGTAGCCAGTATTAGCCTAAAACCATTTATTCTAAAATTTCCTAATTAATGTCTTGAGCAAGTACATTCCTCAGGTATGCACAACCCATATTAAGGTACCTAAGTGCTCAATATTGTGATCTATCTCATATAGCACCTGGGTGTCATATCAAACCTCTTTTTTTTTTAGGAATTGGCTATTAGTTGGAATGGAGATGCTAGTGTTATTTTTGCGAGTATTGAAGAGATATCCAACTTGTCATTCTTCACAAATTCGCAATTAGCACTGGATTGAAAAAAACTCCATGTGTATCCTTTATTGGTAGTTTATGCAATCAGTAGTAGAAAAAAAATACTATCTAACACCAATTCAATTCTATGGAAATAAATTAAAATAAAAAGTCTCCTACAATAATAAAAATAATAAATTCTTAGAATTTAAAAAACCTTAAAGTAAAATAGGGAACTTGTGTTGATAAACATCTAGTCTAATTGGTTCAATCTTTATTAGTCTTTGCGGCCTTGGTTTTGTTTGTTTCTCCATCTTGCGGTTTCCGTTTCTTCCCAAGTTCTGGTGTGTCTTCATCAGCACAAATAGACTGCTTCTCCTGGTAAATATCACCAACTTCTGAATCAGTGGTTCCCTACTGATAAATATGTGGTTTCTGCTATTAGATATTGTAAGTAAAATGATTAATGCTGTAATCAATTTTAGGAAAGAGTTGTTGTAATTTATTATGTATTATACGTACCATATCAATTTGGCGTTTTGCAATGATAGACTTGATTACTTCTTCATCATCAGTTATCTTGTTAGCTGTGAATATGTGGTAGTTGTTTTCCAAATTGTAGCTTGAAACTTGTACTTTCAAGGCATAATGTTTGTTCATCATAACATTCAGATCTTCAGGATATGAGGTGTTATCTAAATCCTATTAACGTTTATAAAAGTGTCAAACAGTCTATTCATATTTTGATATTTCATATAATGCGCCAAGTTTCTAGATTCTAACCTTTTTTGCTTTTGATATTAGGTACCCGGGAGATTTTCCAATCAATTTGCATACCTCTTGTTGGAATAACCAAAACGAAGCTGAGCCTGTTTCATCTTGCACTCGGATTTGTATTTTGATTCTATCAAATTTAAGCTCGGTATTAGTAAGATTTTTATTTAATTAAATGTACAGTTGCAATATATCTATACCTTGGATAAACATCGGATACTTCCTCGTCACATTTATCGCAGTTGTAACAGTTTGAAAATTCTGATTTCTGAGCTTTATTTTTGCATTTGTTGCAAACCATGTAGTACCATCCTTGGTCAGTGACAACACGTAAAACTTTAGCAACTAACACACATCTACTTGCCTGTTATTTAAAAAGTTAAAATGTTAGATTAAACATTCATTGTAATTTTATGCAGATTTGTAGTTTTACAATTTACCTCAGAAATTTCATATAATTCTTCAATGTTCTTTACGGGAAATCTGGTATAGGAGTCTTCTGGATTTTTGTACACAGTATTTGTTGAGAATTGTGTTTTTGTATCTTCAGATCCAGCTACCTCGGTACTTAAGAAGCTTTGGGTAAAAAAATAGACATTAATTATTTTTCATACATGTGCAAAATATTAAATGGATTGATTTATAACACTTACCTGGTTTTAAAATCAATGATTCGCCTCTTATCTTCATTGATAAATACCTTTGTTCCATAGAAACAATTGGAAACTTGTGTAACATCTGTACAAATTTGGTAACTTTAATTAAATACAATCTATTATACATGATTATTGAACAAAAATTTGATATACTTACTATTCCAGGTACTGTACTTTGCCATAATGATTAAAACGACTATTGGTTCTTCTGAATTTTCATTATCCTTGATGTATTTATGAAACTTTTCAGCAAGATCATTCCATAAGATGCAACGAATTGTATCACCCCTGGTGAAAAAAATATTCTTTCGTTATTCAAATCAGTTATTAAACAAAAACATATATAAGTCTATGTAATTTTATATAAACTTACTGCAAATCCTGTAGTTCAAATTCCAGGCTGCTTTTCTTACTCCCATTCTTTCCATTCAGAACTGTTATATCTTTATTATTAATCAAACGACCAATCACATCTATAAAAAAGATAGATTATATTATTAGAATGAGAAATTTTGAAATTTAATATATGATAAAAGTTCAACAGAAGGAAGAATACCGAAAGCATATGCTGTGTCAAATGTGGTATTGTTGAAGTCTTGGAAAGACAGCAGTTGCAAACCATCATCGTTATTATCGCAGGTAAAGTCTTGGCAATGTCGAATATTGGTTTTTTTCACAAAGTGTAACTTATATTGATGGGGTGTTAACTTTGTACCATCAACATTCTTTTTTACATTAAAGTTTGAAATCAAAAAATCTCCGTTTTCTTGCAAAATCTTATCAAAATCCGAGATGAATCCAACTCTTATTGTTGCGTGAATGGTAGTACCCTAGATTTTTAACAATAAACTTAAAAAGAATTCCAATTTTGAATAATAGTATGTTATTTTAGAAGAACAGGATAAAATTTAAAAACTTATCAATTTATAGATACCTCTTCGTCTTTAAAGATCATATCCATGCTGGCCAAGGCTGGTGGATTGTTGTTGATGTAATATTGTTTCTATAAAGAAACAACCTTCACTTTAATAGTCCATCTATCTTTTTCAGAATTGACTTCTTTAAGAAAAGATATAGTCATTATGAAACCTGTCAAAGAATATGGAGAATTGTAATCAATTTGAAGAAGGTGGTGATTTGTTTCAGTATTTATAGACTTTAGGGTAATCCTCATTTGTGTATAATTATACCACCAGATATTCTTTAAGGTTTCCCAGTTGGCCTACAATTATACTAAATTATGATAACAGATATGCATAAGTTTATTTTTTTAAAAAAATTAATGCTTATCTTATAGATAAATACAATACATAATTAAGAGTAATCTTAAACTTACAGTAGATGTATGAAAATTCGAGCTTTTGCACTATGTCACCACTAACAACTAACTTCTGGAATGCATCCTTACTATGCCTTGCTATTTCCTAACTCCGCGTCTTCATTTTCGATATCGTTTCTTGTATCGGTTCGATGCGTTTGTTGTATCATTATGCTAATAACTACGGGCGAACATTGCAGTGTTGGTGACTTCTACTCATGTTATCAAACAAATTCAACCACACGGTTTATACACGCAAGCGGCGATATCCGTATATGTGTTCATCTTTACCCATAGCTCATATATTGTTTGTAGGAAACCTTTAAGCCATTATTTTCTAACAAACAAAAATGGTATTTTGGAAATAATAGATATTTTCATTGAAGCTTATTTTGTGCAAGGTAAATATCTTCCGTAGACATTGTATCATGGAATTAGTCTGATATAGGAATTTTTTATATAAATTACAATTAGTACATCAAACTCACTAATTTTTGCCTCTTATTAAACTAAGATGAACATATATAAATGGGCCAAAGTTAGCTACACTTTATTGTACAATTAGAATATGATTAAAGAATGATCTTTGCACAAACTACATACAAACAAAAATTAAATCTTTTGTCAATCTAAGCGTCAAAAGCGTTGTGATGTATAAAAGTTATCTACACCTTGGTATTTCTTCATCTCATAAGTATATCACACTTACATATGAGTATATGACACTTACATATAATAAGTATAAAATTTAAAACATAGACCTCACGAAACCATGTCACTTAAGGATGCTTCCTACATATCGGTATATCACACTTGCATATACTACTATAAAATAATAAGCTAATCCAAATTCTAGAAGCAACATACATTTGAACCGATTTAGTGCTCTATTTGGTTAGTTAGTTAATTGGTCGATTAGATGCTTACCTCTATTTGTAAATGAGTCTCGGTATATCGAAGTAATTGCGTTTTAAGCTGAATTAGAGATTTAAATAACGAATATGAGCGCTAGTAGAATCTAACCGTAGGTTCGATTAGCTATCACAATCCTTGCACCCTTCGCTTTTGCTCCATAAGCAAGAGCTTTTCTAGCACCACCGGACCAATAACCACAAATAGTCTACCAGCCAAGGGTGATCCTGTTGCACCATTTTGAACACCTGAACCTGTAAACAGTTGCAACAATTTGTGCTATAAGTAAATCTCAAATAGGTCAAATGGGTCGAACGGATTGAAGTCACACGCGAAATATGATATGAAACTTTTATAACTGGACAAAAGGCAATGTTATGACCCAACGGCTCATATTATCACTTCTAATAGAGAGTATAGAAACAAACCTCTTAGACTATCCTCGATAGCAGAAATAGTGCCTACAATATTGCAATCTTATAACGCCCCATCATTTGGTCACTTGATGGCGCGTTAGTACTCCTATTATAACATACAATAAATAACGAATACATAAAAGCCGTACTTTAATCATTATCGCATCGACTTTAGTAGTAAAGCTTTCCATAACAATGTAATTTACCTTTGCAACTGGATCAACCTCATCACAATATTGAAGCAAAGATTCTTTGTGAGGAATGGTACAACGCATCAAAAATGATGCATTTTACTAATAAAAATGATGCATTTTATTGTAAATAGTGTCCTTGAAAACCAATGACTTTTCCTCGTCAAGAGACCTTACAAAGTACCATGCAAAATTATAAGAATATGCGGGATGTGATACCCGGAGCGAATAAGAAAAATGCCGGTTTCGGTGTATCGAAAAGCACTGATACTCGATGAGAGATCTAACACACTTGGGCTTGGAAGAATCTTCTAGGTACTTCTTTTGGTCAATGGTTCATCGACCGCCATGAGAACAAAATGATACGTGAGTAGATAGTTGATTTCATCGGATAAAGAGCTTAATAATTGCAACTATGTAAGCAGAAACCCATTGTAACTTGCCAATGCAAAATCCGAAAGCATAAGCTTTTAGACTATGTCATATAAAAGTGTAACAGAGAAAGCAATAGAATGTGGCATGACAAATAAAGCTTACATATTTGTATCGGATGCAATTCACGAATCTCGGTTGATGAAATAACCTGCACAAACACATTCATTTATATAACCCAATTCATCAATCAAATGATAAACTACAGATTTTATGTATTAAAAAATTGAAAAATAAAGAATCAAGAAGCAATACCTCTAGTGACACTACAACAACCACAAACCTCTAGTGTAATTCCTTTATATTGAACATACATATTATAATATTGCAAACTAAAAAGATTTATAATAATGAATTGAATCACATGAAGCTTCAAAATCATCACCATATCCAATTGACAACATATATAAACCCTAAATTGAAACCCTAAATCCTAAATTATCAAAACATCATCTAAATCCGTAAATCTACCAAAACTTAATTAATACTAAAATATATGTAATAGATAATTGAACATCACAAATTCATATATAATACTCACCTGATATAGGCTTCACAGCTTTTGTAGCCTCAACGGCGTGAAAATGAGGCATGCTTGGGAACAAATGGTGAATGACGTGAGAACTAAAATTATATTTTGTGTTTTGGTCTTTTTGATTTTAGGTTTCCGATCTGAAGATGCAGTGATAAGGTTCTCAACCTTGTTTCCGCTTTGGGTTTTTAGAAGTTACACTTTGCAACCTTCATAATTAAACAATTCCTTTTTAACCCATGTGTTTGTACGTTTTTTTTTATAAATCAGTTGTGTTGGACGTTTTTGTTAAATATTGACCAAATTAGGTTCAATTTTGACTTTTAATTACCCAATCATGTTGCTTGATTTTGCTTATGTGGCAAAATTGAGCTTTCTTATTGGTCCTGGTAAAGAATGAATTTTTAAAGTGGCTCTGAAATGATGCAATTCCTTTATTATATAAAAGATTACACGTTCAAATATTCGAGAATCGGGGTGTTCTAAGAATTGAACCCTTCACCCATTTGAATACACGAAGATAAAATACACAAGTTTTCAACCTTATGACTCACGACCTTTGTACAAGCCATGTGTCCATATCCAATTCATAAATGTTGTAAAAGCTAAAAGTCCAAAGCTTCACAGGCGGCAAAACTTCAACATTTACATAGGTGGTTCCTCTTTATTCATGCTCCCGCCAAGCACTTTTCAAAGAAATTTAACCATTAAGTAAAGACTTCATCCTCCTTTCGGCGAGTTTAAAGCACAACCTTGGGATGTAAATAAAACATGTGCTCTAGTCCACCGAATGTTCGACTTTCCACATTGAACTCGGCTCCCAAGTTTCCTTAGGAGGGAGTTGGGTGTCCTAGCATTCGATGACTAAGTTGGACTTAAACCCATCCCTTTAGCGAGACTTTATAACCAAGTCTCAGCGGACCCTTCGTCAGTGATCGGCTAAGTTACGCTGAGATCTAACAAACTCTATAGATACCACCTCATTCATGTTAAGCTCATGAATCATGCTATGTCCGACACCTAAGTGTCTAGACTTACCATTGTACATCCGGCTATAAGCCTTAGCCAATGTAGTTGCACTATCACACCGGATAGAAATAGGTGCTATAGGTTTAGGCCACAATGGAATCTCGAAGCAAGTTTTCAACCATTCGACTTCTTTACCAGTAACTGCTAGAGCCACAAATTCATATTCCATTGTTGAGCGGTGATACAAGTTTGCTTCTTGGATGCCCAAGAAATTGCACCTCCACCAGTAGGAATACCCAACCACCGGTAGACGAATTGTCTTGATGTTATTGATCAACTTGCATCGGTGTAACATTCCAACATCGAAGGATAACCAATATGAGAGACTATAATCCATAGTTCTCTTGAAATACTTGATACCATGTGAGCGACTTGCGATGATGAGCACTAGGATTACTAGTATACCGCTCAATTTTCCTCTTGCAACACCAATATCGGGTCTTGTACAAGTCATGGCATACATTAAGCATCCAATTACCTAGAATACTCAAGTTGAGATACGCCTTGCCATTATTAGGCATCGACTTCTCACAAGTATCCATAGGTGTACTCACGGAGTACAATCAAAGTAATTGAATTTCCTCAACACCTTCTCAATATAATGAGGCGAGAAATAGAAATTCTTTTACTTTCATGTTTAATCCTTATACCAAGGATAACATCGGCCTCCCCATGTCTTTCATGGAGAACCTTGATGACAAAATTCCTTTGTCGGTCAACCTCGATGTTGGTCGATGCTAAAGATCAACATGTCATCAACATATAGACAAATGATGACTCCTTTACCGGTTTCATCAAATTTTCTATATACACATTTGTCGACTTGGTTAAGAACATAACCACTAGACAAAACCACTTCATCAAATTTTTGATGCCATTGCTTAGTGCCCGCTTGATCCATAAAGAGACTTAATCGGTTTACACCTTATTTTCATTGCCGAGCATGATGAAGCTCGAGGTTGGTTCATATAAACCTCCTCTTCAAATTCACCATTCAAGAAAGCATCTTCACATCCATCGATGAATAACCAAATTGTGAATAGATGCCAAAGCAATCGGCGATCTTATGGTAATGCGTCACGAGCCACGTGAGCATAAGTATCAAAATAGTCAATTCGACTTTTGTTTAAAGCCACGAATGACTAGTCTAGCCTTGAACTTTTCAATAGTTCCATCTACCTTCATTTTCTTTTTGAAAATCCATTTGCAACCCGAGGTTTGCAACGGTGTAGATCAACCAACACCAAAGTGTTGTTGCCCATGATGGAATCCATCTCATCATTGATTGCTTCTTTCCAAAAGCAATATCACGGGACTTCATTGCTTCTTCAAATGTCTTGGGATCATCCTCAACAATGAAGCAATAGGAGTATTGATGCGAGACCTCATCCCTTGATCCTTGACTAAGTATAGTTGAAACTCGTGTCCAAATGACTTTGGAGTCCCGACCCTTTTGCTCTTCGAGCACGGGTTCGAGTTGTTGAGCCTCAACCTCATCGGGGACCACCGATGGTTCATCATCGAGGACCTCACGATACACCGTGTCATGAGTTCCATTAGAATCCTCGACTTGGTCTGGGGCCGATGAGAATCTATTCTCATCAAAGTCGCATCCCTTGATTCAATTATTGAGTTAATTGAAATATATTCATTAGGTTCAATAACATAGAACCTAAAAGCCTTGGAATGCTCGGCATATCCAATAAAGATGCAATCTATGCCTCTTTCACCCAAAGTCTTTAGCTTTGGATCGTGGAGTCTTACAACCCCTACAACCCCAAACCTTGAGATAATTCAGTTGGGTTTCCTTTAGTCCGAGTTCATAAGGGGTAACCTTGTTCCTTTTGTTTGGAACCTATTTAATAAATAGAAAATTTGTTAACATAGCTTCACCCAGAACCCTTGACTCGGTCCTAAATAGGACAACATGGAATTAACCATCTCCTTGACTGTTTTCCTTTTAGAAATACCATTTCTTTGAGGAGTATAAAGCGATCGTTTCATGGATTATACCAATGATGAAAAAGCAGTATCCATGTACTCACCTCCCTATCGATCCTTAATCTTTTGATCGTGGACCCAGTTGTAATTCAACTCGCTTTTAAACACTTTGAATTTATCTAATGCTTCATCCTTGGTATGTAACAGATAGACATAACAAAATCTAGAAGCATCATCAATAAATGTCACAAAGTACTTCTTATTCCCCAAAGAAGGGTGACATGCAAATCACACAGTGTCACTGTGTATAAGCTCAAGACCTTAGTCTCACGACTAACACCTTGAAAAGGTTTCTTGGTTATCTTGGTCAACATGCAAGTTTTACACTTTTCGGTGTCCATGTCAAATCTTTGGGATTAAACCATCCCTAGACATATCTTGCATTCTTTTATAGTGTACATGGCCAAGTCTTGCATGCCATAGGGTAGAGTCGGTCAGTCGATGGTGGTCACAAAAGTGAATTAACACTGTCAAGAGAAATATTAAGCTGAACATTTGATTACATAAATAACCAAAACCAATAAAACACCATGCTTAGAAAGCAAAATTTATCGGACTCAATAATTTGTTTATATCCATGATTATTCAAAACACTACTTGAAACCAAGTTTTCCTTATATCGGGAACATGAATAACATTAAACAAAGTTACAATCTTTCCGAACTAAACCTAAGGTCTACACAACCACGACCATGCACCAAGGTCGTTGACTCATTTCCCATGTGAAGAATAGAACCATCATTCGGTGACTCATAAGTCTTGAACCAAATTCTATCTTTGCACATGAGCTGTTGCACGAGTCAACCCACCACACAACATCATCATCCTCGCACATAATGAGATTCGAGATACATATGTAACATAATAAATCTGAAAAGACTTATTAACCATATTCGACCTTTCGGTGAGTTAGAAGAACCACCACTCCACGAACCATTAGTGCACGATCCATTGGCTTTACCACCAACTTTAACACCCTTGCGGTCCCTTTTAATGTGACCGGTTTGCCACATTTCCAACAAGTAGGTGTTGCCTTCTTGTTAGGATCCGCCTTGTGTTGTCATGATATTTGCGTTTGCCTTTGTCATTGTACACGGTGGAGTTGTTATGCTCCACCATATTGACAACAGATGCACCAACACATTGCTACTCATTGGCTTGTCATTATCCCGCACCTGAGAGATTCCTCAATGTGCGGATGGTACCAACTCAACCGAGTTAATTTCTCTTTCTTATGTTTCAAAGTATGCTTGAAATCTTTCCAAGAAGGAGGAAGTTTATCAATAACACAAGAGACTTGAATAGCCTCATCCATGTGCATATTGTGTTGTGTAAACCTTCCAAGTATTCCAAGAAGTTCATTGTATTGTTCCATGGTGGTCTTGAATCGGTCATTTTGTAATTTGTGAAATTACTTACAAGAAACTTCTTACTTGATGCATCCTCACCATATATTTGGCATCCAAGAATCCACGGTTCTTTGGAAGATTCAAAGTTCGATAAATATCAAGCGAGCATCGGACATACCATTGAGAATAAGACCTCTGCATATGTAGTCATCATTCTCCCATTTGCTCCTCCTCTGATCCGCTCCACGGTAGCATCATCCCTATCATCGTGAATATGTGTAGTTAGCACATACACCACACTCATGCTTGATGCACAGAAGTGCATCTTCTACCACCTCCTAAAGTCCACCCTTCAAACTTATCAAGCTTGGCAAAGTTTGAAGCCATGTGTTCATTGCGCAGTGACCATTGATTATCACAAAATAGTTTACTTTGATTGTTGGTGTGGTACTCCCGAATAGGGTTAGATAATGAATTCAGTGAGAAACAAGCAATAGGTCGTGAAACAGATACCACTAGGTGGTTACCGGATATCACTTGGAATCGTGTGATCACTTTCCAAAGTAAACTATTCGACCCTAATGCATGGGTTACACGAATATCTACTTGGGATAAGACCAAATGCAGTTATGGAATTAGGTACAATTCAATAACCCTTGCGCTAATAAGTGTTAATCGTTTTCTGTGTCTCTTCATGCATAATCAGATCTCCTATTTATAGGAGTTTACTCTAAGCTAGTCAAATGGAATTATGAGTATTAATCGGCCCATTAATAGCCTCATAATTATCCCCATTATAGCCGTTAGTGGTTACATGACCAATTAAGCGTGATCATTAGCGATTATAGCGCCACTTGAATAGGTCAAAGCGGTTACAAGCGAGACTTTCATCAAGGTACTTTCATAGCGCTAGCGATGGAAACACTTGCTTATCGATTGAAACATCTTGCTTATCGATGGAAACCACAAGCAATACTTTCTACTAGCACTACCAATACAAACCACTATAAGAGTCAGGGTGTTCATGGACCTTATGGGTGTACACTCCGTACCTCCTAACCCATTACAAGGTGTGAACTAATCCCACAAGTGCACTAAATTTTATAAGGGTTTAAACTTTTAAAATATGCCTTATTTGTACATAGATTAATGGAAGCTTTTATAAGTCATAAGCCTATGTAAGTTCAAGCTCATTGAAAATGTCTTATAGAGGCTTATAGTTAGTCAAATTACTTAAATATCTTTCAAAATATAATGGATTATCATGCAAAAGCTTGAAATATATTTGAATTTAGTTTTATGTGTTTTTATGCGATTTTATATTAATAAGCTTCAACTCCAACTAATTCGCCAAACAACTTTATAAAAATATAAGCTTCAGTTTTCAGCTTATAATATAAGCTCTGGCCCCAACACCAGTTCCAGCCTTAGCTTCAGTCATACCTTACATCTTATCGGTTCAAAAGTCAATTAAAAGATATATGTATTAAAAATTCTATACATGGTGAAAGTTTCCGTTAAGAAAAATACTTGTTTCAAGTACTTTAAATAAACAAAATTTCATGCTAGAATATTTATGCACATATGATGCACATAAAATGGATTCTTTTTACAGTGTAGAATTTATTCAAGAGTGTTATAGCTATCCACTTATTCTTTAATAGTGACTCTGTTACCTTCTATTTACAAGAAAAGTTTAGTTATATTATTTCTTTTAATTATTTATATTTTTAAATATTTTTGTCTTATCGAACATTATAACCTTAACCCCAATTAAGAGGTTGTGTTATTGTAACATGCAAAATCTGAATCTATTAAAAGATTGAAGATAATGCTTCAACTAACAATTAAAATTAAACAAATAAGAAAGTTAATTCAAAATTCAAATTGAATTGATTTTTGTTACCGATCAATGAATTTGTTACAATGAAAGTGTGAGAGATTACAACTCAAAACTGAAACTCAAATGAAAGAGATTATAAGTATTTAAAAGGAAATAAAGGGGTGGGAAATTCAGTTGATGGTTTGACTAGAGTTTGATTTGTTGATGACGTGTCTAGACCAATGAGAGACTGACACATGGCAATGGTGGTGTTGGCTTGTAACAATCCTTCCTCCTTGAAATCATCCTTGACCTTAAGGATCCAGTTTGAACTCTGGAAACCTCTTAACAATGTCTGCAAGCACTTCCCATGTTGCATTATCTTCATTACCATTGCTCCATTGAATCAAGCCAAACACTAAAGCTCTATTACCTTGTTTCACAATCTTCCTTTCAAGCAGTTTAAGCGGTGTAGCAACTATTAAACCCTCTGCATCACATTGTGGAAAGTCTCCCATAGTAGCAGCATCAGAGTAACAAGCGTTGAGTTGAGATACATGAAAAACTGGGTGTATCTTAGCATGAGGAGACAACTGCAGCTTGTATGCAACTTGTCCAACCTTGGAAATTATCTAGAAGGGCCCAAAGAACTTAGCAGACAATTTATTTTGCTTCCCTTTCCTGATAGAAACCTGTATATGAGGTTGCAACTTCAAATAGACCCAAGCTCCCACTGTAAACTCCCTCTCTCATCTTATTTTGTCTGCTTGTGATTTCATTCTATCCTGAGCCTTTTTGAGGTTAAATTTCAACAGCTGAATTGTTTACTCTCTTGCCTGCATTGTTCTGTCAATAGCTTCTACCATACAATCTTTAGCCACATAAGGAATATGCATAGGAGGGACTTGACCATACACTACCTCATATGCAGGGGCGGAGCTATGGTTAAAGTAGTGGGGGCCTGGGGGGCGTTGCCCCCAACAAAGCTCAAACAGACACACAAAAATATATAGGAAAATACGTTAAATAGGTCGAAAAAAAGTCTGGCGCCCTCAAGTAAATCATATGAGTGCTCTCGGCACTCTTTGAGATTAACAATAAGAGACCACTTTGTTGCCAAAGTTGTTTTGTGGTGGTTTTCTTTATCGGAATATATGGAGGAAAGAAGAACTTGCGAATCTAAAAGATACATGATGGTGGGGATGAGTGAGTGAGTCTATTACATAGGGCCTAGTTGTTATTAAAATGTTTCCTATTAATTATTAATTATTTATCTAGTAAAAAAAGGTACACTTGATAATACTTCTCTTTGTCTCATTGCCCAACTAAGATAAATAGAGTTGATTAGCACACTTTCAAAAATGATTAGCATACTCTATTTGTGCATTAAATAGTTATACATTATTAATACTGTGTTTCAACTGTTTGTACATATGAATGTCTCAATAATATTTTGAAGTGTGTAAATCACCTCCCTAAGATAAATGTGTATTATTTCTAATGTTTAGGAAGTTAAAATTTTCTTGATCATCATCAATCTGACAATCTAGGATTTTTAAGTTTTTGTTTATACATTTTTAATAGTCCATATGCTCTAAATTGTTATGTCTAAGGGGGCGTTTGGTTGGGGCAATTTGGAGGATATTGGGGGCATTTGCATTTTAATTCCCTTCAAATGTCCCGTTTGGTAACTTAAATGTAGGCATTTGAAGTAATTTACAATTCTCGAATGCCAAAATAGAGAATCAAATGCCTCCAAAAGTGAGAAATTTTAATTTACTTGAAGAAAAAAATTTATAAACTTTTTTTCTTATTGTTTTATAAACTTTTAAATAAAATATTTATGAATTTTTTTATAAACTTTTTATAAACTTTTTTTTTATAAACTTTTTTTATAAATTTCTTATAATTTTTTTTATAAATTTTTATAAACTTTTTTTTTATAATTTTTTTATAAATTTCTTATAAAATTTTTATAAACTTTTTTATAAATTTTTATAAACTTTTTCATAAATTATTTATAAACTTTTTTTTATAAATTTTTTATAAATTTTTATATTTTGTATAAACTTTTAAGTAGAATATTTATGAAATTTATATTGAAAAAAATAAAAAATGTTTATAAATTTACATCAACCAAACATGCGAAGGTATTTTAAATTCAAATTTTAAATTCTCAAAATTTAATTTTCTAAATTTCAAATTACCCCAACCAAACGCCCCCTAAGTTTATTTGGTCTATAGAAAGGTAAACAAGTCTATTTTTCTGATAGTGGGTCCTACCACTTCAGTTTTCAAATAAAAGTGGTCAAATAATTACTAATTGTCAAGTTCGAGTTTTCATATATTTAGTTATCCCGACCAATAATTTCGTTACTCCTAAACCGTAAGGTGTTATTATTTGGTTTTTACGTCCTCGGAAAGGTTTTGGAGTGTATTAAACCAATTAGTGGGTCCCATTGTCTCAAAAATTACATAACCTAAGTGAAATTACTAGTTTACCCTTAAGTGTTAAAACAGACTTTTGGACAACCCAAAACAGTCCCGCCAAAATGGCGATATCTTGAGTTCTACAAGTCCGTTTACACCATTTTCGCAGTTACGTTCAAGTTAAAGTGTTAGCTACAACCTTTATTTTTTGTGAAACAAAGGGTTCTATGCAAATTGTAAGAGATGTTAGCCAATAAAGTTCGGTGTGCAGATTTTGACATGTTTTACCATTTTGGCTATAGTTTAATCATCGTGAGGTGTTACGAAATGAGCCACCCGGAAAATTGCCTGTAGGACATAGCTCTATAATCCTATATTTTTACCTAAGGTCCAAAGTCTACTGATTAGTTCATTAAATTCCGTTTTTACCCTGGCCAGAAACTGTTCTTGCAAGTTAAGTCCCAATCAATTTTTCTAGTTGTTACAAGCTATGTACAATGTTCAATCAAGTCCAATAAATTTATAAAATACATAAAGTATGTAAAATATGAAAAAATCTTAGAGGTGAAATGAAAATGAGAGTGGTTCCTTACAATCTTTGTGGTGAAAAATGACAAAAACAACAAGAATCAAGAACAACAACAACACAAGAACAAGATCACCAACACAATCAACCCAAGCTTAAACTCTTTTTACCCAACCAATATAGCCCTTAATAAACCTTGTAAGAACTCTTTATCAACCCTTGTAATGACTTAAATAAAACCCTTTCCAATTTTCCCAAAATAACCCCGGATATGAAGAGTTGTTGAAGGAAATGAACCAAGAACTAACAAGAACATTTAACCTTCAATCTATGATCAAGAATCTAATGAAGATTTAGATGAAATGTGTGTCTAGGGGCTGTGTTAGGTCGTTCATATAGAAAGAGGTAGCAGGATTTGGTGAAGATTGATCTAATTTGCATGTATCAAATGAGGTGATATGGGTATAAGTGTTGTAATGTGGAACACATATTATAACAACCCGTAAAATTTCGAATTATTATAATAATATTTATTACGTCGGAAAATTCAAATCGGTTATTTTTGTGAGCTTGTCAATATTTTACTTGCTTTAGTCTCATTTGTGGTGACATAAATCCTCCTACAACTCATGAATTAAGAATTCTCACAACAACAAGGTCTACTCGACATGAATTAGGCGTTAATGAAACTTTTACGAGAACCTTTCACAAAATTCCCAACTAATAGTAAAATTATCAACTAATCGGTTGCTTGATTATTAGACCATGGTATTTGATTCGGCAAATACATCATTATTATATACTCTTTCATATATATGCGTAACCCAATTCTTACTTTTTAATAGAAATACCTAAAATCGCCCAAATACTACTAAAATCCCTCTTGATAGTGAGATATGTTGTAAGTGATATAGGTTGTATATGTAAATACTATATGTGAAAAATGGGGAATTTTTCTATGAAAAGGTAAAAAAAAACCATAGGCTAGACGTAAATCAATAGAAATAAGAAGATAAAAACAAGAGGTCATCTCGTTTCTTTTAAAAATAAGACGCCGCACGCTCGATACTCGTCCACTAAGTATCTGTATAATAAATGTGAAATTTATTATTGTCCAAGTTAAAAATTTAAGCATACATAAGCTTAATCCATTGTTTCGAGAAGTTATTCCGCATACTTTAGCGGTGATAGCATACAAAACTAAATATAAATAATGAGATAAGTGAAATATACATATTTTATCATTCAAGAATAATTTACGGAAGAAAACGAGAGGTTATCTCGTGAAATTAGAAAGTCACGGCACTGCACGCATACCGATACCAAAATAATAACGGCAAACAGTTATAATCAAATTTCAACGTAATAAAAATGTCATATTATTACGTTTAAGAAATCGCTTCCGAAAACATAATTTCTATATTTTTCAGGTACCGAGAATGTACGTTTACTCGAGGATTCGACAAAATACGGGGTACATCGTATACTGTATTAATAAATAAAAGCATAAGAAACAACAATATACTACACCCTATAACCCCCACTCTAATATTTAACTGATCAATATCTTTCAATAGCTTTGATATCATCGCCCTACCCCTTCCTCCTCTTTCCCTCCCTTCGTTTGTTTCCAATCTACTACACCCAAAAGCAGCTGTCCCTTTTTCCTTTTTTGTATCTCTGCTCCACGCCGCCTCCAATAGTCAAAGATAAAATGATAAATCACTATCAATGTTTTGTCTTCTCCTCCCAACGCAAGTTTCCAAGATCTCCTGGAAGGTCACCAAGGAAGAAAGACCTTGCACCAAAAAGGGGTATCACGAGAGTGAAAACAAGAAAGCAATGGACTAACCTACTCTACCTCACTCCTTCTTATTCATCCGCGACTCACAAGGAAGCATCAGAGAGGTCAATTTCAATCTACCCCAAAACAAAAGAAAAATCTCTCAAGGATGGTGTTGGTAATTTGATTCAATTCGGTGATGTTGGAGGATTCTTGGACTTGATGCTTCTTGCTTCGTTCGGGATCAAGTACCTTGTTTTGAGTTCATTGTTCTCACTTTTCCTTCTTCTTCAATTGGTCACATATATTCTCTAGTAAGGACTCTCTAAATTCTTTAAACTTGTTATAAAATTTATTGGAGTCATAAATAAAGGTTGAATATATGTAAGACTTATGAATTGTCAATTATCAAGTTGTGATATGAGTACCTTGCTACATCACTGTGTCGAGTGAACCAAAACTGAAAGAAAGGAAAAAGAAAACGTATTGTTGTTGTTGTTGCGCATAAGTGGTAAAAAGTATCGGGAAAGAAAATATAAAAGTTGGCTTGTGGCTAAAGAGTTGTCGGCTAAATATCAGCTTATTCGGATTTTCGTATATTTGGTTTATTTTGGTTTTTAAACTTATAGAGATTTTGGTTTATTTGAGGTCTCGGATTAATGTGTCTTTCGGCCCCTTTTACTAGTACATGTCACTTATAATCTTGACCTATTCGGGTAGTTGGTCTCGGCTAGGACTAAACTCCACCCGAGAATGTTTCGTAGTCTTTGTGTCGATGCTCGGTCTCTGGGATTGAACCGTAAGGGTGTGAATTGGTATCGAGTCTTTGCTCGAGTCGAGTTTCTAAACTACTTAGGGTCATAAGTTTGTTTTAAGTGGTGTGTATGAGAGAAAGTCCTTGCTCGACTAATGGTTGTGTTTATGTTTGTTCGAGTCAACAAGTGAAAGTCCGAGAGTAATTGCTATTTCGTATGGGTCTAGGTGTATTCTGATCTCGAAGTGCCTTACGTTTGAATTAGTCTCATGCGTCAAACCTGCATTAACGGATCAACAAACTAAGTTTTGTGTTAATCGGGCCTCAAGCCCGGATCTTAAAGGGTGCGTTTGTTTACTCATCCGAGTCGAGGAAGGCACCGTTTATGTTCTACCGCCTCAACACAAGAGTCATTATAAACAATTAGAGTTTAGTCTCATGGTCTTCCCGACCTCTTCCCATATCGCGTATTTGTTAATCAAATGGTATACAGAAACGAAATCTGTTCTTACAAATTCCAAATACTAGTTGGGCCTAAAATTGATTTGAGGTATGGTTAAGGGGTCACGAAGCCTACCAACAGTCCAATTTGAAATCCACGGTTGTGCTAACTATCCTGTCCAACCCATGTAGCATAGGGCCCAATTCGTTTTGATTATCACTAGGGGGTGTCAGTTTGGTCGACTCAAACTATTACTCGCCTCGGTCCGTTTTGGCTCGATCCATCACCCACGACGCCATCTCTCGTCATACATTAAGCACACGGTTCATTGATATTTACTCATTCGTGATCCACAATTTTGAAAACATCTTGCAATAAATCATTAGCATTATTAAAAGCGGATAACGAAGCCAAATAGCAAGAATGTAAATGTCGGATGAAACTTGAAAACATACTATAAAACAAAATTTACGCATAAAATGTGAGCTATATTTTTGTAACTCATATAAGAAGCTTTTAGACAAAGACTTACAACTATTGCTTAAAAGTGCAAGATCTAGTAAAACATACTATGACGTTAGTCTCATTAAGCGAACCAAATATACACTTGTGTCATATCATATTTTGATAAATATAATAAATTTTACAAATGAAATATTGAAATTTACATTATATTTTACAAATGCAACTTGAATAAAATTAAGTTAAAACTTGATTTTTCTTAAATAAAAGCAATTGATTTAAATAAGTAATTGTAATACATGTGAGTATTATGAGACTTACATTAAAATTTTCAAATTCCAAATATGTATACAATATAGGTTATGCTTAAGTTTTCAAAAGACATATATTCTAAAATACTAAATGACAAGAATATATATATATATATATATATATATATATATATATATATATATATATATATATATATATATATATATATATATATATATATATATATATATATATATATATATATATATAAAATCTCCTTCATTCCCACCGTATACATCTCATAATATATGTACTTTCCTTTTCGGAGTCATCATTCGATGTCATTCGCTCTTAATATCCTTCCGTATATTATCTTTTGGTCATCCTTGAACCAAAGTCGTAATTCCCTCCTTGAGATTTCTTCCATGTCATCCTTCCTAAGCCGAGATCCACCCAAATCTTTGTAAATTGTTCTCAAATAAATGATACCACATAAGCAACAGCAACAACAACAAAAACATTTAAAAACTTATAAAGTTTTGTTAAACTTTATCGAGTCTTAAACATGAGTAAAGACTAAGTTGCCGTATTAATTAGATTGCGTGTCGGAGCCGTGCACTATCATTCCTTGATTTAATTCCCTTTAGACTTCATATTGCACATGGCCAAGGTGAGTTTCATAGCCCCTTCTATAATCTGTTTTATACTTGTTTTGGGGGAAGATACATGCTCATTTTACTTAAATGATTTAATTCTTGAATTGTGCATTCTATGCACACTATGCTTTACATGTTTAAAGTATTCATCATACATAGATGTTTTATGGACCATACCAAAATGTTTGACCTAGAATATTGCGCAACAACCTAAGACTTTAGATCCCAATTGCCCTTTTCATGATCATCAATTCTGTAGGCGCGAATGTTATAAATAGATCTATTAGGGGTGACTCCTGTTCGGTTGACCCGCTTGGGTCAAGGCGAAACATATAGCATGTCGGGACCGAGTGTATTGGGATAAACACTAGCCATGGGCTCCTTATTTGTATGACTTCTTTGTGCATCTGAACTGTGTAACCGGTTGCATGAGCTTAGTGCTAGCGTAATAAATTTATAAAATATGGCATTATATTCATTGTAATGTGCATATACTTTTTTATGGTCTACAAATAAAATCCTTTTATGAGACCCTTTTATGAATTGAAATCATAAACTTCATGACATTATGCAAGACGTAATGATCATCAAAAACCAAATTTGAAATAGTGTACTGAAATCCCTTTTTAAATAAAGCTATGAACTCACCAGCATAAGCTGACCCCTTTTAGCATGTATCTTCATGTTTTGGAAGTGATAGCTTATCTTTGGAGGTGCAAGGCAAAGGCATGGCATGGTCATAGATGACTCTGATTTATGTATTGGGACCACCTTTTTATAATGGGCCATTTTCCGCACTAAATCAATAATGTAAACATTGTTTCCAATAATGAATAAAAGTTTCTTTATGAAAATCAATTGTTCTATGCTTATGTTGTGATATCAATTTAGTAGCACCCCAATACTTGTGTGCTTCCGCTGACCCATTTTGGGGGTGTTACAGATTGGTATCAGAGCCTAGGTTATAGAGAACTGGGTATATTTTTAAAACCTAGACTATAACCACTTTTACAAAAACTAAACCCTATGACCGACACGTGCACCTTTAAGTCGATGCCTCACTTATGATCCTGTTGAGATCATACTTGATAAGATACATGTTTTATCACTGCTTACCTAATTTCATTATAGGTTATAATTATTTTCCATATACGTATACTTACGTATCACAACACTACACCTTTCCCTTACATAAAGAAAATAATTGTTCTAATCCTTCAAGACAACCGTTAAAAGTATTGTGACATATTACTAGCGTAACTAAGCTAAGTATTTCAAAATTCATTGAACCTCGGGTGAATATAGGCGATCACCTATATTGAACGAGGACGATTGGACATAGCTTTGATCACCTATATCGACTCGAGGTAAATTTTGCAATACTTAGGATAGTTATAATAGCGTTATGTCCAGTGAAAATTGATTGATAAACATGTAATAAGCCACTCATTGGCATTCCTTAATCAAAAGCCACTCATTGGCATTCCTTAATCATAAGCCACTCACAGGCATTCCTTAATCATAAGCCACTCACTGGCATTCCTTAATCATAAGCCACTTATTGGCATTCCTTAATCATAAGCCACTTACTGGCATTCCTTAATCATAAGCCACTCACTGGCATTCCTTAATCATAAGCCACTTATTGGAATTCCTTAATCATAAGCCACTTACTGGCATTCCTTAATAATAAGCCACTCACAGGCATTCCTTAATCATAAGCCACTCAATGGCATTCCTTAATCATATGCCACTTATTGGCATTCCTTAATCATAAGCCACTTACTGGCATTCCTTAATAATAAGCCACTCACTGGCATTCCTTAATCATAAGCCACTCACTGGCATTCCTTAGCCATAAACCTTATATTTCCATATCACAATCGGGTTATGTTATAGTCACTCCTACCCTAAACCTTACATTCAGTGGACGAATCAAACCATTTTAGGAGCAACCTTCTAATAGCACCTATGAGAAAGATACAATAAACCTCTAGCAAAATCTAGAAAGTCATGATAAAGGACCTATAATGCCACAGAAACTTAAAAACTTTACGCCCTACCTTGAGAATAAAAAACCTAGAAGCTCCACCCACCTCTTAAGAATAACAGTGCCTACCTTGTTACCTTCCTACAAACGAAATAAAAAGAGTTGCCATACAAACCGTTTCCGATTATCCCACAAACCATTATAATCAAAATACCTTATGAGCCACTCCATGAATTATTCTACAAACCAAATCACCACCCTACCATTTCACCATAAAGTAAACTACAATTTCACTACTACCCCAAAAGAATAAAGTATTTCTTAATACTTTGAAAAGTATTCTAGAACCACTCTATTAGTCACTTACTTCCTTGAAAAGTGTTTTAAGTTAATACCCCATAAACAGAAATGATTAATGTTCTCCTTGGTAGCTAAGCCTGACCTTAAGATGTATCCCACACCTCTGCCTAAAACCATAGAAAACAATGAGGTTCATCAACCATTAAACCTCCAATCCTACCCAACTTAGACAACTAAATCCTACTCGTAGCTATGGGTAAATGTTATATTCTGCTACACATCCTTACTACAATATAGTTTCCAAATTAGAGGATTCCCCTTTAAGATCCAACAATAATACTTTCCAAATTCCTCATTAAAATGAGACGAAATGCCGAAACACTAAAAGTTTCACAAAATTCATCTTATACACAATTAAGAACCAATTTTACAATCTTGTGAAAATGTGTCATTTTTACACAACTATCGATTTTGAAATCTGGTCTTAGTCAAGCTTGTATAAACATTTAGTCGAAAGAGAAATTCGAAAACAAATGTTTCTTCATCCCTTAAGGATCAACCCATATACTTTAGAATCATGAAACGCCAGAAATAGGTACGTCTTGTTAAGATTTTGAGAAGTTAGAGGTGGCCACACTAAAATTGAAACCTCATAAACATCAAGAATTAGAACTTTCACCCAATGAACCTACACCAGAAAATCATGGCTCCTCAGATAGAGGATATGCTGCTGGCATAACACCTAGGTGCCCGTACGCAAAGAGGAAACCCTAGAAAACCTAGGAAAATTCAAAACTTGTCCCAAATACCATCACCTGTTCCCGAGCACCCTATCGGATAACGTAAACCGAGATCAGGAATGATCTCACGTAAGGTGGGTAGACTATAACAACCCGTAAAATTTTGAATTATTATAATAATATTTATTACGTCAAAAAATTCAAATCGGTTATTTTCTGACAGTTGTCAATATTTAAATTTAAAAACAAGAGGTCATCTCGTTTCTTTTAAAAATAAGACACCGCACGCTCGATACTCGTCCACTAAGTATCTGTATAATAAATGTGAAATTTATTATTGTCCAAGTTAAAAATTTTAGCATACATAAGCTTAATCCATTGTTTCGAGAAGTTATTCCGCTTACTGCAGCGCAGTAGCATACAAAACTAAAAATAAATAATGAGATAAGTGAAATATACACATTTTATCATTCAAGAATAATTTACGGAAGAAAACGAGAGGTTATCTCGTGAAATTAGAAAGTCACGGCACTGCACGCATACCGATACCAAAATAATAACGGCAAACAATTATAATCAAATTTCAACGTAATAAAAATGTCATATTATTACGTTTAAGAAATCGCTTCCAAAAACATAATTTCTATATTTTTCGGGTATCGAGAAGGTACGTTTATTCGAGGATTCGACAAAACACGGGGTACAACGTATACTGTATTAATAAATAAAAGCATAAGAAACAATAATATACTACACCCTATAACCCCCACTCTAATATTTAACTGATCAATCTCTTTCAATAGCTTTGATATCATCGCCCTACCCCTTCCTCCTCTTTCCCTCCCTTCGTTTGTTTCCAATCCACCACACCCAAAAGCAGCTGTCCCTTTTTCCTTTCTTGTATCTCTGCTCCACGCCGCCTGCAATAGTCAAAGATAAAATGATAAATCGCTATCAATGTTTTGTCTTCTCCTCCCAACGCAAGTTTCCAATGTCTCCTAGAAGGTCACCAAGGAAGAAAGACCTTGCACCAAAAAGGGGTATCACGAGAGTGAAAACAAGAAAACAATGGACTAACCTACTCTACCTCACTCCTTCTTATTCATCCTTGACTCACAAGGAAGCATCAGAGAGGTCAATTTCAATCTACCCCAAAACAAAAGAAAAATCTCTCAAGGATGGTGTTGGTAATTTCTGGATTCGACTAATGTTGGAGGGATTGCTGGACTTCGATGCTTCTTGCTTGCGTTTGGGATCAAGTACCTTGTTTTGAGTTCATTGTTCTCACTTTTCCTTCTTCTTCAATTGGTCACATATATTCTCTAGTAAGGACTCTCTAAATTCTTTAAACTTGTTATAAAATTTATTGGAGTCATAAATAAAGGTTGAATATATGTAAGACTTATGAATTGTCAATTATCAAGTTGTGATATGAGTACCTTGCTACATCACTATGTCGAATGAACCAAAACTGAAAGAAAGGAAAAAGAAAACGTATTGTTGTTGCTGTTACGCATAAGTGGTAAAAAGTATCGGGAAAGAAAATATAAAAGTTGGCTTGTGGCTAATGAGTTATCGGCTAAATATCAGCTTATTCGGATTTTCGTATATTGGGCTTATTTTGGTTTTAAACTTATAGAATTTTGATTTATTTGAGGTCTCGGCAATGTGTCTTCGGCCCTTTTACTAGTACATGTCATTATAATCTTAACCTATTCGGGTTGTTGGTCTCGGCTAGGACTAAACTCCACCCGAGAATGTTTCGTAGTCTTTGTGTCGATGCTCGGTCTACGGATTGAACCGTAAGGGTGTGAATTGGTATCGAGTCTTTGCTCGAGTCGAGTTTCTAAACTACTTAGGGTCATAAGTTTGTTTTTCGTGTGTATGAGAGAAAGTCCTTGCTCGACTAATGGTTGTGTTTATGTTTGTTCGAGTCAACAAGTGAAAGTCCCAAGTAATTGCTATTTCGTATGGGTCTAGGTGTATTCTGATCTCAAGTGCCTTACGTTTTGAATTAGTCTCATGCGTCAAAACTGCACACCGGATCAACTTAAACTAAGTTTTGTGTTAATCAGGCCTCAAGCCCAGATCTTAAAGGGTGCGTTTGTTTACTCATCCGAGTTGAGGGAAGGCACCGTTTATGTTCTACCCGCCTCAACACAAGAGTCATTATAAACAATTAGAGTTTCGAGTCTCATGGTCTTCCCGACCCTCTTCCCATATCGCGTGATTGTTAATAAAATGGTATACAGAAACGAAATCTGTTCTTACAAATTCCAAATACTAGTTGGGCCTAAAATTGATTTGAGGTATGCTTAAGGGGTCACGAAGCCTACCAACAGTCCAATTTGAAATCCACGGTTGTGCTAAGTATCCAGTCCAGCCCATGTAGCATAGGGCCCAATTCGTTTTGATTATCACCAGTGTTGTAAATATCGGTCTTGGCGGCCGATATATCAGTGATATATCGCTTATCGGCGGTCCACCGATACAATATTTCACTTATCGGTCAAATTTATCGGTTGGTCAATATCGGTCAAATATCGGTCAATATCGGTTATATCGGTCAAATATCGGTCAAATATCGGTTAAATATCGGTTAAATATCGGTCAAATATCGGTCAAATATCGGTCAAATATCGGAATATCGGTCAAATATTGGTTAAGAGTGGGAAATACATAACTAAATGCATATACAATGTAAAATTTGTAAAATTTATATAAAATATATAATTAAAATATTAAATATAACAATAAAACTAATAAATATTTATAAATATGTATATAAAATATATAAATACCTATAAAAAATTAATTTCTTTATAATTTAGGGTCTCCGTTATATCAACGATATATCGCCGCCAAAGACCGATATGGCGCTTGGCGGTGGTCGATCACGAGGACCGCCAAGCATTAAGGGTGTCGGTTTGGTCGACTCAAACTATTACTACGCCTCGGTCCGTTTGCCTCGACCCGTCACTTGGCGCCATCTCTCGTCATACATTAAGCATCTGAGTTCATTGATATTTACTCATTCGTGATCCACGACTTTTGAAAACATCTTGCAATAAATCATTAGCATTATTAAAAGCGGATGACCGCGAAGCCAAATAGCAAGAATGTAAAGGTCGGATGAAACTTGAAAACTTACTATAAAACAAGATTTACGCATAACATGTGAGCTATATTTTTGTAACTCATATAAGAAGCTTTTGACAAAGACTTATAACTATTGCTTAAAAGTGCAAGACCTAGTAAAACATACTATTACGTTAGTCTCATTAAGCGAACAAATATACACTTGTGTCATATCATATTTTTGATAAATATAATAAATTTTACAAATGAAATATTGAAATTTACATTATATTTTACAAATGCAACTTGAATAAAAATTAAGTTAAAACTTGATTTTTCTTAAATAAAAGCAATTGATTTAAATAAGTAATTGTAATACATGTGAGTATTATGATACTTACATTAAATTTTTCAAATTCCAAATATGTATACAATATAGGTTATACTTAAGTTTTCAAAAGACATATATTCTAATATACTAAATGACAAGAATATATATATATATATATATACATATATACAAATCTCCTTCATTCCCACCGTATACATCTCATAATATATGTGCTTTCCTTTTCGGAGTCATCATTCGGTCTCATTCGCTCTTAATATCCTTCCGTATATTATCTTTTGGTCATCCTTGAACCAAAGTCGTAATTCCCTCCTTGAGATTTCTTCCATGTCATCCTTCCTAAGCCGAGATCCACCCAAATCTTTGTAAATTGTTCTCAAATAAATGATACCACATAAGCAACAACAACAACAACAAAAACATTTAAAAACTTATAAAGTTTTTTTAAACTTTATCGAGTCTTAAACATGAGTAAAGACTAAGTTGCCGTATTAATTAGATTGCGTGTCGGAGCCGTGCACTATCATTCATTGATTTAATTCCATTTAGACTTCATATTGCACATGGCCAAGGTGAGTTTCATAGCCCCTTCTATAATCTGTTTTATACTTGTTTTGGGGGAAGATACATGCTCATTTTACTTAAATGATTTAATTACTGAAATTGTGCATTCTATGCACACTATGCTTTTACATGTTTAAAGTTTTCATCATACATAGATGTTTTATGGACCATACCAAAATGTTTGACCTAGAATATTACGCGACAAGCCTAAGACTTTAGATCCCAAATTGCCCTTTTCATGAGCTGTCAATTCCTGCCGGAAGCGAATGTTATAAATAGATCTATTAGGGTGACTCCTCATTCGGTTGACCCGCTTGGGGCAAGCGAAACATATAGCATGTCGGGACCGAGTGTATTGGGATAAACACTCGCCATGGGCTCCTTATTTGTATGACTTCTTTGTTCATCTGAACCGTCAGTAACCGGTTGCATGAGCTTAGTGCTAGCGTAATAAATTTATAAAATATGGCATTATATTCATTGTAATGTGCATATACTTTTTATGGTCTACAAATGAAATACTTTTATGAGACCCTTTTATGAATTGAAATCATAAACTTCATGACATTATGCAAGACGTAATGATCATCAAAAACCAAATTTGAAATAGTGTCTTGAAATCCTTTTAAATAAACCTATGAACTCACCAAGATAAAGTGACCCTTTTTAGCATGTATCTTGGGTTTTGGAAGTGATAGCTTATCTTTGGGCGCAAGGCAAAGGCATGGCATGGTCATAGATGACTCGATTTATGTATTGGGACCACCTTTTTATAATGGGCCATTTTCCGCACTAAATCAATAATGTAAACATTGTTTCAATAATGAATAAAAGTTTCTTTATGAAAATAAATTGTTCTATGTTGATGAGTGTGTAAATACTCATCATTTTGGTCAATCTGAGCGCAAAACATTTAAAATGCTCGAAATGCATCAAAATCTGAAAATATCTCAAAATTGCATTTTATATGTTTCGGATGCAAAATGTTTAAAATCGGATGAAAAATGAGCTAAGTTTGCATAATTGGCGGTTTAGGTCCCCAGTTTCAAAAGTTGTCGAAATAGTCCACGAGCACTTATTTTAAAGAAAAGTCACCAAAGGTCCTTTTAAAATCATAACTTGTCATAATTAGTCCTTTGGTGAAAAATGTCAAAAGTTTTGAGAAATTACAAGTTTGGTCCTTGAGTTTCAAAATTGGCAAAAATAGTCCTTGGAAGTTTGAAAATGTCTTTTATGGTCCTTGTACTATTGAAACTTGTCATTTTGGTCCCTTGAAACAACTTTGATAAATTGGCGAATTTGGTCCTCAAATTTCGAAATTACAAATTGGTCCTTGTTTATTAAACCCATGAAGCCATGACCCTTTGGACCCTTTGGACCTTTTGACCCCCACCATATCCTTTGACCCCTGTTTTTTTGACCCCTTTTTATAATATAAACCCAAGTCAACTCCCAAGTCAAACAAACACACCCCTTTCCTCCTTTTCTTCTTCTTCTCCTTCACCGCTTGCTGCAAACACTCAACCTCCACCATCCTCCATCTCACTCTCCCACTCCCATGTTCCTCCACCTCCACCAAACAACAAAAACATTAAATGCTTCCTCCCCCTTGCACTCAACCCCATTGTTAAATATCAATTTTGGCGCCAAAATTTCATCAAGCGGCCAATATGTTCTCAAGTGATCCAATGGTCCAAAATGCAGTGGGATTTGCTCGGAGGTCAGTGGGAGCACTTTGATGTATAAAAGAAGAAGAGAAGAAGAAGAAGAGTAGTTACTTAGTTTTAAATTTCATGTATGTCGTTTTAATATCAATGTTTTAGTTTAAGTTTAAAGTTGTAATCTTTTGTTTCTATGTATTAAACTTAAGTTGTTTTATCATTGTAATCTATTTTCAAGTATCAATTCAAAGTTTTATCATAAGTTTCATGTTTTATGTCCTTTGTTATAAAATTCGGTTTCAATGCTCTTATATTCAAGCTTCAAGTAGCTTATTTTAAATTCAAATAAGCTTATTTAAGCTATTTATAGCTTTTGGTAAGCTTATAAATCAAGTTCAAGCAATATTGGTATTTGGTCAACAAAAGTCAAACGAGAAGATTTTGGTTCAAGCGATCATGGAAATGGATATGGGTTGATGCGAGATTGGATATGGGTTGAATTTGGCTAGTTAGTATATGGTTGGTACGGTTTAGGTTAGTGGTTCTTTGATTCTTGGCAAGCCATAGTGGCTAGGACACTTTCTAAGTTTTCAATTTGCATAATTCATTGCTTTAATCATGTCATAATCATTTAGTTATTTAGTTTTATTGCTTTTTTTAGTGGTATAGTAGGTATATAGTTGATTCGGTTTAAGTGATAGCATAAGCTAGATTAAGTCATTTAGGTAAGGTAAATTTGCAAATCAGTTAGCTAAAGTGTGTTTGGATCGGTTAGCTTATTTGAGCTTGAGCTTTGGTTTGTGCTTAAAATCTGTCTACTCGGTCTCAATTAGGTCCATTTGAATCATTTTAGTCATCATATTGCATCTGCACTCAGCTCAAAGTCAAAATCACATAAAATCATCCTAATTTCATATCTGTTGGAAATTTGTGAAATCAAAAGCTTGATTTGTGTTTATAATTCATAGAGTAGCTTAATCAAGTTTTATTTTAGCTCAAAACATCATATTCGGTTCATAAATTGGAATCAAATCTCATTTTAGTCAAACTTTCAAAAGCGCTTCAAAAGTCAAAAAGTTGAAAAACTCGGTTTCACCCAACTTGGGTGATTTTTCATTGATTCATTTTTGGGTCAATTCAAGTGAAACTTTGGGTTTAAAAACTTCAATTGGTCAAGATTTGAAAATGATTTTGTTGATTTTTAGTAATTTTGTATAAGCTCCAAAATAGCTTGTCAATTTGGTCATAAGTCCACATGCACTTGACTCGATGTATCTTGAGTGTGCAGAGAGTTTTCTTGAGCTTGTCAAAAGCTCATTTGAGCTTATCTCGGGCTCATTTTGGTTTTAAGTAGCTAGCCGGGTCTACTTGAGGTTCCAACATCGGTTTTGAGTTTCGACTTATTGGGTAGCTTATTTTCAAGCTACAAAGTAGTAGCTAAAAGCTGTTTTGGCACTTGAGTTTAAATCATCAAATCTGTGTAGTTTGCATTTTAGAGGTTAAGGCTAGTTGATATTAGTTGCTTTTGAGTAGTTTTAGCATATTATAGCTTACGTGATAATTTGGTGCTCATTTGGTACCTTTAGCTTATTTTGAGTGCTTATTTATAAGCACTTGTCACTTCTGATTCCATATTCTCACACATAAGCTACTTTTTTATATTTTCTTAGATTCGAAATATTATTTTAGACTTTTCTTGAATTTTCATATTTTTCTAGCCTTTGTTTGATATTTTTCCTCATTTAAATCAGGTTTTAGGCACTTTTAATTAGCTTTTAATACAATTAAATCGGAAAAGTTTCAAAAAATAAGTTTTCATTTTCCTAGGTTAAGATAAATATAAAAGCAAAAAATAATTTTCAGATTTTCTTAGTTAAATTTGTAATTTTAGCAATTTAATTAGTTTTAAATAGTTTTTAATTCATAGAAAATAGAAAATAATCGAGAAAAATACAAAATTAGTTTTGAAAATTCTCTTTAGTTATTTTAGATTTTCTAAGTCATAATTTCATTTTCTAGCTTTATTTCATATTTTCTTATATTTTAGGGTATTATTAAATAGGTAAAAATAGTTTTAATTAATAATAATTAAATAAATAGTCATAAAAATAATTTTCTTTTTCTAAAAATTTTCTCTTATCATTAGGTTTGTAAAATGTCATTTTATATTTTTAGGATTAATATTGTTTCAGTTTCACATTTTCTTTTATGCGTTCGTAGTTTTAATTTAAATTTATAAAGAAAAATCAAAAACATCATTTTAAAAATAGTGATAGCGTTTATTTAATATAATTTATCTTTTTAATTTTCTTTAATTTGCATTTAAGCCCTGTAATTTATAAACTTTTCTTTAGGTATAATCAATCATAACCCTTTTCCGTTCAAATTCTCCCGATCACTATTCGTTTGATTATTCATCGCACGACTCGTTGGGACTTAACGACACAGGAAACACTATACTCCTCTTGATCTTCATTGCATTGGTGTGCAGGCTGTTTGAAGTTTATTACGGTTGACCATTCACAAGTGGTCGACTTGTGTGATAAAACTTGACGGTTTGGCATCGATCAAATTTTAGCGCCATTGCCTTGGGTGTGCTAATTATCTTCCGTTTAGCAGTTAGTGATTTGAATATTCACTCCTTGTTCATACCATCTATCTATATCTATATATTTTTCTTATAAAAATCCAAAAACCCAAAACATCTTAAAACGTATAAAACACAAAAATATTTTCTTTTGTTTCTATATATATATAAAGATAAAAATACAAAAGATTTGTCGTTTTCTTTGTTTAATAATAACAACATAAAAATTACCACATGAAACCAAGGCGTGTACTACCTAGCTGAAATGCGACCATAATAAGTTCCCGAACCAAAGATTAAAACTTGCCTTTGTGTCCTTGTGGTGGTGTACCTTTTCAAAAAGCCATTCATCTTGTGATTATTGGTTTAAGTTCACTTTGTCGTTTTGCCTCGATATTGTTTTAATTGGATTTGTTGTTATATCTACTTTTCAAAACCATAAAACCCAAAAGATTCTTCTTACCCCATTTTCATAATTCCTTTCATAATTCCTTTCCTTAACTCGAGATCTCTTAGAGTTAACTCTAGTGTATCTTTTCGCTCTTCTAGATCTGTAAGCCCATTTCGTGAGCTTGTCGAGATTCCAGAAGGCGTGTCCGTGAGCGTTACGCCCCATCGATCGGATCGAGATCCGGATGCTCACACTACTTCCGTTATCATGGCGGAAGAGCGTCCTATGTGAGCTTCTCCGAGCACCCATCGGCGGGTATGGAGATGCTATTGTTATCCGACCATTGTGGTGAAAATTTTGAACTCAAAACCGGGTTCTTGAATCTTGTAACCTCAAGTCAATTCTATGGTTTTGAGAGGATGATCCTCATGCTCATATTCGATGGTTTAACAAGATTGCATCTACCATCAAATACAAGAATGTCCTACGATCTTTGTCAAGCTTCTTACATTCCCATTTTCCTTGAGGACAAGCCGGTTGGCTTGAAAAACAACCCCTCAATCAATCGAAACATGGGAAGACACGGTGAAGAAATTTGTGAGCGAGTTCTATCCACCTTCCAAAACCACGAGTCTTAAAATGAAATCATCAAGTTCACACAAAGTTTGATGAATCCTTGATGAATCGTGGGATCGTTTTAAGGAGTTGCTCATGAAATGTCCTCACCACGGTTTCTCGAGTTGATGCAACTCGATACTTTCTATAATGGGTGAGTCAATCGATCAAGATTCTCTCAATTCCTCCATTGGAGGAAATTTCTTGAGCAAAGCGTAAAAGAAGCTTTAGCGATCATTGAAAACAAGTCTAAAGTCCGCCTTGCCGAAGCAAACCGGTTGTTTCCCAGTCGGTGTTGGTCCTTCTACTTCATCGCCCGTGAGTCAATCTAGCACCGATGCTAAGATTGACAAACTCATGAAGCAATTCAAGCTTTGGTTCTCTCCACCAAAAGAAAGTTTCTTTTCACAAACTTCACCTCTGCTGAAGTTAAGAAAGTGGAAGTCGTGTTACTGCGGTGGCCCCATGCCTACTACAAGCTGTGGCCACCGATGGTAACCCTTTTGAAACAAGCAGCGTGGGCGGGATTTCTAATCCGGAGGCAACCAATACCGTGCTCTATGGACCCGAACCACCGTCCTAACCACTACCTGGACCACCGGTTTCAACCAAAACCAAAACCGTAATCAAAATCGAATAGAGCGAACAAAACCAAGGTAATTTTAGTCAAAATAACGGTTTTCAAAATCAAAGTCAATTCCGTTTAATAGCTCCTATGGACCGAACCACCGTCCTAACCACTACCTGGACCACCGGTTTCAACCAAAACCAAACCGTAATCAAAATCGAATAGAGCGAACCAAGGTTTTCAAAACCAAGGTAATTTTAGTCAAAATAACGGTTTTCAAAATCAAAGTCAAAACTTCCAACACCAAGGAAACTTTAATAGAAACCAAGGTCGGGAAATTTCAACCGGGGTATTTTCATGGCAATAATCAAGGAAATTTCCAAAATCAAGGCCTAATCCAAACAATAGAGGCGAAATTTTCTACACAAACTCAAGCCATTGTTCCAACTGGACCATCATCGATGAGTTGTTGAAGCAATTCATGAAATCGAGAGGAAATGAATAGGTTGTTGGTTAGCGGTTTCGACATTAAGAAGTCTTTAAATGATCGACCCTCGGGCTCGGTACTTTACCTAGCAACACGATCGCTAATCAGAGGCGATGCAAAGCGATCACAACCGAAGTGGTGCTTCATATGATGGACCGCTATTCCTACTACCTCTTCTTCTTCTCTCCGAAGGTAGTGGAAAGTGAACACGAGGCGACAAAGGACCAAGTGCAACCTACTAGCTCACAAAGTACGACACATGTCCATCCTCGGGTTGTCCGAAACCCAAAACCAAACACAGGTTGTTTTGAACCTCCGGTTGACAACCCCAAATCAAAACTTCTATTCCTTACCCTCACGTTTAAATGAGCAAAAACTCCATGAAAAAGCCGGTCATCAAATGGAAAAAAATTTCAAATTTTCCAAGAACTACATTTGACATAAGCTGCGGATGCCATCATCTTGATGCCCAAGTTTGCATCAACTCTCAAACACATGTTAAGCAACAAGGAAAAAGCTGTTTGAAATGGCTAAAACTCCTTTGAGCGAGCGCTCGTGATTCATTTAAAAAGCTTCAGAAGCTTGGAGATCTGGAAAATTTCTTCTTCCTTGTGTTTTCGGGGATGATTGAATGCTTTGCCCTTGCCGATCTTGGTGCAAGCATCAATCGATGCCTTATTCGATATGGAAGAAACTTTCTCTTCGAACTTATTCCTACACATGACTCTTGAGCTTGCGGATCGTTCTATATCGCGTCCTCTTGGCATCGCCGAGGATGTATTCGTGAAAGTAGGAAAGTTCCATTTTCCGGTGACTTTGTGGTTGTTGATTTCGATGCGATCATCGGGTTCCCTCATTGTTGGGCGAGTTCACGAGCGGGCGTGCTCTCATTGATGTATTTGAGCAAGAAATCACGTTACGTGTGGGTAATGAAGTCATGTCACCTTTAACCTTGATCAAACTTGAGGTACTCCTCAAATTATGATCTTGAATCGGTTAATCGAGTCGATGTAATTGATATTGCTTGAGGAGTACTCTCAAGAGTTTCTTGGTTATTTTCATAATTACGTGAGTGGGGATTCCACCACATCTTCTCAACCAATCATTGCCGACTCTTCCCCTCTCTCACTCCGTTTGAGGGTGACTTCTTCTGGAAGAGATCGATGAGTTTCTTGCTAATGATGAATCAATTCCGCTGGAATTGATGGTGTTTATGATTCGGAGGAGATATCCTTTATCTTGAGCAATTGTTAAATGAAGATCCATTACCTTCACTCCTCCGAAAGAGATCACGATTGAGGAAATCAAATCGGTACAAACATCTCTTGAAGAATTTCCGAGGTTGAACTTAAGGACCTACCTCCTCATCTCGAGTATGCATTCTTGGAGGGTGATGATAAATTACCGTCATAATTGCTAAAGACTTAGCGAGGAGGAAAAGCGCTCTCATAAAGGTCTTGAAGTCACACAAGCAAGCAATTGCTTGGAAACTCTCCGACATTAAGGGTATCAACCACGAGTTTTGTACTCACAAAATCTTGATGGAGGATGACTTCAAACCAGCGATCCAACATCGAGAGAAGGTGAATCCTAAGATTCATGAGGTTATCAAACAAGAGGTTCTCAAACTTCTTGATGCGGTTTAATTTACCCGATCTCGATAGTCCTTGGGTCGATCCATTCATTGTGTTCCAAAAAGGTGGCATAAGCTGTTGTCACAAATGAAGAAAGCGAGTTAATTCCAACTCGATTGGTTACGGGATGGCGTGTGTGTATTGACTATCGCAAGTTAAGCGAAGCCACCCGTAAAGACCATTTTCCTCTACCCTTCATGGATCGGATGCTTGAGAGATTAGCGAGGAGCGAATACTATTGTTTCCTTGATGGTTTCTCGGGTTATTTTCGGATCCCCATTGATCCATTGGATCAAGAAAGACCACATTCACCTGCCCATACGGAACTTTTGCCTACTGACGTATGCCTTTTGGCCTATGTAACGCTCACAGCACGTTCCAACGATGTATGATGGCAATTTTCCACGACATGATCGGAAACAATGGAGGTGTTTATGGATGACTTCTCGGTCATTGGGGACTCATTTCAAACATGTCTCTCCCATTTAGATAAAATGCTAAAGCGGTGTGAAGACACCAATCTTTGTCTAAATTGGGAGAAGAGCCACTTTATGGTCAAAGAAGGCATAGTCCTTGGCCATAAGATTTCCAAAAATGGGATTGAGGTAGATAGAGCAAAAGTTGATGTTATTGCTAAATTGCCTCATCCTACTACCGTCAAAGGTATTAGGAGTTTTCTAGGTCATGCGGGTTTTATCGTAGATTCATACAAGATTTTTCTAAAATCGCTCGGCCTATGACCCATCTTCTTGAAAAGATGCTCCTTTTATCTTCTCACTGAGTGCATCGAAGCTTTTGAAACATTAAAGAAAAACTACGGAAGCACCCATTCTAGTTGCCCCATTGGGATTTACCCTTTGAACTCATGTGCGATGCAAGTGATTTTGCTATCGGTGCGGTCTTGGGGCAACGAAAAACCAAGCATTTTCGGCCTATCCACTACGAGTAAGACTATGGTGAAGCTCAAACCCATTACACCACTACGGAAAAAGAATTATTAGGCATGGTGTATGCGTTTGAAAAGTTTCGACCATACCTTATCTTGACCAAATCGTGGTGTATACGGATCACTCGGCTCTCAAATATCTCTTTGCAAAACAAGATGCAAAGCGAGATTGCTCCGTTGGGTTCTCCTCTACAAGAATTTGATATCATTATCGTGATAAAAAGGAGGCGAGAACACAGGCTGCGATCATCTCCGTCTAGAAAACCCTCACCGGGATGTGTTCGAGAAAAAGGAAATAAGCGAAACATTTCCTCTCGAAACACTCAATGTGGTTTCTTTTCGTGGAGACTCTTCTACCCCATGGTTTCTTGACTTTGCAAATTACCATGCGGGTAACTTTGTGGTGAAAGGATGTCGTCCCAACGGAAAAACAAATTCTTTAAAGATGTAAAACATTACTTACGGGGCGACCCTACTTATTCAAAATTTGCGCGGATCAAGTCATCGAGCGATGTGTGTATGGTCGGGAAGCCAATGACATTCTCAAGGCTTGCCATTACGGACCTCTTGGGGACATCATAGCCCCAACTACACCGCCAAGAAGGTGTTTGATTCCGGATTCTATTGGCCCGATTTACAAGGATGCCCATGAATTTGTCAAAACACAGGCGCTTGTCAGCGTCACGGAAATATCTCACAAAGAAATGAAATGCATAAGCGCCATTCAAGTGTGTGAGATTTTTGACATCTGGGGCATTGACTTTATGGGGCCATTTCCTTCGTCTCGCGGTAATAAATACATACTCGTGGCCGTTGACTATTTGTCAAAATGGGTTGAAGCGAAAGCTTTGCCTACCAACGATGCCGAGTTGTTGTGAAATTCTTAAAATCTCTTTTGCTAGGTTTGGAACTCCACGAGCTATAATCGGTGATCGTGAGTGCGCATTTCTGCAATGACCGGTTTGATAGAGTCATGCAAAAGTATGGTGTAACTCACCGTCTCTCTCTGCGTACCACCCCGAACAAGTGGGCAAGTGGAAGTTTCCAACCGAGGATTAAAAGAATTCTTGAAAGGACGATGGCGAAAACCGTGCCTCTTGGTCGGATAAGCTAGATGGCGCTCTGGGCCTTCCGTGCGACTTATAAAACACCCATCGGTGTACTCCATACAAGCTAGTGTGCGGAAGGCATGTCATCTGCCGGTTGAGCTTGAGCACAAGGCATCTTGGGCCTTGAAACATGCCAACCGATATTCGAGACGGTGGTGATCACGGAAAGTTCAAATGAATGAATTAAATGAACTCCGTGATCAAGCATCGAGAACTCTTTGATCTACAAAGAAAAGACAAAGAAGATTCATGACTCAAAATCAAAAACCGCGTTTTCAACGTCGGTGATCGAGTCCTTCTTTTCAACTCAAGATTGAAGATTTTCTCGGAAAACTAAAATCCATTGATGCGGACCATTCACCATCACTAAAGTATTTCCATATGGAACCATTGAGTTATCTCAACCCGATGGTCCAAACTTTAAAGTGAATGGTCATCGGTTGAAGCATTATTTTGGAGGGACATTCCTCTGTGGTTGTCCGGATCTACAAACTTTCCCCATGAACCAATGAATGCGGGGATCGAGTCAAGCTAGCGACTCGGGAATCAAAAACGATAGCATGCCATATGGGTTTTCACCCATATTTCGACTTCTTTCTATTTTCTACCACCCTAGTGTGGGGAGTTGCCCATTGTTGTATATAAGTTTTCAAAAAAAAAAAAAAAAAAAAAAAAAAATCTTTCAAAATAATGGCGTAGTATTTCCCTTTTCGTTCTATGTTTCGGCATAACATGGGGTACTTTGAATATTGAGGGCAATATTCATTTCTAGTGTGGGGAATTCTCACGAATTTTATCATGTAATTATACCACCAATTCCCCATTTTGGCCAAAATTTTTTTGGAGTAAGTGTTTTGCACTTACTCGACTTATGATTATCGATCCGCCATGTCTAATAAACAAAAGGATTGGCTAATCCGAGAGCAAGCGGCTCTTGGTAAAGATATCTCAAATCCGTTGACGACTTGCAATTTGCCCAAAATTGTATGGTGTTATTCACCATATCTTTAATTAGTGAAGAGTTGGCTAGCCCGCAAGTTTATGGCTTGTGGTAAAGGCGATTGGAAAACCATAATTGGTAATCGACTCACCAAAGATAGTATATATTATCTAAGAGTTGGCTAGTCCGAAGCAAGCGGCTTACGGTAAAGACAAATCAAATCCGTTGGAAGCGGTGGTTTGCTCAAAATCATATGGTTATCGATGTACCATAGTTCTTACTTGAGCTGAAACATTTGGCTACTCGAGTAATGGCTTTTGGTAAAGAGATTCAAATCCATTAAGTTTTCTCAAAAGATTGCTAGGGACTAGCAATAGTTTAGTGTGGGGATTGATGAGTGTGTAAATACTCATCATTTTGGTCAATCTGAGCTGCAAAACATTTAAAATGCTCGAAATGCATCAAAATCTTGAAAATATCTCAAAATTGCATTTTATATGTTTCGGATGCAAAATGTTTAAAATCGGATGAAAAATGAGCTAAGTTTGCATAATTGGCGGTTTAGGTCCCCAGTTTCAAAAGTTGTCGAAAATAGTCCACGAGCACTTATTTTAAAGAAAAGTCACCAAAGGTCCTTTTAAAATCATAACTTGTCATAATTAGTCCTTTGGTGAAAAATGTCAAAAGTTTTGAGAAATTACAAGTTTGGTCCTTGAGTTTCAAAATTGGCAAAAATAGTCCTTGGAAGTTTGAAAATGTCTTTTATGGTCCTTGTACTATTGAAACTTGTCATTTTGGTCCCTTGAAACAACTTTGGAAAATTGGCGAAATTGGTCCTCAAATTTCGAAATTACAAAATGGTCCTTGTTATTAAAACAAATGACCCTTTGGACCTTTTGACCCCGCCATGACCTTTGACCCCTGCCAATCCCCTTGACCCCCTGTTTTTTGACCCCTTTCATATATTAAACCCCAAGTCAAACCCCGGTCAAACAAACCCCCTTCCCTCCTTTTTTCTTCTCCTTCCACCACCTCACTGCAAACACTCAACCTCCTCCATCCTCCCTCTCAACTCATCTCTCTCCATGTTCCCTCCACCTCAACAACAACAAAAAAACATTAAATGCTTCCCCCCCCTTTCACTCAACCCCCATTTGGCATATATCCATTTTGGCGCCAAAATTCATCAAGCGGCCAATATCTCCTCAAGTGATCCAATGGTCCAAAATGCAAGTGGGATTTGCTCGGAGGTCAGTGGGAGCACTTTTGCTATAAAATAAGAAAAGAAGCAAGAGAGTAGTAGTTTTTAGTTTTAAATTTCATTGTATGTCGTTTTAATATAAATGTTTTAGTTTAAGTTTAAAATTGTAATCTTTTGTTTCTATGTACTAAACTTAAGTTGTTTTATCATTGTAATCTATTTTCAAGTATCAATTCAAAGTTTTATCATAAGTTTCATGTTTTATGTTCTCTTGTTAAAAATTCGGTTTCAAATTCTTATATTCAAGCTTCAGTAGCTTATTTTAAATTCAAATAAGCTTATTTAAGCTATTTATAGCTTTTGGTAAGCTTATAAATCAAGTTCAAGCAATATTTGGTGTTTGGTCAACAAAAGTCAAACGAGAAGAGATTTTGGTTAAGCGAAATGGAAATGGATATGGGTTGATGCGAGTTGGATATGGGTTGAATCGAGTTAGGGTATGGTTTAGAATAGGATAGTGGTTCTTTGATTCTTTGCAAGCCATAGTGGCTAGGACACAATGTGAGTTTTTAAATCCATATTTCATTTTATTTTTTGTTGTTAATTTGTTAATAGTTTAGATAGTTTCATTTGGTTTAAGTGCATATTTAGGTTATAGTTATTCGGTTTAAGTGATAGCATAAGCTAGTAGGTTTAGTCATTTAGGTAGAGTCATTTGCAAATCAGATTAGCTAAAGTGGTGTTTGGATCGGTTAGTTATTTGAGCTTGAGCCTTGGTTTGTGCTTAAAATCTGTCTACTCGGTCTCAATATAGGTCCACTTGAATCATTTTAGTCATCAAATTGCATCTGCAAACTCAGCTCAAAGTCAAAATCATTTCTAAATCATCCTAATTTCATATCTGTTAGAATTTTCTTAATCAAAAGCTTGATTTGTGTTCATAATACATAGAGAGTAGCTTAATATAGTTTTATTTCACCTCAAAACATCATATTCGGTTCATAAATTGGAATCAAATCTCATTTAAGTCAAACTTTCAAAAGCGCTTCAAAAGTCAAAAAAAGTGAAAAACTCGGTTTCACCCACTTGGGTGATTTTTCATTGATTCATTTTTGGGTCAATTCAAGTGAAACTTTGGGTTTAAAAAGTTCAGTTGGTCAAGAATTGAAAAGTGATTTTGTAAATTTTTGTAATTTTGTACAAGCTCCAAAATAGCTTGTCAATTTGGTCATAAGTCCACATGCCTTGACTCGATGAATCTTGAGTGTGCACGAGTGTTCTGAGACTTGTCAAAAGCTCATTTGAGCTTATCTCGGGCTCATTTTGGTTTTAAGTAGCTAGCCAGGTCTACTTGAGGTTCCAACATCGGTTTTGAGTTTCGACTTATTGAGTAGCTTATTTTCAAGCTACAAAGTAGTAGGTAAAAGCTGTTTTTGGCACTTGAGTTTTTAAATCATCAAATCTGTGTAGTTTGCATTTCAGAGGTTTAGGCTAGTTGATATTAGTTGCTTTTGAGTAGTTTTAGCATATTATAGCTTACGTGATAATTTGGTGCTCATTTGTACCTTTAGCTTATTTTGAGTGCTTATTTATAAGCACTTGTCACTCTGATTCCATATTCTCACACATAAGCTCTTGTTTTATATTTTCTTAGATTCGAATATTATTTTAGACTTTTCTTGAATTTTCATATTTTTCTAGCCTTTGTTTGATATTTTTCCTCATTTAAATCGGTTTTAGGCACTTTTAATTAGCTTTTAATACAATTAAATCGGAAAAGTTTCAAAAAATAAGTTTTCATTTTCCTAGGTTAAGATAAATATAAAAGCAAAAAATAATTTTTCAGATTTTCTTAGTTAAATTTGTAATTTTAGCAATTTAATTAGTTTTAAATAGTTTTTAATTCATAGAAAATAGAAAAATAATCGGAAAAATACAAAATTAGTTTTGAAAATTCTCTTTAGTTATTTTAGATTTTCTAAGTCATAATTTCATTTTCTAGCTTTATTTCATATTTTCTTATATTTTAGGGTATTATTAAATAGGTAAAAATAGTTTTTAATTAATAATAATTAAATAAATAGTAATAAAAATAATTTTCTTTTTCTCAAAATTTTCTCTTATCATTAGGTTTGTAAAATGTCATTTTATATTTTTAGGATTAATATTGTTTCATTTCACATTTTCTTTTATGCGTTCGTAGTTTTAATTTAAATTTATAAAGAAAAATCAAGTATCCGGAAAGAAAATATAAAAGTTGGCTTGTGGCTAATGAGTTATCGGCTAAATATCAGCTTATTCGGATTTTCGTATATTGGGCTTATTTTGGTTTTTAAACTTATAGAGATTTTGATTTATTTGAGGTCTCGGCTTAATGTGTCTTTCGGCCCCTTTTACTAGTACATGTCACTTATAATCTTAACCTATTCGGGTTGTTGGTCTCGGCTAGGACTAAACTCCACCCGAGAATGTTTCGTAGTCTTTGTGTCGATGCTCGGTCTACGGGATTGAACCGTAAGGGTGTGAATTGGTATCGAGTCTTTGCTCGAGTCGAGTTTCTAAACTACTTAGGGGTCATAAGTTTGTTTTTCGTGGTGTGTGTGAGAGAAAGTCCTTGCTCGACTAATGGTTGTGTTTATGTTTGTTCGAGTCAACAAGTGAAAGTCCCAAGAGTAATTGCTATTTCGTATGGGTCTAGGTGTATTTACAGTCTCGAAGTGCCTTACGTTTTGAATTAGTCTCATGCGTCAAAACTGCACACCACATCAACTTAAACTAAGTTTTGTGTTAATCAGGCCTCAAGCCCAGATCTTAAAGGGTGCGTTTGTTTACTCATCCGAGTTGAGGGAAGGCACCGTTTATGTTCTACCCGCCTCAACACAAGAGTCATTATAAACAATTAGAGTTTCGAGTCTCATGGTCTTCCCGACCCTCTTCCCATATCGCGTGACTGTTAATCAAATGGTATACAGAAACGAAATCTGTTCTTACAAATTCCAAATACTAGTTGGGCCTAAAATTGATTTGAGGTATGCTTAAGAGGTCACGAAGCCTACCAACAGTCCAATTTGAAATCCACAGTTGTGCTAACTATCCAGTCCAGCCCATGTAGCATAGGGCCCAATTCGTTTTGATTATCACTAGGGGGTGTCAGTTTGGTCGACTCAAACTATTACTCGCCTCGGTCTGTTTTGCCTCGACCCGTCACCCACGACGCCATCTCTCGTCATACATTAAGCATACAGTTCATTGATATTTACTCATTCGTGATCCACGACTTTTGAAAACATCTTGCAATAAATCATTAGCATTATTAAAAACGGATGACACGAAGCCAAATAGCAAGAATGTAAAGGTCGGATGAAACTTGAAAACTTACTATAAAACAAGATTTACGCATAACATGTGAGCTATATTTTTTGTAACTCATATAAGAAGCTTTTAGACAAAGACTTATAACTATTGCTTAAAAGTGCAAGACCTAGTAAAACATACTATTACGTTAGTCTCATTAAGCGAACCAAATATACACTTGTGTCATATCATATTTTTGATAAATATAATAAATTTTACAAATGAAATATTGAAATTTACGTTATATTTTTACAAATGCAACTTGAATAAAAATTAAGTTAAAACTTGATTTTTCTTAAATAAAAGCAATTGATTTAAATAAGTAATTGTAATACATGTAAGTATTATGATTCTTACATTAAATTTTTCAAATTCAAATATGTATACAATATAGGTTATACTTAAGTTTTCAAAGACATATATTCTAATATACTAAATGACAATAATATATATATATATATATATATATATATATATATATATATATACATATATACAAATCTCCTTCATTCCCACCGTATACATCTCATAATATATGTACTTTCCTTTTCGGTCATCATTCGGTCTCATTCGCTCTTAATATCCTTCCGTATATTATCTTTTGGTCATCCTTGAACCAAAGTCGTAATTCCCTCCTTGAGATTTCTTCCATGTCATCCTTCCTAAGCCAAGATCCACCCAAGTCTTTGTAAATAGTTCTCAAATAAATGATACCACATAAGCAACAACAACAACAACAAAAACATTTAAAAACTTATAAAGTTTTGTTAAACTTTATCGAGTCTTAAACATGAGTAAAGACTAAGTTGCCGTATTAATTAGGTTGCATGTCAGAGCCATGCACTATCATTCCTTGATTTAATTCCCTTTAGACTTCATATTGCACATGGCCAAGGTGAGTTTCATAGCCCCTTCTTTAATCTGTTTTATACTTGTTTTGGGGGAAGATACATGCTCATTTTACTTAAATGATTTAATTACTGAAATTGTGCATTCTATGCATACTATGCTTTTACATGTTTAAAGTTTTCATCATACATAGATGTTTTATGGACCATACCAAAATGTTTGACCTAGAATATTGCACGACAGCCTAAGACTTTAGATCCCAAATTGCCCTTTTCATGAGCCGTCAATTCTGTAGGGAAGCGCGAATGTTATAAATAGATCTATTGGGGTGACTCCTGTTCGGTTGACCCGCTTGGGTCAAGGCGAAACATATAGCATGTCGGGACCGAGTGTATTGGGATAAACACTCGCCATGGGCTTCTTATTTGTATGACTTCTTTGTGCATACAGAAACTGTCGTATCTTCGGTTGCATGAGCTTAGTGCTAGCGTAATAAATTTATAAAATATGGCATTATATTCATTGTAATGTGCATATACTTTTTTATGGTCTACAAATGAAATCCTTTTATGAGACCCTTTTATGAATTGAAATCATAAACTTCATGACATTATACAAGACGTAATGATCATCAAAAACCAAATTTGAAATAGTGTCTTGAAATTCCTTTTAAATAAACCTATGAACTCACGGTAATAAGTGACCCTTTAGCATGTATCTTTAGGTTTTGGAAGTGATAGCTTATCTTTGGGTATAAGGCAAAGGCGGTCATAGACGACTCGATTTATGTATTAGGACCACCTTTTTATAATGGGCCATTTTCCGCACTAAATCAATAATGTAAACATTGTTTCCAATAATGAATAAAAGTTTCTTTATGAAAATCAGTTGTTCTATGCTTATGTTGTGATATCAATTTAGTTGCACCCCAATACTTGTGTACTTCAGCTGAGCCATTTTGGGGGTGTTACAGATATGCATGGAAGAGCCATGTGTATGATAAGATGAAACCAAAAGCCACAAGTGGAATTTATAAGGGATCGTGGGATGGAGTTTTGTAATTTATTTTACTCGTTTTATTGTTATAGTGTAGAGTTTGATCCCGGTAATTAAAATCGTGTAGTTTTTAAAATGTGAACCGTAAAGCGGGGTAGTGATAAAATTTAAAACTTGTAAAAATGTCATTACTATTAAAAATGACCAATTTTAGTATTTTAAATGAGACACAAGTTTAATGGAGTGTTTAGATGATGATAAACTTAAAAACGTAGGTTTTAAACGTGTAAAGCGTAAAAAGTGCAAAGTTCACGTAAAAATAGAAAAGTAATAATATGAAATATAAAATATGATTTTAAAGAAACCCAAAAGCGTAAAATATATAGACTGGGCATAGTTTAGTGTCGGTTTGAGTTAAAATACTTAAAATATAAGTTTGAACGCGTAAAACGCTAGTTATTTCAAAACAATAAATTGAACTGAAAATGATCATTGAAATAATTATAAGTATACTAAATATTAGTCTTAGTGTGTTTAAAATGTTTAAAAGTGGTTTTCATTGTGCACAGGATAACCCAACGGTTATACGTAAAGTTAAAATTTTTACGCCATTTGGATAAAACGTTCAAGTTTACTGGTAAAACTTAATAAAAATTTCCCGGTTGTTACAGCTTGATCACCAAGATAAAAGACTTGTTAAACCCTTGCTTATCCACAACCCAGATAAGACTTCAATTGATTTATAAGAGGATGTTTATTTGAAACAATCCTAACCTAACCTAGAGACTCGATTTTAGTGGAAAGAGTATAGAGAAGAAAACCCTAGACACAATTCACAAGAGAGGATTAGGGTCTTGTTAATCTCTCTTGCGGAAGAAGTGTTCTTTCAATTAAAGATAGAAGATAAGGTTAGTATACAATAAGATAGTTGATAAGGTTTTAAAATGTACCTTTTTGAGGGTCGTTTAAGCCCTTATTTGATCATTTTGTATCCGTTATTACTTAATATCGTTCCTTTTCACTTTTAGGTCTCTTGAAGGCAAATTCTTTGGAATGGCACTTATTTGGACGAAAAGGCGCGGATATCTGAAGAAAATGGCCAAAGTCAAGAATCGAGACACTCAGTGCTTTGAAATACAAGGGGATGGCATCGGTGTTAATGCGGCCGTCGGAGCACTACGTGACTCTCATGAGCCAAATTGCTTAATTTCAAGTGGCGGTGTCGGGCTTTAAAAGAGTAGGCCGTCGCACTCGGGCGGCCTAGATTTGATCCGAGCCGTCGAGGCGAAGGGGCGGCGTCACAAGCATAGTGGCCGTCGCAAGACTAACGTGGCCAAGACGAAACCACAATGACGGCGACCCGGCGTCACAAATCATAAGGTGGCGCCATCGCGATTGTAATCTTATATAGAATCCGAATTTTCGGTTTTAATGTGTAGTCTTTTGGGTAAAAACCTAAACCGAACCAAGGCTGTCTTGTACAAGATATTTTAGGGTTCAAACCCTATCTTACCACAAGATAAGTGTTTTACTTCATTAATTCAATTATGTCTTCAATTATTTGTGTGTATGCTTGCATGTTCTCCATGTCCGGCTAATTTATTTGTGTGTTTGCTTAGGAAATATGAAACTTAATTATTGAATATTGATTGGTTGTCTCTTATCTTAATTGTTAATGATCTAGTAATGCGATAGATCATTCGTTGTGTAGTTAATGTTTGATTAATCTTTGTGAACCTTAGACTATAACACCTAGAGTAGATGTAGGCTAAACCATCCAAAGAGTACCTTAGAGTTAGAGTTTATAATTCCTAGAGATTTTGTAGGCGAGACCCTTTGGTAGTTTCAAAGAGTTAGGGATAAGCGCATACCCTACGACTTTAGACACACACGCGATTAAGAATAAGGGCGTGACAATTCAACCATCAATAGGAGATAATTAAGGAGTAATAAAACCTAAGTGAACACATCTTTAAACTATCATCGAGCACACAATAATTAGACATACACTACATACACCTTAGATTAGATAAGTAGACAAGTAGAGTAATCGGTAGAAATACCAACCCCAAATCCAAACTCAAGATTAGTACCTTTCCATTTTCTAAAAATATAAAAAGATAAAAATAATCTTCCTCAACCCCAACCTTAGCGTAGTAACTTATTAATAGCATTCCTATTCCCTGAGAGCGATATCAATACCGTGGCTTACCCTAATACTACACTACAGCGATTAGGTTCATTGCCTAGGGTGTTATAAAACTTGCTCGAAGAAAGGAAGTTCCTTTGACCCCGAGCAGCGTGTGGCGTTATCAAGTTTTAGGCGCTGCTTTGGGAATAGAATAGCTAGTTAGTAGTCCACTTCGTTTAGGTTTCTTTGCTTGATTCCTATCAAGTAAAATTTTTCTCATTTTAGCTTTCTCGTACTCTATCCCCTTCTTCGTGACCTTTGTTCGTAATCCCATCACTTTTCATCATGGAAGGTGATAACCAACCACCATTCATCAACCTACCACCAAATGACCCGCCAAGAGCCCGTACTCTTGGTGAATACTCGAGCGAAGCCACCTAGGCTATAGGAACACCATTGAGCTTCCCGACCAAGCCCAAACTACGGCCTGCGATCCGACACCATCCGGTTGGTGCAAAGCGGATGTGCATTCCATGGACTTCATTCGAAGATCCTAATCGGCATCTTAAGGATTTCCTTAAAATTGTCGATTCCATTGACCTTGATGCTACTACTCGGGAGACCACGCGTCTGCGTCTCTTCCAATTCTCTACGGATCAAGCTAGTAATTGGCTTGGCGACTTCCCCGGCTCCATCTCAAGTTGGAATGATCTCACCTCTCGCTTCCTTGCTCAATTTTTCCCACCAGGGAGAACCACTAAACTTAGGAATGACATCTTGATGTTCCAACAACGTTAAGGTGAATCTCTCTACGAAGCATGGACTCGATTCAAGGACTTACTTCATAAAGTCCCTCACCATGGCATTGATCTTTGGCTCCAAGTCCAACGTTTCTATGATCATGTCAACTTCCCCACTAAGCGATCCATTGACCAAGCGGCGGTGGAAAACTTAGTGATCTCACCGGAAGAATCATGGGGTATAATAGGGACCTTCCTCTCATGACAACGAAAGTTGGAATGACCCCGTGAGTTGCCCAAAACCGTTAAGGCAATCTCCTTGCCTCCAATTGACTCACAATCTTACGACCGTAGGATGATCGAGCTTGAAGATCAAGTTAAATTCTAATGAGTTCCTACGAAATCCTAAGTCTTCACATCAAGTGAATAAAATCACTCTTCCTTGTGAGTTATGTAGTGGTCCCCATGACACTCGTGATTGCACAAGACTCCCGAACAAGCTTTGCGGACTACGCCTCCATGCGTACCGGCGGAGGCGAGAGAAAGTGGTACACTTTCAAGCCCGAACAAAACAACTTAGGAAACTCTTACAGCGCCTCATGGAGAAATCACCCAACCTTAAGTGGAACCAAAACTCAAGCACACCCCAAAGCGCATCTAGTCCACCTAATAGGTTCAATTATCTAAACACGGGAACCCCACTAATCTTGAGGCAATTGCATCTAGATTCATGTCATCTCAAGAGAATCGATTGACTAAGCTTGAAGCCGATTTTAAGCAAAGACAAAGCGAGATGACAAATAAACGATGCCCTCTTAAAAGCCTTTAATGAGCGGAAATTGGAGCACTCCCAAGTGATACTATAAAGAACCCAAAGTGAATTCGATTTTGTCGACTTCATGTTCTTGTTCACCATGGGAGAGTGCACATCCATGTCCCTCACACCTAATGGTTCACTCGGTAAATGATATCAACAAGGGTTCCAAGCCATCAAAATGAGGTACCAAGGCCCCGCACCATTGGTAGAACCTACTCTTGAGAAACCCGTCAACCAAGAACCCAAGCCTAATCTAGAGGAGGTACAAGGAACTCCATCAAGAAAAACCGATTCTTGAAGTCTTAGCTCATGCACTTATTATAATGATTTAAAAGAAAATATGAGTTAGAACTTAAACTTGGAAAACATGGGTCCGCTTTTGTGCGAAATAATCTACCTAGGAAGCTAGGCGATCACAGGCTATTTACTCTTCCGTGTAGGCTTGGAACTTCAAACCTCTCGATGCTCTAGCTGACTTAGGATCATGCATCAATCTTGTTCCGTTGTCCCTCCATAGAAGCCTTAACTTAGGTAAAATAGAACCAATGGAAACCATCTTAGGTCTAGCGGATGGTAGTGTTGCATATCCGGTAGGGATAATAAAAGACATGGTAGTACATGTGGGATAGTTGACTCTATGATCCCGATGGAGAGAAGTTTGAAAAGGCATATTGAACCGAACGTACTACTAGGAACTTAAATGATAAGTTTGATCCTTATGACATTGTTAAGGATATGCTTACTTATATCGGTACGTAGGAGCACGACTACGAGTCTAGCTACAAGATTCATAAATAAAGAAAAGTGCTTCGTGGGAGGCAACCCATGCTTAATTGTTTGCTTGTTAGTGTCATATATCTTTTATTGATTGCTATTCTCATGTTTAAATTTGTAAAATGTGTTGGGTTCGATAAATACCCAAACCCTTAATCTAGGATTTGAATAGAAAATAGCCCAAGTGTTTAATCCGTTAACACAAGCAGTCCTTGAGTGCATAGTCTCTCGGTGAGTCGTCTTCGAGGATACTCGATGAGAGGCAAAGAAGAAGTCTCTCCACTCGATGGGCGGAACTTAAAGGGTGAAGGCGGGTCAAGAAGAAGATGATGGATTCGGTGGTGATGACAATAACTCACTGAATCCTAAGATCTCTCCAACTTCTTACGAAGACAAAGCTGAAGTAGAAGGCGAAGGATGTAAGGCGAAGAAAGAGCGGGACAAGGCGGGAAAGGTTGAATCGAGATAAGGCGAAGTCCTTATCAACCAAAGTCAACTTTCCACTGAATGGCAAAAGATCGGGCTCGGTGTCATCAGAACTTAGGAAAGTAGTCTTGTCTCTTACCTAGAATAGTCTTTATGTGAGACAAAATACATCGATATTTTGTCTTACGTATGATGTCGGTTGTCACTTAGGAAAGAGTCAAATATCATACATGTATAAATAGCATAAGAGATGGAGTGAAAAGGTTAAGCTTGTGAATTGTAAAACACACATACATGAGCCATCTTTTCACTCCTCCAAATCTAACTTAGTTCTGAGATAGCTCGGTGAGCTCTAAGAGTTGTGCTCGGACTTAGCTTTGAGCTTAGAGAGAATCACCCAACTTTGTCATTTCAATCCCAAGTACTATTCATAAGTACTTGGGTAGCGTATTCTTTGTTGATTTATTTCTAATAAGAATATGATGTTGAAAATTACTTAGTGTGTTTTCTTTATGTTAATTTCGGTCATAGTTCACTATTAACTTGTTTTATAAACTTAAACTTGTTTTAAGCGATAGTGAGCAGGGAACAACAAGTGGTATCGAGCAAGGCTAATTATAAAACTCGTTTTAGGCCGCTCTAAAGTTTTAAATTAGGATCCTAAATGGTGAAATTGATGTACCCCAACTAGTCGATAAAAGGGTGGAGCTTATTAATTTGTTGCCCTAGACTTGAAGTTGGCAAATTCAACAAATGGAAAAAGCGAATGCTTTGCTATTTGATTGGGATGGAACCTTATTATATCAAGTGTATAAATGAAGGTCCATTTGTCCCAAAGGCTATTTGAAGGGTTGCCCAAACACGAAGCTCGGTGGACCAGGATGAAAGGAGAGTGGTCAACCGGGACCAAAGACTCAAAAGTATCATAATATCTTGTCTTCACGCGATATTATGGAGTGCATTATAATTTGTAATCTTGCTAAGCAAACACAGGATGACCTAGTTCATAGTCATGAAGGACCATCGATACCAAGGAAAGCAGGATAATGGACACGAAACTTGAGTATAACACCTTGAGGCTAAGGACTCGAAACTCTCTCTCAAACTTACACGGATACAAAACTCTTTTAAATGAACTTTCAAATGATGGTGTTAAGTTGTCCAAGCATGAAATCAATGTTGGTTTTGTAAGCAGTCTCCACGAGAAGTGGTTGAATTTCTCTCGGGGACTTAGGAATGCTAATCATATCCAAAATCTTGAGCTTCACGAAATTTATGGGAAATTTGTCTATGAGGAAAACCTCATCAGCAGACGATACCACGACTTAAAGAAGTCTCGGGAAGTCAAGAAGTCCACGACCACTACCTCATCACCAATATCAAGCTGCTTTCTTTTCTAACAATGTAGTTCAAGATTTCCAAGAAAACTCGGATGATGAGCGATGAGAGATCAAGTGAGGAGTACCTAAATGACACGAATCTTTGAATTTCGGAAAGGGCACTCCTTGCTAACTCTCGAAGGTTTATAAAAAGAAACAAAGGTTTTCAAGCTGCTAAAACAGCGAAGACCTTGAATGCTATAAGTGTCATAAAAGAGGCCATTTGCAAAAGGCATTTTTCAAAACAACTTGAACCCTCTTACAAACCATCGGGATCTAATCGGTCTTGAGGCTTTAGCAAATTTCAACCAAAAATCTATCGGTCTCATCAAAATGTTCAAAACAAATCGATCTTAACAAAACCATTGATTATGAAGCTAAGTATAAGAAAGCAAAAGCTAAGCTTGCATTGCTTGAGGCGATCCTCGAAACAACAAAAATGTTCAATCATGCGGGGTAAGAACAAAGGCCTAGTTCTTTGAAACCTTTGGTGGGATGAAGAGCCAATCTCATCGGATGATGAAATGGTACATGTCGGTGCTCTAATGGCTCTCTCGAGAAGAAGACAAGCTAGGCATTGGGAAGAATCATGCTAGGAGCAGGGAATGGGTCAACATCACAATGAAGAAGGTAAACACTTTACTTTCTATGGATGATGACTACGATTGGCGATCTTATATGAATTATCTAAATGTTGACCTTAAGTTTGTAGAAGAGCAAAAGGCGAATCTTTTTCTAAGTACAACAAGTTAAGTTTTGAATTGAATAAGTGTAGGGATGAATTGCTTATTTTAAAACAAGCTAAGCTTGAGGCATCACTTTGCAAATTCAAAACACGAACTAGTTAAAAGAAATCGAAATCTTCAAGATGAACTTAAAAGGCAAATGATATTCTTAATAGTTGAATTGCTAAGAATCCCGGGGTCTTTGATCTTGTGGGAGCCCCAGTAGCAAGAAGAGAGTCATAGGTGAAGATCATCTCACGACTCTCTCAACAAAGACCGATCTCTAAGCCATTTGTGTGCGGTGGCATGATTACAAATATGTTGGTGATTCCAATTCCGGTGATTGGATTGAGCGAGTTAATCACGAGTAAGCTTCAAACTTCGATTACGGAAGGATTCTAGAGCACGAAAGTCAAGCTCTAAAGAGCATGCTTGGACTCCACGATGTGCCCGGTTGTCTTGAACATATCTACGAGTGCAGGCGAGAATCTCAACACCGCTTCCACCTGAAACCTCTTGAGGTCTTGCTCCAAGCTCGAGCTTACTCCACTACAATTCAATCCTCATTCACCAAAAGAAAGGTGCGGACTTGGTAGAACCATCCTACAAAGACAAGCAAAACTAATCCAACAAGAGTCTACTCCTCTTGAGACTTCAACATCCTCTGTCCCCAGAAGGCGACCAAATCCGACAATGGTGAACTTGTGAGGAAGCTTCTTGAAAAATGGAATCCATTGAAAAGGTCCACTGAACCAATCAAGGAGACAAAGTCGACTTCCTCCAGGTTCCTCAAAGTCTAAGTCAACCTCCAAAACAAACAAAAGTGTGGTGTGTCATTACACCGGCCATACCATGACAAGCTGCTATAGAATCCTTTTTGCATGATGCGCAAAAGGATGATCACAGGCTATGAGATCATCTACGATATGTCGGTCAAGCAAACTATACCAAAGTTGGTCATCGGTATGCTTCATCCTCCAAAGCTGCTCCAAAGAATAGAGCAAAACCTTTTCCTCTGTGCCCTCACTTGTGGGTTTAATGATCATCATCGGGATGATTGTCTCATGAATACATCTTTGTGATATATCGGTAATCCGACTCATGAGACATCCCAACATGACGATGTCATTCATGCAAGGAGAAATTCCAAACAACCCGAGTCATTGAGTCATCCTCGACCTCTAAATGCAAAACACATGGTAGCACCATGCACACAACTCGACCATGAGTCGATTGCAAATTTCAAAGAGACCTTGAGATCCAAGCCCACTAGTAAGTGGGTCACGAAGAAAAACTAATTGAGTTTACTACTTGTGCGAGAGACATGCCGGGGAGCCTATTTGGCATCTAGGCGGTGGATGCTCAAGAAGCATGGTGGTGTGAAGGAATATCTGCACAAGTATGTAAAGGAACCGGGGCCCAAGGTAGTATTTGGTGATAACTCATCATGTCCCACTGAAGGTTATGGTTCGATGGCGCAATGGAATAGTTTTCTCTAGAATAGCCTATGTCAGCGGTCTCAAATACAATCTCATCGATGTCGATCAACTATGTGATGCTAAATACATTGTACAATTCAATGATAAACAAGGTACCATTTTAATGCCAACAAGGAAGTTGTGTTGATAGCTCTAGGAGAGATGATGTTTATGTGCTTGACATGTCAACTCTCTCCCAGATGGAGCGTGTCTCTTTGCTAAAGCCACTGAAACTATCAATTGGGCGTGGCATAAGAGACTTTCACACTAAACTTCAAAACCTCAACAACTTGGCAAAACAAAACAAGGTCCTTGGCTTACCATCACTTGGTTTTGCAAAAGACAAACCATGCTCTGCACTGTGAAAAGGGTAAACACCACGAGCATCATTCAAAACCAAACAAAATTTCTCCATCAAAAGCGCCTTCACCTCCTGCATGGATCTCTTTGGACTGTCGGTCCCGGATCAATCCGACATGAAAGTATACACTTGTCATTGTTGATGAGTTCTCAAGATACACTTGGGTATACTTTCTTTCCAAAAGAGTCGAGGCGGTGATACAATAATGTCATTCATCGGGAAGATTGAAAACCGAATGACATTCTTGTTAAACAAATCGAGCCGACAATGGTGCGAGTTCGAAAAATCAAGAGCTTGAGAGTTTACGTGATGAAAAGGAATTTCTCAAAATTTCTCATCTCCATATACCCACGAACAAAATGGGGTTCTTTGAAAGGAAAAGCAGAACTCTCATTGAGGTTGCTAGAACTATGTTAAATGGCTCGACCCTCTCAAAACATTTACGGGTGAAGCGATCAAAGCGCACTGTTACACTCAAAACAGGTCAATCATTGTCAAAGACATAATAAAACCCCATATGAGATCTTGAAGGTAGACTTCCGACATCGACTATTTTCATGTGTTTGGATGTCTGTGTTCATTCACAACCACAAGGATCATCTAGGCAAGTTTGATGCAAAAGGCGATGATGGATACTTTTTAGGCTACTCATTGATCTCCAAAGCCTTGAGGTTTTTAACACAAGGAGACAACAAGTTGAGGAAACCTTTCATGTCACCTTTGATGAAAGTCTTGAAAGCATCGGGTTCACCAACACCTCGATGGAGGAAATAGGAATTGATAACTCATCAAGATATCCTCGATGAGTACAACAACGAACTCAATTCCTCATATCAAGGCGATCTTGACATCTCATATTATGTCTTACCTCACAACCTACCCCAACCAACCATCAATGAGTTCATTGATAATCGATCATCCTATTTGGGATAAGTAACAATGATCCAAATGATCGGGAACACATAACTCATGATCCTCGACTGATCAAGACATCTCTACGATGTTCTAAATGATTACGTGGCCCTTGCACGAACTCACATCGAACTCCGGTGACATCTTCAAGCTCGGATCCCGGACCACAAAGTAAGTGGACAAGATCTCGGGACATTGAGCTTGTAAACATCATTGGTGAACCAGCGAGGGCATGCTCACTAGAAGCATGGTGCTAGTCTAACTGCGACTTGACCAATGAATGTCTATATCTTGATTACCTATCGGACATAGAACCCAAAAGTGTCATTGAAGCTCTAAAATACCCAAGTGGGTTCGGGCTATGCAAGAAGAATTGCAGCAGTTTGATAAAAACAAGGTCATGACCTTGATCAAATGTCCTCGGGATGTAGTAGTCATAGGAATGAAGTGGGTTTTCGAAACAAAGCGGTGAAAGCAGCACATCATTAAAAACAAAGCGGACTTGTAGCCAAAGGTTACGATCAACAAGAAGGCATTGACTATGATGAGACATTTGCTCTGTTGCAAGAATGGAAGCCATCGGGATCTTCCTTGCATATGCAACATACATGAACTTGAGGTCTACCAAATGGATGTTAAAGTGCATTCTTAAATGGTGATCTCAAGGAAGATGTGTATGTTCGGCAACCTCCGGGCTTTGAGAGTAGTGAATTCCACGACTATGTGCGCAAGCTTGACAAAGCCCTTTATGGACTTAAACAAGCTCCCGGGCATGGTATGAAACTCTCTCGGCCTTCGATACAAAACAAGTTTGTCGGAGGAAGATAGACAACACCTTTGTTTGTCTATAGAACCCAACGGGATGTGATACTAGTCAGTGTATGTTGATGATATCATCTTTGGCTCAACAAACTACAAACTTTGCAAGCAGTTTGAAAAACTAATGACAAAGAAGTTTGAAATGAGCATGATGGGGAACTTACTTACTTTCTTGGACTACAAATCGAACAAGCGATAAAGGAATATCCATCGGTCAAGAGAAATACACGAAATCTCTTGAAGAAATATGAGATATTTGACTATGCCTCGGTGAAGACACCAATGGTCCCACCTAACAACCTTGGACTGATCTCAGCGGCAAATCGGTCAATCAAACTCATTTCGGAGGATTGTTGGCTCATGATGTATCTAACAGCTACTAGACCGGACATACAATTTTCGATCATCTAATAGCAAGATATCGATCAATCCCAAAGAATCCCACCTCACTGCGACCAAAAGAATACTCGGTGCACGAAAGGAACCCCAAACCTTGGACTCTATTATCCAAAATGCTCGGGGTTTGATCTCAAGGGTTACTCGATTACGATTATCTTGGTGCAACATGAACGAAAAAAGTACCTCGGGGTCTGTCAATTTCTTGGAGGAAAAGCGGTGTGTTGGAGTGCAAAGAAGCAACAATCGGTGGCTATGTCCTCGGTGAAGGCGAATATGTAGGCTATGACGGGATGTTGTGCCAATGTATTATGGATGAAAAGTCAACTCGGTGACTATGACATCCATTACAAAATGGTGCCCATCTTACGTGATAACACTAGTGCAATTGCAATCTCCAACAACCACATCCTCCACCAAAGAACCAAACACATTGATATCGGATATCACTTCATCGGGGATCACATAATGAAAGGAGACATAGAACTTCATTTCATCCCTCGAATATCAATGGTGATATCTTCACCAAACCCTTGGATGAACCTACCTTGAGGAGAAAATTTGAATTGGGAATGCTTGACATTGAAAGTCAAGTATCGAAAACCAATCTCGATAAGTTCTACGAAATGGTTCATCCTCCTGAACATCCAAAATAAACCTCTCCTTTGAATGAGTAAGACTCATTCGGGGTCCTGACACTTGACAAAGAGCATTGAATGAGTAACTAAATGATCCAAGTATCGATTACTTTAATGTCCTAGGTTGGTAACTATGCCAATTTAATAAAGGAATATATGTCTCTTTGTCTTCTTGTCATCCCACTTGGCATTTAATGCCTCTCAAAAAATATCAAATTGATATTTTATCTACGCAAAAGTGCACTTTTCTTGTGCCTTTGCAGCTATTCCCTGAAAAGCGGGATTTTCTTTGCGGGTAATGGGTGGTAGCATTAAATGTGGAAATTCAAGCGTCTTTCAAAACCGACTCTTAATATTCCCATTTGTGCACAAAACACCCTCTTATCACTCTATAAATACCCTCTTCCAACACAAACAAACACACACAAATCTTTTACGCAACTAAACTCTGTCAAAATCATTTCAAAAATTCAAAAACATTTGTGTGTGCTCAAAACTCTTAAAACCTCTTTTGGAAAACCCTTCTTGTAAACATTTACAAAGTTTTTCATCACATACTCGAAGAGATCTAAACACTTTGATTGTTCTAGTCAAAACATTTTTTTAAACCCTAAAATCTTCGTTAATGGAAATGGCTAGAACACAATCTCTTGATTTGCTTCTCGATGGGTGGGGATCTTACTAACGTTGAATTCAAAACAAATAATGTCATAGGAAATTTTGAATATCACGAAAATGTCCCAACCTATAAAGACATTATAAAATTTTATTCAACGCCCACTTAAAAGCGGCCTTTGTAAAATGTCCTCGATGGTGTACCCAAACTACCTCGGGGAGTTTTGGGCTCTTGCTAGAGCCTTTGACCCGACACCTTCCATGATGAGAATAACCTTAGACCTCTCGGGAGTATCTCATCGAGTTCGGTCTAAATGGGGAAACAATACACCTGGATTACAAAGCGTTTTGCACTACAACGAGGTTAGATTATAACAAAGGCACTTATGTCGCCCATCACGAACCCTCCACGATGAAGGATGGGTTAAAACAAATCGTTTTAGATCCAACTTTTTGGACAAGACCCGATCACTAAAAGCTCATTCCCGTGGCTTGGAGGATCCTCTTCACTTTTGTGATTCGGGTCCTCGGCGGGAACCACTCATCCATTGAACAAGTTAACTCTATTCGATTGATGATGGCATCTTGCTGATGAATGGGGTCACTTTGTCGACATAGGGAGATCATTTACGGTGATCTCGTAGCGAAGCTCTGAGCAAAACTAGGGCGAAATGCGTTTCGTATCCTAGGTTTGTCTCTTGTGCTCTACAATCGTTCTTGGGTTCAAATTATACTCGGGATGAAAAATTTGGAAATTTACACGGCATCTGAGCCCATCAAATTTTCAAAGGACCCATCCTCGTCACTCCCATTGAATTGACGGCCCACATGATTCTTGTAAACAATCAAAGTGGATCGATGTCTCAAACCACCTCTAAAAAGAAAAGGGAAGTCTCGGTGGGACTAAGACTAAACCAAAGTCTCGGGGCCACGAGGCTTGAGGCCTGACCTAAGAGGCACAAAAAGCCCTTGACCAAAAGACACCCACCGACGGGCAACAACCACCCGGTGACAGAAGGACAACGATACATCACGGTCGGTGCCCTTGGTCACACCTACTACTCCCAAGATCGGAGAGGAAACATACAACCCGGTGGTAGGGGCGCCTTCCTGGCGCCCGGTGATGACATTAGCAAATCAAGCCTTTGTGCGAGGCACACAGTCTCTCCCAAAGACTCGGAGGAATCAAACAACCCGTGATAGGGATACAACTATCATGACTACGCTAAAGGCAGGAAGCGCCCACGGTGTCTCGGGGTCAGCAGGGGACAAAGACTCGGAGGAAAGGAACAACCCGCGATCTGGAACCCACAACCAATCGACTCCGGCGAAGACCTTTGAAAAGCCCACGGTGTCAGGGGTCAACGAGGGACAAAGACTCGGAGGAAACATACCACCGATATGGAACCCATCACCAACCCACAGTTAGCTTCTTGATGTCATTTGGGATATTATTCTCGAAGATGAACTTCTTGAGGCCGATGATGAAATCTTATCGGTGGAGAAGAAATGGGCGAGGTTCAAGGAAACAAGAGCCTCGGCTGATCCACAGGAGCATACTAAATCACCGGTCAAGCGACAATGATGACTCCTCTTCATCCAGCGATGAATTTGAAAGATTTGATAATGTTCTCCCACTCACGAAAGGCGGCTAGTTCGGTGGATCACCAAAGCTTCAAGAAGGTTATATTACGGGGTCATTGACACATTGTGGGAGCAACACTGCTGAAATTGCTGCGAGTTATCTTGATCTAAAGGTGAAGTACATGGCTTTGATGAAAATGTTCATGAGCATAGGGATCGATGTATGACAACATTCACCGGCGGATGAAAACATGGCTAAATTCCTCGGACATCTTGAGGTGTAGGAACCACGATAGATGAAATCGGGGAGTTTGTCAAAGAAGACCCGACACTCAACTCTAAAGTCTTTGGAGGCTCTTGAGGAGCACTTGAAACAATCCTCAAACCTCATTGAGCTGCTCAATATGCTCAAGTCGCAAATGTTCGGGGTCTTCCATCCTCGATCCGGTCTCTTCAAAATACATTGGACTCTATAAATCGCGGTGACTACTTTGGCTCGGGCATCCTCTTCTATGGCACGGAATCTTGGGCCCGAATGACGACCTTGGAGGTTTCTCGGGCTAATTTGGAAACAAAAGTCACGGTATTCAATCGACACTTGGACATCAAGGCTATGATCTCGAAATTTATCGGGCCTTCAGGGTCAAGCTGCTCGACCCTCTTGACACCACTCCAACTCTTGCCCTCACTGAGGCTCGGCAGCAGTTGAGGGAGAATATTCTTGAAGAAACTCCTTCTCACACGAGGGGAGCCAACACCAACACATCGATGGCTCAAATCTCATCATCCCCACCGGTCTCGGCAACACCGATCTCATCAATCCCACCAACAACATCAACAACAACAACAACGGCGATAATCACTCCAATAACATCAACAACTCCACCCACAGTAGCAACTTCATCTTCCTCGGGCCGGGACAAAGGAAAAGGCAAGATGGCAACTTGAGCACGAGAAGATTCCTATAAAATCGGCGACCTTTGAATACTGCTCACACACAACAAGCTAAGTAAACACCTTGCTAAAGAAGAAAAAGGTTGAAACAAGGCGAGGAAGAAAAAAACAGAAAAGCCTTTGGAAAGGTTGTCGTGAAGAAGGCGAGAACATGGGATTAGATCCAAGCAAACTTCAAAAGGGTCGAGCGGGGCAAAAGTTCAAGGAGGCTCGGTGGCTCGGATGGTTGCAATGAAAAGCATTGGAAGAAAAGAAGAAAAAAGCTGAAGCTCTCGGGCAAAGCGAGTTGAGGAGTACAAGCGGACAATGACAAGCGAAGGCTCTGAAAAAATCACGGATGTCGAATCATCCCCAATACCAAACCACGGCCATGAGCGTCTATAGAGGGTTGATAAAAGACACTTGAGGTCCATGATCCTCAAATTCACGACTTTGGGATCACCGAACTTGATGAGCTTGGTCCATCATTGAAAAGAAGAAGAATCACGGTGGTTAAGGACACGATGAAAATGCTCGATAAAAGATATGAAAGGCGAGAGATTGTCCATTATTGGGAATTCAGGCCATATAGCGCACCTCAAGGATCTCAACCACAATCATCCAGCGGCAAAGGAAGAGTTGAGTTCCAACACGAGATTAAAGTGCACAGGCTGGAGTGTAACGGGGGCTGCTGAAGGGTTAAATTTGTGAGCTGTCTAGTGATAGAAAGCACGAAGAGGGCTATTCCACATTGATGTCTATGGAAACCACCTTTTCAAAGATGGAGTGATATTGATCGGTGGTGTGGGCTGCAATCTTGAGCTACATACCGTGGCCTCTCAAATTCAAACCCAAGCAAACATCGAGGTTACGCCAAGACACGAATGCCAAGATAAGAGACCATCGACAAAGAAACACTCATCACCAAAAGGTCAAGCTTGAAGCATTGGGAATCCATACGGATTGACATCATTTTGTTTATCTTTTGTACTAGTGATAGGAACTATGTAATCGATCAATAAGCGATGTATGTTTTATTCATTTACTCGGTGTTCCTTATTGTATTCATTAGTACATTCGATGTGTAAGAAGAAGCCTCTTGCTCACTTACAGCGATCAACCACTAGGCTATTTGTATATCCAAATAGGGGAGGCTGTTGGGTTCGATAAATACCCAAACCCTTAATCTAGGATTTGAATAGAAAATAGCCCAAGTGTTTAATCCGTTAACACAAACAGTCCTTGAGTGCATAGTCTCTCGGTGAGTCGTCTTCGAGGATACTCGATGAGAGGCAAAGAAGAAGTCTCTCCACTCGATGGGCGGAACTTAAAGGGTGAAGGCGGGTCAAGAAGAAGATGATGGATTCGGTGGTGATGACAATAACTCACTTTGAATCCTAAGATCCTCTCCAACTTCTTACTGAAGACAAGCTGAAGTAGAAGGCGAAGGATGTAAAGGCGAAGAAAGAGCGGGACAAGGCGGGAAGGTTGAATCGAGATAAGGCGAAGTCCTTATCAACCAAAGTCAACTTTCCACAGAATGGCAAAAGATCGGGCTCGGTGTCATCATTGAACTTAGGAAAGTAGTCTTGTCTCTTACCTAGAATAGTCTTTATAGTGAGACAAAATACATCGATATTTTGTCTTACGTATGATGTCGGTTGTCACTTAGGAAAGAGTCAAATATCATACATGTATAAATAGCATAAGAGATGGAGTGAAAAGGTTAAGCTTGTGAATTGTAAAAACACACACACATGAGCCATCTTTTCACTCCTCCAAATCTAACTTAGTTCTGAGATAGCTCGGTGAGCTCTAAGAGTTGTGCTCGGACTTAGCTTTGAGCTTAGAGAGAATCACCCAACTTTGTCATTTCAATCCCAAGTACTATTCATGAGTACTTGGGTAGCGTATTCTTTGTTGATTTATTTCTAATAAGAATATGATGTTGAAAATTACTTAGTGTGTTTTCTTTATGTTAATTTCGGTCATAGTTCACTATTAACTTGTTTTATAAACTTAAAGCTGTTTTAAGCGATAGTGAGCAGGGAACAACAGTGTGGAGGAAAATAAAATGGGAACTTTGAAACTATGCTTATCCTTGACTATTTGCTTTGTCCAATTGTATTTGTGTAATAAACCATGAGAAAATGTCGGTTAGGGTAATTTTGGCACCAAATTAAAAAAATTTCATGACATATAGGAGTGGGCCATTAGTCTTAACAAAAGCGTCTCACGGATAGGAAGTTGCATGACTAGCACAAAAACCCTTTACCACCTAAATTCCACCCAAAATGTGAGGATCGCCCTTAGATTAGTAGGAATTAAAGCATTCATCTTTAATGCTTAGTGTGTGAACCGGTAGTATATTAGATTCTAGAACTTGTTTTTTGAGGCATCCCGAGATCGCTAGTAAGACTACACTTGTGTAGTTAGGAATAACTAAATGATAAGAGGCATTAGGATAACCCTTAGTTAATACCCGTAATATAATTACTTCTTCCACATCGGTTGAGTAATTCCCCACACCTTTGCGTTGTACTCATCTTTAGTACACGATACCCTAGTTAACCCCTCGAGCCTATCCTTTTCGCGGTTCTCGTGATGTTTGGTTTTCCGAATATCAATGAAGAGCATTGTTTACACCCCACCCCAAATGTACACCCAAATCGCCTTAGCCTACCCCAGATGCACTCACTTTTAGTGCATTATTGTTATCACCCAAACCCTTAGTTCAATTATCTAGTTGCTTGCATGAGTTGCTAAGTCGAGTCATATCCTTTGTACACGTTTTGGGACGATTGGGACTCATGGGAAAAGTTAAAGTTTGTGTAATGACCGGAAGGAACGTTAAATTCCCTTACGTGCGTAATAATGTACCCCAAGTGTTTTGATCTTTTCAATTGGGTCAAATTAGTGTTAGAGTAATAAAACTCAAGTGTAGGGATGTGCCTATAAATCCTATCATTTTGATGTTACCGTAGAGGATGGTAGAGTAAAAGTGTATGAAAAAAAAATGAAAAAAAATAAAAAGAGAAAAGAAAAAAAAATAGAGTGTTTCAAAAAAAAAAAAAAAAAAAACCATACGGGCTACCATCCTACATCTATCTTTAAATTTATGTTTGTTTGTTTCAGTTATCTAGAGTTTAGAGTGTCGAGTCTTGGCTTAGCAACGCCATTCTTTGTATGCTTGTAACATAGATAGCCTATCCCACCAAACCCTTTGTTTCCCTACCGTAAGCCTAACATTACAACCCTTTAAAGACCTCTTTGATAGTCTTTCCTAGGTGCTTCGCCAAAGCAATGGAGATTTGATCTATTCTCAAGCCTATGGTAATCTATGTACTAGGACCGGTTAATGAGTGTTTATCTTCCATTTCCAACTTGTTATATTTCATATACACCGAGAGATGTGAGTACCTAAACACCCCATGTGAGGTGCTAGTATGTAATTCCGTGCTTGTTATGACTTTTGAGGGGCTTATATGTGTTGTGGATTGTTCTAAACCAATGCTTCATGACCCACAACTTATAAATTAATTGGCTAAAGAACATTTGCTTGAGGAAAAGCAAATACCAAGTGTAGGGATATTTGATAAGGTTTTAAAATGTACCTTTTTGAGGGTCGTTTAAGCCCTTATTTGATCACTTTTGTATCCGTTATTACTTAATATCGTTCCTTTTCACTTTTAGGTCTCTTGAAGGCAAATTGCTAGAATGGCACTTATTTGGACGAAAAGGCGGATATCTGAAGAAAATGGCCAAAGTCAAGAATCGAGACACTCAAGCCTTTGAAATACAAGGGGCGGCGTCGGTGTTAATGCGGCGCCGTCGGAGCACTTCCGTGATGGCTCGGTAGCCAAATGCGTAATTTCAAGTGACGGTGTCGAGCTTTAAAAGAGTAGGCCGTCGCAACTCGAGACGACCTAGATTTGATCCAGCGGCGTCGAGATCGAAGGGACGGCGTCACAAGCATAAGGTGACGCCGTCGCAAGACTAACGTGGCAAGACGAAACCCTAATGATGGCGACCGGCGGCGTCACAAATCATAAGGTGACGCCGTCGCGATTGTAATCTTATATATAGAATCCGAATTTTCGGTTTTAGTGTGTAGTCTTTTGGAGTAAAACCTAAACCGAACCAAGGTCGTCTTGTACAAGATTTTAGGGTTCCAAACCCTATCTTACCACATGATAAGTGTTTTACTTCATTAATTCAATTATGTCTTCAATTATTTGTGTGTATGCTTGCATGTTCTCCATGTCCGGCTAATTTATTTGTGTGTTTGCTTAGGAAATATGAAACTTAATTATTAAATATTGATTGGTTGTCTCTTATCTTAATTGTTAATGATCTAGTAATGCGATAGATCATTCGTTGTGTAGTTAATGCTTGATTAATCTTTGTGAACCTTAGACTATAACACCTAGAGTAGATGTAGGCTAAACCATCCAAATAGTACCTTAGAGTTAGAGTTTATAATTCCTAGAGATTTTGTAGACGAGACCCTTTGGTAGTTTCAAAGAGTTAGGGATAAACGCATACCCTACGACTTTAGACACACAACGCGATTAAGAATAAGGACGTGACAATTCAACCATCAATAGGAGATAATTAAGGAGTAATAAAACCTAAGTGAACACATCTTTAAACTATCATACGAGCACACAATAATTAGACATACACTACATACACCTTAGATTAGATAAGTAGACAAGAGAGTAATCGGTAGAAATACCAACCCCCAAATCCAAACCCCGAGATTCGTACCTTTCCATTTTCTAAAAAAGATAAAAAAAGATAAAAAAATAATCTTCCTCAACCCCAACCTTAGCGTAGTAACTTCTTACTAGCATTCCTATTCCCATAGAGAACGATATCAATACCCGTGGCTTACCCTAATACTACACTACAACGATTAGGTTCACTGCCTAGGGTGTTATAAAACTTGCTCGAAGAAAATGAAGTTCCTTTGACCCTGAACGACGCGTGTAGCGTTATCAATAGTATAATTAGAGGGTTGAGAGAAAGAATGATTAGCAAGAGGTGAGATGTAAATGACAAGAGTGGGGTATTTATAACCAAGAACCCCAATATTCCAGATATGCCTGGCGCGTTGGTCACGCGCTGGCATGCCATTCAGCTGCCGAGGCCAACACATAAATTTTGCGAGGTTTCTTTATTTATGTCAAACTCTTATTAAACTCCCAATTTCACTTCACCTTTGACCTTTCAAATAATATTTCAACACTCATTTAGCCAAGGTTTTGGTATTTAAAAACATTTGTAAAGTGAAAACGAGATAGTTAGAGGTTTAGTCGAATTTCAAAGAGAAAGAGAAGAACCATTGGACAATAGATGTTGGGTAATAACTTTGTACGCTCCCCAAGGGTTGGTTATTACCTTGCCTTCCAAATTTAAATTTCTAAATTCAGATTCAAAAACTAGTTGTTAGAGAGATGAGTTGTATAATGTGATAACTTTTAGTGTATAAGTGAATGTGTAAGAGAGTTGTAAGAGTGTGTAAAGGAAGTGAGTTGGCAAAGCAAGACTTGGAGAGGAAGGATTAGGATGTGTGTGTGTGTGTGTAAGAGTGTGTGAAGGAAGTGAGTTGGCAAAGCAAGACTTGGAGAGGAAGGGTTAGGATGTGTGTGTGCGTGTGCGTGTGTGAGAGTTGTCATTTGAATTTCAAATTTAAGTTGGTTAGTGATTGTGAGAGGGATGGGTGTAGGAGAAGAAAAGTGAATGACACATTGTAAGAATGTATAAGATATGTGAGTTGGAAACGGTGAGATAGATTAGACTTGGAGAAGCTAAAGATGGGAAAGGATCATCCAATTTCAAAAATTGAAAGGGTTATGAATGTGTGAGTTAGGCGTGAGTTTGTCTATGTGTTTGAGTTATTAAAATTCAAATTTGAATTTTGAGAGTGTGTGAGAAGTAGTAGAAATATAGGTGTATAAGAAAGTGATGTAGTAATTCTAATAATCACATATGTAGAATATGGTAATGGTGAATGGAGTTTGGAGAAGAAGAATGGTGGTGAATTTGAATTTGGATGATCATATGACAAAGAGAATGTGTAGGAGATTGTGTTAGAATATAGGGGACACAAGTACAATTGTGTGTAAGAGAATATAAGAGAATGTTTGTATGGGATATTTGAAAGTATTCAAAGGATGTTTATATTTCAAGTATTCAAATTTGATAATCCTTAGTTAACCCACAATTAAATCCTTAACTAATCATCTTGATGTAAGATGAGTGCTTTGCATCAAGGTAAATCAACATCTCATAAATGAGATAATTGTGTTCACACAAAGTGACCTCGACTTAATTGACCAATAAAGGAGAGAGTAAACCCGTTACATGATTAGTAAAGATAGATGTAAGAATTATGGTCACTTGAATACTTTCCTTTGAAATTCTAGCGAAAGTATAAATCCCCTAGGTTTGAGGAAAAATAATTTTGCCTTGGCTCGAGGCTTTTAAAAATGTTTATGAGTTGGCTTTTTGTAAAATCGGGAGGACTGTTTTGGGCATCTCTCTCTAAGTCTAAATCTTAAAGTAAACTTCTCAATTATCATGTACCAACGTTAATTGAAAGAAGCACCTTAGTCGGGTAAGAGGAGAGCCGACTTGGAAAAACCGAAGCGCCATGGAATACCGAGAATGGCGCGCTGAGGAGGTGTAGCTCGCGCAAGTAAGCAAGCCAGGCCCAGGTTTTCCGGTTTCGGTTTTTGGCCATCGTTTGTGATTTTAGTGTTTCAAATATATATTTATCAACATTAAAACATTATAAGGGCTTTGGTCATCATTGCACTAACAAACGGTAATTACCCAAAGTATAATATTTATCCGAGATAATATTAGAGAGTAAGAAAACGAAAAAGACGAAAACACAAACCCCTATAGGTTTGTGTAGGTCGGTTCGACCGGAACCCTAAGGAGGGGGGGGGGGGAGGGTTGAATTTATTTCAAACTCGAATACTTGTTAGACAAGTATTCTAGAACCTCCCTTACGACCCTCTAAATACAAGGGATTCCTAAGGGATTCTCATAACACTCCTCATAACTCTAAATCTCTCCGTTCTCTCTCCCTTGTGTTCATGTAGTCGACCAAACAAACCAAAGGGTTGAAACCCTTTTGTCGTCCGACTTCAATTCGAATTATAGTCGACTCCCTAATCGACTTCCAGTCCAGTCGATTAGGGTTTACCCGATTTCGTACTCGCCTAACTTGTATAGGTTTGTAGCCATAGTTCTTCAAATGCATTAACGGTGGATACTTGACGTTTTCCAAGAAGTGATAATCCCTAAGAAACCCTAAAGGTGATTGTGTAGCATCAAGAAGATGAAGAAGGCATGTGCAAATAAAGAAAGGTCGTGGAGCTTACGCTAGCAATAATAACAAGTAAGTGATCTTAATCACCTTTCTTATTTGTTAGATTAGGTTATATCACTGTTTAGAAGATCTGACTATTAGGGATTTGGTCTCCACGGCTTTACGTGTTTATTTTCCGCTGTGTATGTTTTATAGCCGTGCGAATGACCATAAAAACCCTTCACATGTGTCGTTGCTATATATACAATCTCGTGTATTTATTTTCATCTCACAGTAACTCATGCGTCTTACTTTTATTTTAATATTTATATTTCTATTAATAATAATTTTAGATGTATTTAATTTTTAAACGCATGTATTCGTTGTTTAAACTTATATAAAGGAATAACCCGAGTCGTTATTGAACGTGGATACTAAAAAAATAGATTTCCGGACATCCTTACTAATCTCATAAAAATAGATAATATTAGTCGTTCTTATACATAAAACCTCCTCTGTTCATTTAATTATCACAGTAGCTCGTGCTTTTATTTTGAAATTTATAAATAATTGTTTTTGGTAAAAAAAATATAATATAGTCTAGGGGTTATTTATTAAATTTAAAAAGTTATTAAAAATATGTAAAGTGATAAGTTTACTTTGTATAATTCTTTTTTTCAAATTTAACAAATGAACTTTTATTGGTTACCCCCTTTTTTTCTTTTCGTGTTTTTCTATAATCAACGCATATGTTTCTATATATTCTTTTTATGGTCTATCAAATTTAAATAAACTTGACTAAATTGTTACAATTTTGCTTTTCTGTTGTCTAATAGAAATATAGAATGACTCCATTTTTTCTAGATGACAAAATTGAGTCCTACCATTGACTCAATTGAAAATCCTCTACATTTTGTATGTTCAAAGAGAATGTACTTCTTCATCACTATTTTCTGGTCCGGATAAAATTAACATTATATGCGATAAGAAAACAAAACCAGTTGAAGTAATCATTGATAAGTAATGTTCATTTCAAGGACCATTGATCATTGTACTTCATTATTGATGCTGGAAGTTTATAAAGTCATCAATTATTTCCACTATGCAAATGAAAGAACGAACGATTAACCGTCTTTTTTGGCTTTTAAAATCATTGCATGTTTTTATTACTTTTATAATGTATACTTGAAACACTTTAATATTTTGCATCTATTCTTTTTTTGATTTGATCTCATTATATTTTTTGATCAAATCACCATTTATGCATTCTGATGTTTGTCTTGTGAATTTTATAACTTGTATAAAATGGTTTTCGTCGATCGAATGTGGTGGGAGTATCAACTCCATTTTTTAGTAAAGGGTTTATAATTGGATAAAATAAATATTTTGCATCTAACGATAAGTATTAGTGTTTTGTTATAATAAGCTACGATATCAAAAACAAATATAAGCTTTACGAAGATTTAAATAATTATAACAGGTTTTAAACTAAAATCAAGCATACTAATTATAGAAAAAAGTTTGATATAAATCTCAAATGCTTTAAAAATCAAATGAATAAATACTGACCATTCATTTTTCAAAAAAGAAAAGAAAGTCATTTTTATTTTTTATTTTTTATATAAAAAAATTTAAATAACTCGCAAACTATTAATCATTACACGAAGATAATCATACCATCACGGTAAGAAGTAAAACAAGGGCACTTCTATATATTTTCAACGATTTTTTTTTAAGTTTTTTTTATGAGTGTTGAAATATAAGCTAAGAAAAATCACATGTGATTTATGAAATTATATGTGATTTGTAAAATCACACGTGATTTGTAAAATCACAAGTGAACACGTGATTTGTAAAATAACAAATCACATGTGATTTTTCATACGCAAATTTTAATACTAAAAAACAAAACTTAAAAAATATTCGTCGAAAGTATATCGAAGTACACGTTTACTTAAAGATAAAAAAAAAAAATTTTCTTGTATTGTTGTATTTTTTGTCGCTTAACAATTTATTATTCGAAAGATATATATATATATTTTTTTATAAATGGAAAGTGATTTTTCTTAATGTTGATAAGAAAAATGGGTGGTCAAAATTTGTTCATCGTATATTTGGAGAATATGAGATTTATATTGAAGCTCATTAATTATAATTGTTCGAAAATAATAAAGTATAAATTTACTGTTAAGCGTGATAACGGGCCGAACTTACACTGTCGGCATTGGGCCCATTTCACTCATATGTTAACATCAATGGTGGAAGAGTGAAAAAAGAGTGCATCTTCATGACCATATGTTATTTTCCAAACCAATTCGAGTCGAGTAAAGCCAAGGTTTAGTAGAATCGAGCTGAGTCAGATTTGAAGACTAAAGTACAAATCGGGTAAAGGGACTAATCCTCACAACCGATGGTCGGCTTTCTCACCCTTGATCGACTAATAATCAATTCAATTTATAGTAATTGGGCATTAGTTTTGAGTGTTAACTTGAATTATCCATATCTGAAGGATAAAAACCATATATTTTCTTTCTAACGTATATATATTTGAGAAAACTTGATACCGAAAAGGCATGTAATTATTAGTCTCACACTGGAACTGGAGTTCAGAAGATGCAAAGTAATACACATTGCTCATAAATATCAAAGTTGATCACGATGGCAATTTAAGAGGGAGACAAGTTCAAAATATTTAGTTAGCATTATTATGAACTGGCATTTTAGACTTACAGTAATGAAAATGAACAATATCTACTATGGACCTAGATATAATAAGAGCTAAAGCAACTCTCGTTTGATGCAACCCGAAAGGATATCTATGTAACATCCTTCGTGTTTGTTCCATTTTTGGTCACCAGTGACCTACAACAAGACATAACATTCGCTAAAGCCTCCTGTACATCGGTGATGGAGGTTTCTTTCTCTGCAAGCAGTCTCAAGTTCAGTCTTGTTTGCAGGGCGATGGGGTTTCTCCCGTGTGTAAAGGGAAGGGTCTTGAATTCATACGAAATGGGACCCAACTGTATTACATGCCATTCTTATTTACAGGTTAGGGCCCAGTATGCACAATCGCTGTTCAAAACAAAAAAACAAGACATAACATTCAATATCATTAAATCCTTTTCATTAGAGGTACGAAAAATGACATAAATAATAAAAGAAAGCAAAGCCACAAAAAATAAATTGTCTTTGCCTAAATACGACTCTCTACACAACAAATTCAACTAGATGCCTTGATTCCACAGCTATAAAAGTTTGAATACGATATTTTCATGTGCATAGTGATAGAATTGTCAATTGGGTTGCTTTCTTTGATTTGATTGTTTCTCATTTCGTCAAACATAACATGAGTTCAACTCCTCGTCATTTTTGTATGTTACCATACGTGTGATGGAATTAACGTTGTCCTTAATTGTTGTTGTCGTCAACATGTTTCGCGATACACTTTCATTAAATGTTGTGAATGGTACTTGTGTTTTGTTTTGTTAATATATAATCCCAGACACATTAGGGTCTACGCTTTTATATAGATTGGAACTACACGAGTTTGTGTGAATACGTGTACTTGTAGCGAAATTCTAGCTATTTCTTACAAGCAATTTAGATTTCATGCGACATTAAAATCTCTTATCGCATCTCAAATTTTCGATGTGTGTCAAATTTGATTATCGTAAATTAAAGTTGTAAGGAAGTTTCAAGAACTCGGTTCTTGAGGATGAATAAGAAGTCGACGAAAGGTACATGATGTTGGACAATGTATGTTTACACTCAAACTCCTTTGTGATACTTTATTATTTCATCACTATTTATAGATTACAAAGGAGAAATTCTAATGGACCTAACCCACAAGTCACGCTAATCTAAGACTATTCATAAATCATCCGACACAACCAACTATTCGAGAAATGAATTATAGAACTTAGCGAGTGAAATAATAGGCCAACTAACTTAACCCATCTAATACATGAAGGTCCTATGTGGTCATCATTTGAAAGACATATTTAAGCTCGCGCATTATGCAACAAGTGAGAGTAAATAAATGAAGAAAGATGTTCTAAGCATGCTAGCTACTCTCAAATTTTTTTGAAAAGAAAATATATAATTAAAGAGCCATCAGGGCAAGAACCAAAAAAATAAGAACAACAAATGAATTGTTAGTACATTAGTGGTTATAGTTAAGGTATAAGTTTTGTTAGGAATTAGAAATTTCATGTATTAAAGCCTGGTCACCCCAAGATTTGTAATCGTTAAAAGCTCGTAGTCGTAGTTCTTTTAAGTTAAGTAGTATTTAGTTAAATAACACCGTGGAGGACGGACGGTCTTTCTCACCTGTATGCCCGATCCACGCCCGATGTGTGGCGATTTATGTAAGATTATAAATACTCTCTACCTCAGGTAGAGAGTTGGAGCTCATAATAATATCTTTCACTTTCTCTCACTAAGTTCCTAAACCTCTAACTTTCTCTCTCTGAAGTTCATCTATACGCCACTTTGTGTTATGGTTTGATGATGTGTGAAAACTTATATCTAACAATTGGTATCAAGAGCCATGGTTGGATCATATCTTGCACATCTTTGGATTTCTAGTGGTTTTAGGTGGTTTTGAGTTTGAAAAAGTTTAGTGGTTTTTGCATCATTTGGTTGATTTCTTGTGTTAAAGTTCGGATTTTGTTAGTACTTTTATGTTTAGAATCATCACAAGTGTGTAGGTTTTCATTTGGTAAGCTTGAATCATCTTGGTTGGGTTGTTTTGGATTGAAAAGTGATGTTTATGTGGTTTTTCTTGCTAGCGACTTAACTCACTGGATTACTTTCTTCGTGAGCGACTTGCTTTACAAATTTGTAGCGAGTTACGCTTTTATACCTAGCGACTTAGATCTAGCGAGTTACAAGACAAGTAGTGGACTCTCCACTACGGGTAGCGACTGGTCCAGTGGCGAGTTGCTCTTTAGCGACTTGTATCTTTAGCGACTTGAGTAGCAATCACGCCAAAATTTTGCTAGCGACTTGAGTTTTAGCGAGTTACTACTTAGCGACTTGCATTTTTCTAGCGACTTGGGACTCTAGCGACTTAGTGGTGTAGCGAATTAAGTGTTAGCGACTTGGTGCATAATTTTCTAACGACTTGGGTGATTGTTTACGGTTTTATCTTGATTTAGTAAAATCCCGTGAAAGAATCTATTTCTCGGTTTAATCATAGAGTTATAAAATCCCGTATTATCTGTTAACATGTCTACCAACGTTCCTACTATCATCTCCATTGTTGCAGAGGATGTTCGGCAAATGGGTCGGATCTCGTCCACCCATGCTTGATGAATCGACTACGATTCTTGGGCTCAACGAATCGATTGTACCGCCTTGGAAAGGAAAATGGTGTCAACATTCTCAAATCCATTGATGAAGGACCATATCGAGTTGAGACGACAAGAGACATACTTGATACTAATGAAGATGGTACTCTGTTTACGGAATGGACGGACCTAAAATGTATGATGAGCTTGATGATAAGGATAAAAGAGATTCGATGCGATATCGTGGCTTGAAACATTGTTCTTCAAGGTCTTCCTAAAGACATCTACAAGTCGATCAATCATAACACCGATGCAAAGGCGGTTTGGGATAATGTTAAGATGCTTCTCTTGGGTTCGTAATTAACTATGGAAGACAGAGAATCCCAACTCTATGACTAATTTGAACACTTCAAGATGAAACCAGGATGAGAATGTCTATGAGTACTATGTGAGATTTCATAAGTTAGTGAATGACATGAGGAACATCGAATGACTATGCTAACATTCACCGAACTCAAAATTTGTGAACAACATGAATCCCGAATGGCACAAGTTTGTCATCACAGTGAAGCTCACTAAAGGATTGAAGAATACAAACTATGAGCAACTCTATGCCTTCCTCCTTGAAATGAGAGACATGCTATGTTTGAAAAATTGATTCTCAATCGGTTCAAAACCAACCGAGGAGAGACAAGCTCGTCTAATGACTCAACCGCTTCTACTCAAACATCGAATCACAACCAAAGCATCACAAGTCATACCTTGGGTAATGGTAATCACAAACTCATTCCCGATCCTATGTTCAAACAAGTCGATCTTTGATGCACACGCTGGTAACTTCATTAATCAACTAGCTCTTCCGATTAGTCAAAACATGAATTCTCTCCCACAAACCAACAACAACCTCGAACATCATCTAACCCACACAATCAAGCCACCGTTAAAGATGGAAGGATCGTGGTGCAACCATTCGGAAAGACAAGTATGATCGGGGAAGAGGTGGAGTCGAGAGGTTATGTTGGCAACCGTAATCGAGGAAGGAATGGTAACCAAGGTCAAGCTAAGCAAATCAAATGTTATAACTGTGGTGGTGAGGACACATTGCAAGGAACCGCACATCTCCAAAGCGTCCACGAATCGCCGATTACTTGAGATAAGATCTCACCGGCACAAGCTCGGGACAATGGTGCCGCTTTGGATGAAGAGGAATTCTTGCTTCTTCTTTGAGGGCAATGCCAAGACCTATGATGCAGATGTGGATGAGCGGCTATTCAGAGAGATAGGTCACAATCATCGAATGCCTTTCAAGTCGCCGATTGTGATGCATACGACTGATGTGGATGATGGACCTACAGACACACAATTTTTATGGCTAGCATTTCTCCAATGGTTTCTCCCAAGGTCTCTTCTTCACCACTAGTGGCCCATCCCAAGACAAACTCATCTCGGAGGTATTAAAACTATACGATAATCTCGATGTGCAATGGATGCATGACAAAGTACAATCAACCGAAACTATTGAATCAAATGTTGAAAATATGGGTAATATCGATATTATCCCATATGATCAATACGTGAAACAAAGTGAAAGTGAAGGTGTACCAAGTGATGCATCTTCGCATCAACAATGACTATGTTTTGATGAATACACCGCATGTGCTCGATGATTCTGTAATTTACAACTAAATGCCTATAAAGAACGTGTTGCTATTTATGAACAACGTGCAAAATTTGAGTTGACCACTCGTGAGCGGTGAAATGGATGACCAAGTACGTATGGTCATTAGAAAAGTAACTTTAGAGAGAAGTATTGAAACAAGAATTAAATTCCTTGCAAGAAAAACTTTCTAAACAACCAAGCAAAAACAAGAACTTCAAGAAAATGTGAAAATGCTTAAGCAAGAATTTAATGCAAAGGAATCAAAACTCTTGAGAGACTTTTCTAATCTGAAAACTTTGAAAACAAGCTTGAAAACAAGTTGTACATACAAGGAAACACCATTCGATCGCTTTCATGGTCACTAAACATAGAGTTCTAAGCGATAAGCATAGTGTTCCCATTATAGATAAACCCAACCCCGAGTACGGAAAGATAGCAAAAGCGACTCAAAGTGTGATCTATGATGGAAATGAGATTCTTAAACCTAGATGTAAACCTAGTTGCGTTGAGTGCCTCGAGGAAGATAAGAAAACAGATGAAGTCACTAGGGAAAGGATGAACAAAAATTAGATAACCCTAAATGCAAAGAGAAAAAAATAATTATCACTCCCCATGACTACAAGAAGAAAAAAATAATTATCACTCCCCATGACTACAAGAGCGACTGTGTATCCTCCTAATACACCAATGCATCTTGTTCCTAGAAAAATTGCCACTAAAAGCAAGACCTTAATTAGCCAATATGTTATATTTCAACTATTTGTTGATTTTGAGAAAACTTGCAAGAAAAGGATCACACCCTGGTATAACGGAAGGTGAAAGGGTTTGAGCAAATGAAAGAATGTTATTTAACCGAGGTCATGCCTTTCTTTAAACTTCGAAGATCACTTTGAGAGTCTTAAAAAGGGATAGAAAGCGATATCAAGGAATGGAAAAGGAATTTGATGCAATGTTAGTTGAAGTTAGTGATTATGAGCGTGCACTAAAATATAATGAGATTGAGAGGAAGAACTTGCATACCTTAAATGAGACTCTTATTACCGAATGTGTTGCTCAAGATATTTTTTCAACGCTTCAAAATGCTCTATTAATGCTTCCAAATTTCATGAACTATCTGTTGCCACGAAAGTCTCCCATGATCGTGTCATTGAGCTTGAAAAATCTAATTCTAAACTAAGCGAGAAAATTGAGCTGGATGATCACGACAATTTGGTTAAACATTTTTCTAAACTAGAAGTTGGGTATTTTAATTTACAACTAAAATATCAACATCTTAAAGAAAATGTCAAAACTTCAAATATCAAGACATCATCGATGCTCCGAGTTTGATGCGGTTTTCAAATTAACAAACGTGATGAGCATGATTCAAGCTCGATGCAACACGATCGAAAGTTGAAAGCCCAAATCTCTCAATTAAAGGTCAAACGAACAATATGACGGGCTCCCAAATGCCTCCTCCTTTAGATTCTCGAGAATTCTCAAACGTTTCATCTTCAAAACCTAGTAAATGCTTTACAAAGGAAAGCGAAAGTTTTCTAGAAGAAAATGAAAAGGTTAAACATCATTTCAATGAGTTATTTGAATCAATTAAGGTCACTCGTAACAAAATTAACGAACAAATAGCTTCATTGCAAAAGGAAATTGAGAATCAAGAGTCGGGTAAAGGAAAATGCCAATGACCAATGGGGAGAATGGTGTATCAAAGGTTCACTCTTGTAATAAATATGCTTTATCTGTGACATATGTCCTCCTCATCTAAGGAACAAAAACTTGCTATTCAAACATACTTCTCATCTCTTAAGGATTGCTTAGAATGTCTCATGTGAGATTGTTGAAGAGGATAAGCTAGAGAAACCTCATGATAATGCAATTGGACATGCATGCTTATATGCCAAACGATCTCAAGAAATCTTAGAATGCTTGATCACAATCACCCAAAGTCATTAGGTGAGAGAGTTAATCCTTTGATTCCATGCTCGATGCCTAATGCCAAGTATGATATGCATTCGATTCCCAATGTTTTGAATGAGAACCGTAGTGTGTCATTAAGTAGTTCAGATTCGGATCATCAATGCTAAGAAAGAGAACTCAAGTGTGCCTTCTAGGAGTACAAATCTCGGTACCTCTAGTTTTAAGAAAGTGAACCTTAGTGCACTGCATGTAGTTCGGATCCCAAGACATCTAAACAGTGATGCAAAGAGTAGTAAAACCAACTAATGTTCCCATTCCTCTACAGGAGTAATCGGTGACATTAAAGGGAGCGGTCAAAGTCTCAAGACAATACAAGGAATGATAGGACCTCGCAAGCTAAGAATGTGCCTTTGGAAAAGAGTGAAGAACACTCTAGGAACTTTAAGTTTGAATCGAATAAAACGAATCGTGTTGATTCTAGTATTAGCCATAGGCGTCTTGTAATTAATTCGAATTACGATACTATTTGCAAACCTTGTACCGATGTCCGCTTGAATTCGCTTCTAATCATGAATGTGGTGTTAATGTTACGCCTAATGATGTTAATTGTCCAGCTAATATTGTTAATGCTAAAATTCATGCTAAGAAGGCTAAAAGGCAAAAACGAAAGAAAGTTAGAAAACAAAGGGAAACCCACAGGAAGAACATTCATAAAATAGGCTTCTATTGGATACACATGGTCATAAGACTAATCGATAATGCCCACTAGAAAATGGATGCCTCTTGGTAGAACTATTCCTTTAAGAAGTGATCACACCGTGAATGTGGCTATACAGACACTAGTATCGCATCTATTCACAATGATTCCATTGCCTCACTTTCGATATGAATGCTTCTATTTCGATGTGGGTGTTCCAACCATTGTAACTAACCAAATGGAACCCATTCTTGCATGGGATCCCAATTATCCGCTATCCATTCTTATGCGTGTTCAACCGCAGATCGTTCAAATCGCTTACGTGGTACCGGACTCAGTTTGTTCCAAGCATATGATTTGAGACCGGTCGCGCTCATGAACTTCGTGAGCAAATTCATCGGGATTATTAGATTTGGTAATGATCATTTCGGTGCTATTATGGGTTATGGAGATTATGTTGTTGGTGATAGTGTCATCTCTAGAGTTTACTATGTGGAAGGTTTGGGTCATAATCATTCTCTGTTGGTCAATTACGTGATTCTCGATCTAGAAGTAGCCTTGAGAAAACATACCGCTTTGTTAGAGATCTTAATGGTAAGGAACTGTTAAAAGGAACTCGTGGCTCAAATCTTTACACCATCTCTATCGATGACATGATGAGGCCTCTCCAATCACTTGTTATCAAAGGCTTCAAAACAAAGTCATGGTTATGGCATCGTCGTCTTAATCACTTGAACTTGGCACCATCAACGATCTTTCCGAGAAGGACTTAGTTGTAGGTTTACCTAGACTAAAGTATGAAAAGGATCATCTTTGTTCAAAGATGCCAATTGGGTAAAAGCAAAAGTTTGCCCACAAACCCAAACCTACTAACTCACACGAAGTTCTTCATATGATTCATATGGATTTATGTGGACCAATGAGGTGCTGAGAATATCTTTGGGAAGAAATATGTGTTAGTTGTGGTTGATGATTACTCTAGATTCACAGGGTCAAGTTCTTAAGGACAAAGGATGAAACTCACGATATCATCATCAAACTCATCAAACAGTGCGAGTTCGACTTAACAAAACCGCCGAATTATCGTAGCAGATAATGGGCCGAGTTTGTCAACAAACAACTTAATGAATTCTATGAAAGCGTTGGAATCACCATCAAAGAAGTGTTCCACGAACTCCTCAACGAGCGGTGTAGTTGAAAGACGAAATCGAACTCTTGTTGAAGCCGCTAGAACAATCTTGATTTACTCAAAGGTTCCAATGTTTCTACGAAATTTGAGCAATCGCCACTGCATGCTACACACAAAATCGTTCCCTAATTCACACCGTACATGGAAAAACTCCATACGAACTTGTCCACAACAGAAAACCTAATCTCTTTTCTTCGTGTGTTTGGTGCATTGTGTTATCCAACCAATGAGGTCAAGACTTAGGCAAACTTAGGGCTAAAGTCGACATTGGAGTATTTGTAGGATATGCTTCAAACAAAAGGGATACCGAATCTACAACAAAAGAACCCGAAATATCATGGAAACAATTCACGTTACGTTTGATGGTGACGGGTCAAATGGCTCCTGGACACTCCACCAGGACCCGCACTTCAAAAGCAGTCCCATTGGTTCATCCCTTGTTCCAAACTCTTCTCAAGAAACTCCATATGTACCTCCATCCAAGATGATGTAAAGAAATTGTTTGATCCTATGTTTGATGAACTGTATGATTCAATTACTAATGAGGTGTTGATCCCTACAATGAGGATGCTCATATTCCGATGAATGAAGTCAATCCTCGGTCTCAATATCTTTAAGTCAAGAAGCACTTTTCTTGCGATCCTTGATCTCATCAACAAATCATCATTCTTCAAATGTACATCATGGAAATGTTTCGCATCAATGATGAAGTTAATCCCTTTGCTACTCACGAAGATGCTCCATTTGAAAACATATTTGCTACTCACGAATCATCATCGTAACCATCTTCTTCTGGAGACATCGACTCGGCTACATCGGTTCCTCAACAACCGCCACATGAACACCTCGAGAAAATGGACTCACGATCATCCATTAGACAACATCATTGGAAATCCCTCTCGTCTGTATCAACCCGAAACAACTCGCAACCGATGCCTTATGGTGCTTCTTCAACTCCGTACTATCTAAGATCGAACCAAAAGATGTTAAACCGCCATGAATGAAGATAGGCGGTTCAATGCCATGCAAGATGAAATTCATGAGTTTGATCGTCTTGATGTATGGGAGTTAGTACCGCTCCAGGCGTGCTATGATTATAGCTCTTAAATGGATCTTCAAAGTGAAACTTGATGAGCATGGTGATGTGTTGAAGAACAAGGCTCGATTAGTTGCTAAAGGATACCGTCAAGAGGAGGGTATTGACTTTGAAGAATCTTTTGCTCTGTTGCTCGAATCGAGGCAATCGAGAATCTTTTGGCTAATCTTGCTAGTAAGAACATGGTAGTCATCGATGGATGTGAAGGCGGCATTTACGAGCGGAGATCTTAAAGAAGTCGTCTCGCCGCCCAACTGAAGGATTTGTGAATCAAGAGCATCCTACTCACATTTATCGTCTCGAAGAAGGCTCTTTACGGTTTAAAGCAAGCTCCAAGGGCATGGTATGATACACTATCAAAGTTTCTTCTATCAACCGGATTCAAAAAAGGAGCAATTGATCCTACACTGCTCACCGGGAAGTCGAGCAAACATTTAACTCATGTTCAAATTTATGTTGATGATATTATTTTGCCTCGGCGGACCCAATGGAATGTGATCGTTTTCTAATGAAATGAGTTCAAAATTTCAAATGTCAATGATGGGACAAATGTCATTTTCACAGGATTACAAATTTCACAAAGTCCCGAGGCATTTTCATAAATCAATCTAAATATGCAACCGAGATCTTAAAGAAATTTGGATTTGATTCAAGTGACCTGTTGACACCCCCATGATTGATCGAACCAAACTAGATGAGGACCACTCGGGGATCATGATTGACCAAACGAAATATCGTAGTATGATTGGATCCCCGATGTACCTCAACGCTAGTAGACTAGACATCTTGTTTCTTTGTTTGCATGTGTGCTAGATACCGTGCTAAGCCTACTAAAGCGCACCTTGAAGCGCTTAAGCGGGTCTTCGGTATCTCCAAGGAACCATCAATATGGGTCTTTGGTACCAAGGACACCGGTATGTCACTAACGACCTATCTACAGATGCCGATCATGCGAGTTGTCAAGATACACGTCAAGTACATCCGAGGTGCTCGCTTTTGGGTGATAAGCTTGTGAGTTGGTCTTCAAAGAAGCAAATGAGTACTTCTACTTCCTCACAGAGGTTGAATACATAGCCATGTCATCTTGTTGTGCTCAAATCTTATGGATGAGATCTCAATTATCGACTATGGCTTTGAATTCAACAAAATCCTACATCATCGTGATAATAAAGTGTTATTGCTCTCTCATGCAACAATGTTCAACACTCAAGAGCAAAGCATATCGACATTCGACATCATTTCATCGGGAACAAGTGGAAAAGGTGTGGTGGAACTATATTTTGTGAGGTGCGAATATCGGTTAGCGACATCTTCACCAAAGCTCTTCCAAGAGAACGTTTTGAGTTTATTCTTCCACGTCTTGGTTTGAAAAGCCTTCAACCGAAACTCTCAAACGTCTTCGGAGGAAGACGAGGAGTAAAGGTCTATCTTCATCTATCTCTTGTAAATATTTATTCAAAAACAAAATAGAAAATTATAAAACTTTCAAAATCCATAAAAATCAAGAAAAAACTTGAAAAATCTTGAAAAATATTGTCATTTTGTCATGTTTTTCTGGGTTCGATAATATCTACGGTCTTTGTGATGTCATTCAAAGAATGACACGGGTCTTTAGATGTTGTTCGAATTCCAAAAAAAAAAAAAAAATTGGAGAAAGAGAAAAATGGTTTATTGTCATTTTCGAGCAATAACCTTGTTTTAAAAGAAAGAACGAGCCATGTTTTACCATGTTTTCAAATTCCATGCTCGATTCTATAAACATTTATCTCATTGAAAACTAACTGCTTTGAAAAATAACTCGGTCTCTATTTTTGATAATCATCGACTTATTTGTCAAAATCTCATCTCTCAATCAACAACCTATGTCATTGATTGAGGGGAGAATGATTTCAATTAAATTAAAAGTTATTTGGCATTAAATTGTTTTCAAAAGATGTACATGCATGTTTTATCAATGGAGTTTAAAGTCTTAAAATCCGATCCGTATCGCTTAAAACGCTTTCATAATCAAGTCACAATTCTCCTTAAAGCTTTCAATATCAATTTAAATCTATAAGAGATCACAAATCTCAAATGATTTGATAATTGTGATCGGGGAGAATGTGTGATTTAAATTGAATTTAAACCGATAATTCGTAAATGGTTTTATAAGGATGTACATGTTTGTCATTCCCACATGTGACAAACGATTTCAAAATTTCAATGCACATGTTGAGGGGAGCATCTATCTTAAACCTATGATTTGAAACGTGATCATTTATCCCATGTGCGGGTTCCTCTAGTATGTGCAAAACTCCTTTCAAACCTTGAAGCACATATTGAGGGGGAGCAAAATCATGAAAATCTCATCCTTCCCCAAAATGCTTTATCTACTTGATTCGATTTGGGAAGTGATGTTGATATCTTTTAGATAAGGTATTCAAAGAAGTTAATTCTTCCTCTTGCCTCCGTGTGCAAAACATTTTTAAATACTTGATGCACATGTTGAGGGGGAGTTCTCGTTCTAAAAATATCAAAAAACAATTCAGGTACAAAATGTTTTGATAATATATCATAAGTATCCGAATTGATTTTCAAATGGTTTTCAATTGGTTCCAATGGCGGATGAACAATACCAAAAGACCTACCAACTTTACTTTATGTATGGTGATATAAGGATGATAAGGTTAGGTTTTGTTCCCATGATCCGCCGTAATCCGGAGGGATCTACCGAGGACAATCCACTAGTTAGTGTAGAAGTCCTTGGGTATGATGATAAAAGAAGAAAAGTGAGATATGGGAAGAGTGCGGATCGAGGCCGAGCTAGTCTTGGATTAAACCCAACAAGGTTCTAGCTATGAAGTCTCGGTAAGCTTGAAGGGTTGAAGAATTAAAAAGAATTGAATGAGAAAGGGTGAAAACAAATAGCCCTCCATTTATTCAACCTTAGGGCGTAAACCGGTTCACTTCATATACTCTTGATGGTAACATCAGTATTGAAGACAAGGCGTCATGGACCCGGTGGACGTCTCGCACTTCAACTTTCCAAACCACTCAAGCTCCTCTTAAAGGACTTGTTTCATTCTCACGGGGAACCGACATTATCTATCGACTTTCTCTTAGAGATTGTTGATATTGAAGAAGGAGACCCTCTCCCAGTCTCCCACGGGATCCAAATATGCACAATTGAGTCTAGAGCCATGAGATCATCAATAAATCTCATTAGGACACTTTCAATGAAGACTCTGTTTCACACAATGTGGAAAGAGATTATATCTTGAGTCCCACGCATTATCCTTGTGGTATTGCGGTAACATCCGAGTGATGTGTTTACATATTCACTATGAAGATGGAAAGCCTTAGGAGCCAACATCAAACAAGCTCCCGGTAGGTGGCATGTGAGATCTATTATATAGATCAACCATGTGACAACCGAACGTAAACAATGGGGCGATTCAATCTCTTGAATCAATCACGGTTCAGTTATGGATTGACGGATACCTTTGAAAACCGGTCTTTGTGCTTAACAACTCTTTTCTTTAGCACATCGACCGTGTACTCATTTTTCAAACCAAAGGTGTTTTATGATTGATAATTGATTCTCAATAAAACCTTCGTTGTATTGCAAAAATAATTTCTATTGAGCAATACACGATTGTTTTCAAATCTCTTTTCATCAATCGGTGGACTTGAAATTATTTGGTTCACTCACTCCGTGTTGTCTTCTTTGAGATGTTCCGGTTTGAGAACAACTAGAGCAATGCGAAACCACATCAAGGAAATTCTTGAATTATACGATCACGGACAAGACATGTATCGATCAACGGGAACCGCGGGTCGTAACCTCAATTCAACGAAAGTGATCAAAGACACTTTCGTGCGATTTATTGCTAAATGTTGTATGCGGTACACCCGACGTTTGCGGTGATCGAATGAAGCGGTCAATCCATAGCCGCATGCTCACTTAACACATTCATCTCAAAAGAAATCATGATTAGTGCATCAATGACTCGATATTTTCACTCCATGCTTCGCTGGCTGCGCCAATGTCATGAATCAACTAAAGCTTCCGCTACTACGATGAGAAGATATCATGATCCGTAATGTGAGCATGTCGGTCCTAAAGTCACAACATCACATATTACCAACACCACAAAGGATGTGTCGAGATTGTTGATAGTGATGATCTCAAATGATGGCTCAAAATTATTATCACGTGGATCGGTAAAGACCTCCACTTGGAGTATCCAAACATGCAATGAGATGAATCTATGACTACGAGCTCAGGAGCAAAGGACTACATCAAGAATGCAAGATCAATTGTTAATGTAATATCTTTTTGTATTCAATGTAAGTTTGGTACATGATTGAGGTGACCTCCCTTAGGGGGAGATTGTTAGGAATTAGAAATTCCAGGTATTAAAGAGTCGGTCACCTCAAGTATTTGTAATCGTTAGAAAGCTCGTAGTCGTAGTTCTTTTAAGTTAAGTAGTATTTAGTTAAGTAACACCGTGGAGGACTGGACGGTCTTTACCCACTGATGCACGATCCACACCCGATGTGTGGCGATTTATGTAAGACTATAAATACTCTACCTCCCAAGGTAGAGTTGGAGCTCATAATAATATCTTTCACTTTCTCTCACTAAGTTCCCTAAACCTCTAACTTTCTCTCTAGAAGTTCATCTATACGCCACTTTGTGTTATGGTTTGATGTGTATGTGAAAACTTATATCTAACAAGTTTAGGGGTTAGCGTAGTTTAGCTCAAACTTAAGAAGATTTTTCATGTACTCGGAAATCTCTTATCCTCCTCGTATGGTTTCCTAATCTCTTTGAGATTAGGTTTTTCCCTCTTCATTCTCTATAAATAGATAGAGATGATGAGGTGAGGCATACATTGTACCTTCTTACAGGTGATGAGGTGAGGCATGAATTGTACCTTCTTCTCTTGCTTGCATTTAATTGATGAGGGATTTAAGTTTTCAACCTCTAGGCAGTGTACTTAATCATGATAGAGTAGTACAGGAAAATGGCCGGAGGAATTTCGTTCTTTAGGAGAATGGCGAGGAGAATGTTGTTGGGATCACGTGTAACTACTATAAAGTGTTGGTCATTAAGTTTGTAATAGGTTGCTTATTAGGCTTATATGTTTGTAATTAGAGCTAGGCTTATGTAGTAAGCCCATAGGCCTATGCAAGGCCCAAACGACATAAGGGAAGGAACTAGAATGTGTTGCTCTAGCTCCTTTCCTATAAATACTCTTGTAACCCTCTTGGGAGGGTGTTGGTTCTTTCATTTTATGCATTACACTTTACTTATTCTTGTGTGTGAAGAAACCGACCACTCTCATCCCTTTCTCTTATCATACTTACATTTATTATGCTTGTGTTATCATCTTATGGTGACCTAACAAAGGTATCAATCACCAAATAGGTTTTTGAGCGTGTTTTGGTTTAGTTTTGGTTATACGTAACTAGTTCTAATCGTTTTCTTACGTTTCTTATCGTAAACTTTGGTTTTGACACTCAAATCTTAAAGCTTGGAAAGTTGTAAGATTGATTTAGTGTTTAGAATCTTAGTTTTAGCAAAAGTTTAGAACTTTCTAAGTTTTTAATCATTTTTCTGAGTTTCTTAGTTTTATCAAGGTTTTACGAATAACCTCAAATTTCACTTTTAGTGTTAAAGTTTAAAACTTCTTGTTATTTAAGTGTTATTGAAGCTATTTCATCAAAGGAACAAGTGTACAACATGTTTTGAAGCTCAAATAGTTGTTTTGGTATTTACGGTTGGTTTATGATGAGTGTGTGAATCTCATCATTTTGGTCAATCTGAATCGCAAAACATTTAAAATGCTCAAGAATGTATCAAAATATTGAAATTATCTCAAAATTGCATTTTATATGTTTCGGATGCAAAATGTTTAAAATCGATGAAAAATGAGCTAAGTTTGCATAATTGGCGCTTTAGGTCCCCGATTTTCAAATCTTGTCGAAATAGTCCCCGAGCACTTATTTTAAAGAAAAGTCACCAAAGGTCCTTTTAAAATCATAACTTGTCATAATTAGTCCTTTGGTGAAAATGTCAAAAGTTTTGAGAAATTACAAGTTTAGTCCTTTGAGTTTCAAAATTGGCGAAATTGGTCCTTGGTTTTGTGAAATTGCAAAATTGGTCCTTATTTATTAATATCCAAATATTGACCCTTGACCCCTTTGGACCTTTTGAACCCCGCCATATGCCTTGACTTGTTTGACCCCCTTTCATATATTAAATCCCCACCAAACCCGGTCGAACAAACACACCCTTCCTCCCTTTTTCTTCTTCTCCCACCCATCGCCTCGCAAACACTCAACCATTCACCATCCCTCCACTCACTCTCTCCACACCTTATCCTCCACCTCAACAACCAAACAAGAAACATTAAATGCTTCCTCCCTTTCACTCAACCCCAGGTTGATATATTGGTTTTGGCGCCAAAATTCATCAAACGGCCAAGATTGTCTCAACTGATCCAATGGCTCAGATAAATGGTGGGATGTGCTCAGAAGCAAGTGGGAAGACATTTTGCATATAAATAGAGGAAGAAGAAAGAGAGAAGGAGTAGTACTTAGTTTTTAAATTTCATGTATGTCGTTTTTTATTTTGTTGTCTTAATTAGTTTTCTCAGTTGTAATCCTAAGCTTTTCTGTACTAAACCAAGGTTATTAAGTCTATTGTAACTCATTTTCAGTATTAATTCAAAGGTTATCCAAGTGTCAAGTTTTTAAGTTTGCTTTAACTTAGGCAGTTTAAATAATCTAAAAACCAGGTTTCAATAAGCCTTATTATCACTTTAATAAGCTTACTAAAGCTACTCATAGCTCTTAGTGTTTATAATTCGATTCAAGCTAAATCTCAAATTGGTCAACAAAAGTCAAAAGGTGCGTAATTATGGGTGATTTGGTTACGTATTCTTGATTTGAAGGTGGATATGGGATGATTTTGATCTAATTTGGGTTGAAATTCGAGTTGGGTATGGGATTAAAGCGGTTGTAGGTAGTGGTTCTTTCATTGATTTCAAGCCATTGTGGCTAGGACCTCATGTGAGTATCATATTCTTGAAATGTTTAAATCCATGTTTTCCATTAGTGAGCTTTAATTACATTAACATTAGTATAATTTAGCTTAATATCACTAGTATAATTGATGTTTCATTTACGTGCATGTTTTAAGTCATGTCCGCATATCCGTCATAATAGAGCGGTTGAGTTTTGGTGTTTAAGTATTGATTAGCTATCTTGATCTAGGTCTAATTTGGTCATCCGAATCTAGAGTAATGATTAATCTAGCTTGGGTTTGAGTTTAGCTTTAAAACGATGAATCGGACATATAAAAAGTTGTTTGGATTTCATAGCAACTGAGTTAGAGGGTCGTTAAGAGTTAAGATCGCTTGTTTTACACTTATTTAGTCATTTGAAACTCATTCTAGTTCATATTTACCCTCTGCATAAGCTCAAAGTCAAAATCACCATGAATCATCCTAAGTTCATGTACATTAGAAATTTGTGAGATCATAAGCTTGATTTGTGTTCAAATATCATTAGAGTAGCTTGCATCGGTTTCATTTACCATAAAACATCAAATTCAGTTCATTAAATTGGTTGCAAAACTCACAAAAGTCAAAATATCATTTCGCTTATAAAGTCAAAAGTGAAAAACCGGTTTGACCCAACCTTTGTTGAATTTTCATATATTCATTTCGGTTCAAATTCATTAAAACTTTGGGATATTCTAGTTAAACCGGTCAAGAGTTGGAAAGTGATTTTGGAAATTTTTGTAAGTCCTTATAAGCTCCAAAATAGCTTGTCAATTTGGTGAAAGTGCCACATGACCGACTCAAGATATACCGAGTGTGCACAGAGTTTTGTGCAGAGCTTGTCAAAAGCTCATTTGAGCTTCTCTCGTGCTCATTCTTGGTTTTTAAGTTCCTAGCTAGGGCTACTTTAGGTTCCAACATCTGTTTTTGAGTTCCACTTATTTGAGTAGCTTATTTTCAAGCTATAAAGTAGTAGCTAAAACCTGTTTTTGGCACTTAAGTTTAAATCATCAAATCTGTGTAGCTTGCACTTTAGAGGGTTAGGCTAGTTGTAATTAGTTGCTTTTGAGTAGTTTTAGCATATTATAGCTTCTGTGATCATGTGGTTCTCTGTTGTGGCCTTTAGCTTATCTTGAGTGCTTATTTATAAGCACTTTGCACTGCAGCTTCATATTCTCACACATAAGCTACTGTTTTTATATTTTTCATAGACTTAGAATATTATTTTAGACTTGTCCTGAATTTTCATATTTTTCCAAAGACTTTGTTTGATATTTTTTCCTCATTTAAATCGCTTTTAGTACTTTTAATTAACTTTTAATACAATTAAATCGAAAAACTTCAAAAATAAGTTTTCATTTTCCTAGGTTAAGATAAATATAAAAAGCAAAAAATAATTTTTCCAGATTTTTCTTAGTTAATTTTGTAATTTTAGCAATTTAATTAGTTTTAAATAGTTTTTAATTCATAGAAAATAGAAAATAATCGGAAAAATACAAAATTAGTTTTGACAATTCTCTTTAGTTATTTTAGATTTTTCTAAGTCATAATTTCATTTTTCTAGCTTTATTTCATATTTTCTTATATTTTAGGGTATTATTAAATTGGTAAAATAGTTTTATTTAATAATAATTAAATAAATAGTCATAAAAATAATTTTCTTTTCTCAAAATTTTCTCTTATCATTAGGTTTGTAAAATGTCATTTTATATTTTTAGGATTAATATTGCTTCAATTTCACATTTTCCTTTATGCGTTACGTAGTTTTAATTCAAATTTATAAAAGAAAATCAAAACATCATTTAAAAAAATAGTGATAGCGTTTATTTAATATAATTTATCTTTTAATTTTCTTTAATTTACATTTAAGCCCCTGTAATTTATAAACTTTTTCTATAGGTATAATCAATCATAACCCTTTTCCTGCTCAAATTCTCCCGATCACTATTCGTTTGGTGATTCATTGGCACTTCGTTGGGACTTAACGACACAGGGAAACACTATACTCCTCTAGATCTTAATTGCATTGCGTTCTCAAGCTGTCTGGCTTTTGTTACGGTTGACCATTCACAAGTGGTTAGCTTGTGTGATAAAACCTGACCGTTTGGGAGCCGATCAGTTTACGAATAAGCACTAAACCCTCTTTTTACGAGTAAGGAAACCCTTATCTTACGAGTAACAAAACCCTGATCTTACGAATAAGAAAACCCTGATCTTACGAATAAGAAAACCCTGATCTTACGAATAAGCTTACGAACAAGCCTTCAGTTTACGAATAAGGAATCTTACGAATAAGCACTGTTCATCAGAATCTTCAAAGTTATTTGTGACTCAGTACTTCCCTTGCTTGGATAAGCTTGTGGAATACTTCGACTTGTGGATATCTTTCTTACTTGGAGAAGTTTGAAAGAGTTTTTTGTTTTTACCTATTCTAAATCTTACATGTAAGAACTTTACGAATAAGAAATATCTTACGAGTAAGGAACTTTAAAACTAAGACTTGAGTTTACGAGTAAGGTTACGTATAAGCCACAATAGTTTACGAGTAAGATTACTTTACGAGTAAGTGGAATTTTACGACTAAGTGGAGTTTACGAGTAAGCGCCATTACCTTTACGACTAAGACTAAATTTCAACAATAACTCACGTTTCAATCATCTACAAAGATCCATCAACAACACAAGTTTAAAAATGTCTCAACCACCATATTTCAACTACTTTCCTCATCAATATCCTCATCAACATCAGTATCCTCAACAACAATTCCTTCAACAACCACAACAAAAAGTTTATCAACAACAACAATCATTTTCACAACCACAACAACAACAATTCCTCAACAACCATACCTCAACAACAACAATGGTTTCCACCTCAATATGCTATAAAATCATTTGCTAATATTCCACGAAGGAACCTCATTGGTTTGCATGATGTGTGAAGCTATCGGTGATCAACGTAAAATTCATGAAGCTAGATCTCTTGATGCACCTCCAATGCTCACTCCGAAAACTACATTCAATGGGTCGGTCGGTACTTTAGGTTCCTCGAACTCAAGAAACCTCACGGAAAATATTTGAAGAAGGTGATCCTTAAAGGTCCTTTTCAAATGCCATGTGACAATTCCCGCAGATCCAACGGCTAATCCACCAAGACTTGAAACCGTCTCCACCGCACGGAGAGTCAACTAATCTGCGAAACAATTGCTTCACTATGAAGTCGACGAGCTTGTAATGGAGTTTATTCTTCCGGGCACACCTAATCCAATTCTTTGAAGTGTTGATGCTCGAAAAACAACAAAAGATATGTGGAACACGCTCATCTCTTAATGGAAAGAACTAAACTCAATCAAGAGGACATGGAATCCAAACTTTATCTATCTTATGAAATGTTCATGATTGATTTGGGAGTCATTAGAGTCTTACTATCATTGATTCACAAACATCATCAATGATTTGGACAGACGCGACATAAATTTACCCAAAATTGCTATTAACACAAAGTGTCTAAGTTCTCTTGGTCCGGATCGAGAAGTATGTCACATTCATTCGTCAAGCTAAGAACCTTCATAGTGCTAAGTATGGAATGTTGTATGATTATCTCAAGCACCATCGAAGGAAATTGCTAAAGATCAAGCTCACCGTGGAATCTACACACCTTTACTAAATGTTAATTCACTTGCATTGATTACTCAATCTTTTGCACCACAATTTCCTCAATTTCCACAGTCAATCATGCTTTTGTCTAGCAACAACAAAGCTTTACCTACCCTCAAAAGACACTGTCAGCCCGAATCACTCCATATGATCCTTTACAACAATCAAATGATACTCAACTAGTTCTATACAGCAACTTTGATTCGACAATGTACATTGAAACCCAGAATGAAGATGAGGAAGCATTCAACACGTTGAATCAAGGATTTGCACTTATTGCTCGTGCCTTTGGTAGATTTGCAAACAAATCCAACAATCGTCTTCGTAACTCTTCAAACACAAGGAATCAAGTCGTTGTTGAAAATGGAAGGTTGAAGTTCAAAATAGAAACAATGGACGTCCGATGGGGACCGGTAGTTATATGGGTTGTGGAAAAGGGTATAATGCTTCCGTAGGAACAATATAGTTGCTCCATAGCAAAGGTTTCAAATTGTTGATCATGGGAATGCTCAGAATGGGAACACGGTCATTCGATGCTACAACTGCAATGAAAAGGGTCATCTGGCTAATGCATGTGCAAAACCAAGAACCAGAGTAAGTGCATATCACAAGGAGGCATTACTCTTTGTTAGGAATTGGAAATTCCATAGTGAAGTGTCGGTCACCCTAACTATTGTCTAGCATATGTTAGCTTGTAGACATATCGTTATTTACTTGTTTATTAGCTTAGTTATTAGTTTAGAGTAACACCGTGGAGGAAGGATGGGTCTTTACCCATCAGATACCGATTCACAACCGGCGGAGGACGTTTAGGTTGTAACTATAAATACCCCTTCCATCCTTGGAAGGGGTGGTGATTCTTAATCTAACCTTTCATTTTTGTTTTAACTTTCTCTCTCTGGATTCACCCTCTCATCTCTTTCACTCTCTAAACATGGCTTACTTGGTTCATCATCATCCAAGGCCACCCGAATCATCAAACAACATAAAAAGTATGATCCAACAATTGGTACCAGAGCCCAGGTTGTGTTGTTCTTGATAATTCGTATGGTTTTGAGCGTTTTGTACTTGTCTAAGTATGTGGTTTGTATGGTTGGTGTACATGTTTGGTCGCGGTTTGATATGGTTGTGTGATGTTTGAAGTGTTCTTTACTAAGATGTTGTTGGAGTATTTGTGGTGTTTATTGGTTGATGAATCTCGTGTAATATGTTGATTTTAAGTCGGTTTCTCTTGATTTGATGTCGGTTTAAGTTGGTTTTGTAACTGCTATTTTTTGAAGACGCTTTTAAGCTATTTTGATCTTGAATCTCTTGGTTAACACGTGTTATATCTAGTTTTAAGCGCTTTCTTAACGCTTTCTATGTTTGTTTTCGTTGGGTTTCGCTTCCTTGATGCGGTTTGTGGTCACATTCTTCAATGCGATTTGTATTTCAAAAGAGTCCGATTCAATGTTACTAATGTGCGGTTTGGTCCCGATATGCGGTTTGTCAAAAATGGTACTGCGTTTTGACCTATAAACTAAGCAGTTTGTTGACTATTTAAATTCAATGAACTTGAAGAGGTTTGACAAAGAAGCGTTTTGACAAAGATGCGTTTTGAAACCAAAAGCTGTTTGACTATTATAGGTGCGGTTTGAAGAAAAGTTATGTGTTTTGATCAAAGAATATGCAGTTTGGGCTACCGCTCATGCGGTTTGTGCTTAAAATATGCGTTTTGACAGCCTTCGTGATTTGATGATTATGCGGTTTGGTTACTGATGCGTCTTAAAGTATAAAAGATGCGGTTTTTCAAGTCAAAAGCGATTTGAAGAAAATGCGTTTTGTTGAAAGGTCAAATGCGATTTGTGAAAAGGGTAGATGCGTTTTGAGGAAATATTGCAGAAAGAGTTTCGATACTAGATGCGTTTTGTCAGAAAAGAAGGTTAAAATGATTAATTGAATGCGGTTTGACCTTTTTGAAAGCGTTTTGGAAGAACATATAGGAAGAAGAAAGATGAACATCACAACCAAATCAACTTCTGATACAAATATCAACCATCATTAAAGAACATCAATCAACAATAAATCAACAAATCAATCAACAATCAATGACTCATACATCATCTGCTCTACACTATCAATCTATTCATTCAACAAACAAGACTAAATCAAACAATATCATACATCAAACGAGACCGATTCAGTCAATTAAAACCATCATACAACATCTCATACTAAATCGAAAACCATCAACAACATCATCTCAAATCATCTCAAACAAATCCTACGACTATTCAAAACAATGTCTCTAACTCAAAACGAATTTAAAGTACAAGATCTCGAAAGTCTCTTCGTGTCTCTCAATGAAATATTAAGACTCAAGGTCTATGACACGAAAATATTCATCTATCATCGATCCAAACATATTCGTTAAAGTGTTATCCGAATCACAAATGAAAGTAAAATAACAAATTTGTTATTCCTTTTCATTTATTCGCTCAAGACCCAAAAGGAAAAATCAATCAATTTCAAGACCCATCACAATCAAGTCTCATCTCATTCATACTTCGAAATATAACGGATACATGACCTCATATCGTTGCTCGTGTACTTGAATATCTATCAAAGATCATTCTCAATAGTCAAATCACACGAACAAGAGCATCATCATAGGTCGATTTAGATTCGGACATCAAACCAAAAGGGTCAAAGATCATATATTAATGGTGAACAAAAGATAATTGATCTCAGTTTGTTTTTCTTTATCATGTGCAACAACTGCCATAGATCTCAAAGATCTATACACGAAAAGAACAAATCATCACTGATCTAATACAATTGATTATATTCGAATAATAAAAATATGAGGTTAACAATATATGTTAAATCATATTTTTGATTCGTTCATTAATACAACCCAAACAAGCTCACGAAAATTAAACCTACCCTTGATTTTTCTACAAGATCTTGAAGTATTTCAGCTTTCTTGAAATTCGTATGGTGATACAAAAGTGAAGCACATCCTGTATGATTGGGGGTCAAGGTTGATTCGGATTATCATTGGATGATTTTGGATGCATCATATTTGGTTTGGGTGAGAGAAACTCAAAAGGGGGCGGACATTATTGGAGAGTAATTAGGGTTGTTTAAGTGATTAGGGTAGATGAGTTGTGAGAAGTTGTGTTAAATACCCTGAAGATTAGGGCAAACTGATTTGGATTGGGTTGGTTGATTATTTTAATGGGCGGTATGTGACTTGGATCATTTGCTTTGGACCGGCCTTAAAATTTATATCATCTACATCTTGCATTTCGTTAGGCGATATAAAGATGTTAGGACTATGTAAAGTTTTTAGATGATGTAAAAGATTTTAGGATTATCCAAGTGTTACACTCCCGATAATTAGGATAATACATATATACGTGTATTGGATAATTCGATCCGTGTTATGTGACTACACGGGTCATTCGGTCTTGGACTTGGATTTGAATTTAAGTGGATATTTCAACCGATGGGTGGAGTCGAATAGAATTTGGATTATCTTGGGCTTAATGGATTTTGGATCGGATGATTATTTCTTTAATGAGACTTGGGGATGCGGTTTGACAATAAGTCTTGCGATTTAATGAATTTTGATAAAGAGATTTGTTGAGCTATGAGATTTGATGATGAAGTTTGTTGTGCTAGGCGGTTTGATACTTTGGTTTATACACTTTCATGGAAGGTACTATGTCACGACTTGAATTGATTGATGTTTGAACTAAGATGACTACGGGGTGTTAGTACGATATTTCTTATTTGGCTTTGAAGTGAGGTTTTTCGGGCGCGTTTACTTTATTCGTCTTCTTTCTTTCTACCCTTCCGCAAAGATGACTAGTTTGGGCATTTATAGAGTGTGATAAAGACTTGGCTATCTAGTTACTTTTGTAATTCTTCCTCGCTTACCCCCAAAGTAGCTATCACTTTCGTGTCTCACGTTGAGGATTAAATCAAGAGGTTTTGTACATTGGGTACACCGCTTCTTTTCACAAGGATTAGTACAAGCTTAAGTAACAAATGGGGAATTTTCTTCATGTTTCAAGTTCAAGATATCGGGTTTACTTCACCAAGTGGTCACAACAATAGCCAATGCGAATCGTGGATGATGTGGTTACCAAAGTGTTTAAAGGATGAGATGTGATCAGCAATTCTCATGGAATATTCTTCGCTATAAAATGTCAATGATACTTGATGCAGGTTTTACTGACCAGGTTTTAATATTTATAAGTTCTCGTTATACCTATGGTTTGCCCTAATACACTAACGGGCAGTGTACCCGGTCGTGTGTAGTGTAGTATTCGATAAAACCGAGGTCGTTCCAAGAGCTATCTGTGCGGATTTATACTAAGTCTAGGTGTCATAGATTTTAATAGATTTTAAGGTGGAAAAGATTAACTACTAATAAAACAAGAAAATAGGAGAGCAAATAGAGGCGAGGGTTGTGATCAATAGGAGAGAAGTGTGCTAACCTAGTTATTCATCTTATCAAGCTAAGTTCATGTTTAATTACTTCCAATTACTTCAAGTGGGGTCAAAGTCGCTAGGACAACATTTGGTCAGTTCGTCCTAACCTATCAACAAAGGGTTCCACTAGAGATGTCAGGTGAACCGTCGAAAGTCCAGTTGTTCTTAGTCCCCTAAGCCAAGTCATTAAGTACCTCTACATGCAATATTTGTAACAATGAGTGCCCGTACGCTAGCATCTTAAACACTCATCCCTGAATTCTTAAGTTCATCCAAACGGTAGGTGATCAGTTGGTCAAATCGCACAAGCGAAGAAGGGTCGTCAGTTGGTCATATCTTACCTTTCCCACTCAGTCTACCTACTTAGGGTCAGTTGGTCATATCTCCTAAGTAACTAGCCACAACCGCCATTCAAAACTACCGAAACAAGGGTAGCTACCAACAAACTATGCAAGCATACACTAGAAATAATTATACGGAAGCAATGTAAACATAAACAAAGCAATTAAGAATCATAACTAGGCTAGCACCGAGGTGCTTAGCCATCATATTAACTAAAACAATCGATTCAATGTTTAACATTACGAAATACATGAATTGAAAGTAAAGAAAAGATAAAATGCTAATGCTTATCATAGGGAGTGATTTCTCCCTTGTAGATGGCTCCGTATGCTCCCTAAGATCCGCCTTCAACCTTCTACTCACGTTCACGATGTTGTGTGTGAAATGGGATGATTAGAAATGCCGAAATCGAGTGGTATATATAGGCGGATCCGTTACGGCGTAACTAATATTAAGAGTTACGTCGTAACACCATTATCTTCGATATTTGCACTGAAAATGCTGGTTACGGCGTAACATCTGGAAGGAGTTACGTCGTATCTTCAATAAATCCTGGTTACGCCGTAAATGAGACAATAGTTACGGCGTAACTTGCAGCCGCGCAGAACCTCATTTGACCTAGTTGGTTACGTTGTAATCTTTGGAGAGAGTTACCGTAATCTTGATTGAGTTGGTTTTCTAAGCCACGCTTACATTGGCGTAATGTGAGAGGGAGTTACGCCGTAACATCTTCAAAATGAGCATACTATGATATATCTTTAATAAACTCTCCAAATCCGCGTCTCTTTAGCTCCAATGCTCGTAATTTACCTGAAAATGAAATATAGAGGAAAACAAGCGTAAATCCATATAAATGATATAAAATACGAGCATTATCGGGAATTGACACTTAATATTCGGGACTATTTGATGTTATCAAATATCCTCCACTGAACTCTACTTGCCCTCAAGTAGACCTTATTAGATAGATTCCTAAAAGATATCTCCCATTAACTAGAAAATATAAGTTTACAAATCCCTTATGCTAGAATAAAACAAAGCCGAACACCTCACGAAATGGGAACAAAACACTTAAATCTCTAAACTATTCTAAGTGTCAATTTCGGGGTGATCACTCATTGCACAGTCATAGCATATATTCTATCATAACCTTGGCGGTTACACAAATCTCCACCACTAGAGTTAAGGACAAAACAATTCTTGAAGGCAATATGGGTAGACACGACAAATGTTAAGGGTGATTTGTCATTACTAACATGTCACGGCGAAGTGGACAAAATCAATGATACATGAAAAATCCATGGCCAAGACACCAAAGATTGCTCACTGCATCACCTAGACATGCTTCATGACTAAGGGTAGAATAAGACATGGGATAAAATTGGTGTAAAATAAAATCAAGCGAAATAGTCTAAATCTATAACCAAGTCATCACCACTTACCGTTCGCCCAAAGTTCAAGTTTCAAGTTAAGAAACCGGATCATGATATTACCAGGTAGATGTGCCATTAGAGGACGTCATGATGGGCACACTTCCAACTTTATTCTTCAAATGTGACCGAGGTGGCCTCCTCGATACTAAATCTATAGTAAGCTCATAACAATAGTGCTTATAACATCGCACTTTACAATCAAATGAATAACTAACTTTTTCTCAACATAACATAATAACTAAACATAACATCCCCACTTGAGATGAACAATATGAGAATTTGGGGGTCTTCAATGATCTTTAAGGATATGTCGTCGACGAAAGCGTGATTCCGAACCTTTCCACTTGAACCTTGAACTTAGGCAAATAATGACTTCCCAATTACAAATAAAGACTACAGGGTAGGCTAAGGTGTAATGGTGTATCAAAACAATATGTTGGGTGAACAAAATGAAAGGAATGGCTTAGAAGGGTGTATCTAGGGGTATCTTGCACTAAAGGTGAGTGCAACAAAGGGTTTAACATGGGGGTCGAGAAGTCGAGGTGACTAATCGATAGACACACAATGATAGGCTATTTAGGTGATAATCCTATAATCGCCTTCTTAAACTGAAAAGTCCAAATACATCGAGCTAACTCAACATACCTCGTCTATGGTCTCGAAATGATGTAAATGCCAAGTTCTAAAGATTACAAGCTACCGGCACACTCATAATTTGGTGGATTTGGGGTAAAATTTAGGAAACGGATAAGGCTAATCTCACCATATAATATCAAAGGTTATAATGTGCTCGGCTAAGGTCTAATCTAGTTAGGTTAAGAAAAACATGTCAAAATTTTAAAAATGGCATAATTTTTCAAAATAAACTAGAAAAACGAGGGCAAAATAAAGTTTAAGAGACAATTCTACTCCCGTCCCCCCACTTGAAATGTACAAAGTCCCTTTTGTACTAAGCGTTAAATAAAGGTGAAGAGAAAAGTAGAATTAGGCGAAAACTTCCCGAAATTTGCTCCAAAAGAAAGAAGGCCCACGAAAAGAGTCGTGCCTTCGCATAAGCATCCACGAGCAAACTTCAATCCACGAAATCACACTATCGACAAGCATAATTCTAAAAAAGAAAAGAAAAAGAAAAAGAAACCTAACTCACTTTCGTAGGAATCATGGTTGCATTTAGCGTATGCAACAAGCCTTTTAAACCACTTGGTGTCCCAAGTGGACGAGTGTAGTCTCGTGAGGGCTTACAGAGAACATACCCACAAAGTTCATTTGAAAACTAATACAAGGTTATTGTGTTTAAAAAGAAAGAAGTGTTACAGAGGATAGTTACGTCGTAACTCTTATAAGGAGTTACGCCGTAATTAAGCAAAACACGCGACGCTACAGAGTGTAGCTACGGTAACCATTGAATGGGATTACGCCGTAATTTGTGATGCTCGAGAAGGATTGCTGCAAAAAGTATGTTACTGGCGTAACCATAAGAATGAGTTGTTCAAGAACTATGGATGATCAAGTCCCGCTCAAATCTGTGCAACAAATTTTCTCGAAATCCTGCAAATATGGTTAAAAACACAAAACCCAACAGAAATGGAAATAAAACAAATGAAAGGGATAATTCGGGTTGTCTCCCGAAAGAGCACTTTTCTTTATTTACGAGTCTTTAAGTTAGACTCAAAGCCTCGGGGCTTTATGGTGGCCTTTGGACTTGGCCAACTTCCTCCATATCCTTCATTAAGTTATGTCTGACCCAAGCAACATTAGTAGCGGTGCGGAGGTACTCTTTAGTCTCGATCTTCCGAATTTTGCAAAATTTTTCGTCCGGCCCCAAATGGTATCTAGTGAACTCATACTTTTCGGCTATAATTGGTGGCAACCTATTATACGGAATGCCAAGGAGTTTGCACCTTATTTTCTCATATGCTTCATCGTCGGGTCGGTGAATCCATCTTCACCTTGTAGTTCAAGGTAATCTATATCATCGTCGTCGGACTCGGTATCTTTAAGCCATTTATTGTCGAGTAAATCTTCCACTAGCACCTGCTTGCATTCCCCTTTCTCTTTCCTCGATGAATCCTTGGCATCATTATCCGATTCTTCATTTGGAACTTCTTCGCTTGGTTCGTCTTTACTCATACATCCATTCCAGATCTTCTCCTTCGTTAGCGCATCTACCTTTCCATATTTGATTTTGACCCAATTGTCGAATCCTAAATTTTCTAGCCAAGGCAATTACATTTTTTCCGAGTCATTAGTTGAGGTCCATAGGAACTCATCTTCCCAACTCTCTCTATACCGCTTCCCCATTACATTCATAATCAAAAGGGTTGCAAGATGCCCAAAGATTTCCGTCGGGGTTTTATTTTCTCACACCAATGACTTGAGTTCCTTCATCATCGGTGTTGCTAGAAGGAATATCGTTGAGTGGTTTAATGGTCTTTCCTTAAAGAATATGTTTTCATATTTGAGCTTCAAATTTCTCAACAAAACCAAATTAATGATTGCGTCCCCGAACCTTACTGAATACCAATCACTGAAGGATAGGTTTCCAAAATCAACGTCATGTCTTTCCAATTCATGAGGGCATATCCATACTTCGTCCTTCACATTGCCACCCCCGTTACAATACTCACGAAAGGGATTGCATGTTGGCCATGCTCGTGTGGACTCATCTTCCGTGATTAGTAAGGGACTGCAGCAATGCCTGATGGGTGGTTCCTCCTCTTCATTAATCAAGAATTTATCTAATCTTTCTTCATCGTTAAGTGAAGTCCACATGTATCTGTCATCATTAATCCTTTCTTTATCGACCCCTCCATCGCACATTTCGTTCTGAGGGTCGCATGAGGCCCATAGATCATAACACTCTCCATTATCAATTTCAATAGCATTACACCAATGATTCTTCCTTTTAGATTCGTCTAACTTGGGAGACTTGTCATTCCTCGTATCCTGGTTACGCAGTAACTCTGATGTTTGGTTACGGCGTAACTCTCTTCTGCCATCAGCATCATCGTCTTTATTAGACTCATCGGTGGATTTGTCATTCTTAGAAAACACGGCTTTACATATTGTTGATTTGTTCTTTTGTGCCTCATTTCTTCTTTGTACTTCGTCGCCAAGCTTCCCAATCATGGTTTCCAAGTTTTTCAGTGATTCGTCATGGCTAGAAAGGCTCTTGTTTGTATTATCTTAGAAGTTTTTCAGCCATTCTTCTTGCTCTTTCTGTCTCTTAGTTGAATCTACGAGGTACTTGTTAATTGTTTCCTCCAAGTTAGCTCTTCTTTCACCACGATCATAATATGGGGGAGGTCCTCCACGATAGCCATTTCCATTACGATTATCCCCGTAAAATGGTCGATTTTCTCCATATTTGGCTTCTTCGACGGTGCTATCTTTGTCAATGTGAGGACAATTTTTGGTGAGATGTCCTCCTCCGCAGCTTTCGCAACCTACTTGGATGGCATGAACAGTTTCTCTGATCTTGAGCATATCCCGACCGAGATTTTCTAGTTTGTTAGTGATGGCGGCTATTCCATCAAGACTTCCGCCTTGGTTCCTTTTGCTTCCTCCATCGTGCCATTTTGGGAATGATCACCATTTTTGGATGGCTTCAATTGCGAGTAGGAGTCATGCTCGAATTGTTCCTTAGTAGTCCAACATCCGTCTTGTAGTCACGTTGATTCCTTTGTAGAAGATGTTGACCTTTTCTTTGGTTGTTTAGATCATGTGTAGGACACTTGTAGAGGAGATCGTTGTATCTATCCCAGGCTTGATACAACGTTTCATCGTCATGTTGCTTGAAATTATGGATCTCCATGAGCTGATTAAATATCTTTGACGGGGGACAATATCTTTGGATGAAGTGTTTCTTTAGAAGAGCCCATGTATTAACTGCCCCGACGGGCAATCTTTCGATCCATCTTCTTGCAGCCCCAATAAGAGTCATGGGGAACACCCTTAGCATAACATCGTCATGAGACACACCCGGAATGTTGAAAAGGCTTGCGATGTACAAGACATTCTCAACGTGCTCATACGCATCTTCGTCCCTATTTCCTGAAAAAGGGTTAGCACGAAGCTCCCTCATAAATTGATCTTTAATCTCGAAACGAAAATTAGCTCCAATCGCCGGTCTTACGAGCCCTGGCCCTTGTTCTTCTCTTGTTAACGCCAAATATTCCTCAAGAGTGAGGTCATCAATATTAACAACTTCCATGGTAGCTGAAACTTGAAAAGAGATCGTGAGAAATTTTAAAACAAAACAAAAATGAAAGACTTAATAAAAATCCAAATATAACTCCCCGGCAGCGGCGCCAAAAACTTGATGCGGTTTTTCTTGACTGTGTTTTAATATTTATAAGTTCTCGTTATACCTATGGTCTACCCTAATGCACTAACGGGCAGTGTACCCGGTCGTGTGTAGTGTAGTATTTGGTAAAATTGAGGTCGTCCCAAGAGCTATGTGTGCAGATTTATACTAAGTCTAGGTGTCACAGATTTTAATAGATTTTAAGGTGGAAAAGATTAACTACTAATAAAACAAGAAAATAGGAAAGCAAATAGAGGCGAGGGTTGTGATCAATAGGGGAGAAGTGTGCTAACCTAATTATTCATCATATCAAGCTATGTTCATGTTTAATTACTTCCAATTACTTCAAGTGGCGTCAAAGTCGCTAGGACAAAGCATTTGGTCAGTTCATCCTAACCTATCAACAAAGGGTTCCACTGGAGATGTCAGTGACCCGTCGAAAGTCCATTGTTCTTAGTCCCTAAGCCAAGTCATTAAGTACCTCTACATGCAAGATTTGTAACAATGAGTACCCGGCGCTAGCATCTTAAACACTCATCCCCGCCTTCTTAAGTTCATCCAAACGGTAGGTGATCGGTTGGTCAAATCGCACAAGCGAAGAAGGGTCGTCGGTTGGTCATATCTTACCCTTCCCACTCGCCTACCTACTTAGGGTCGGTTGGTCATATCTCCTAAGTAACTAGCCACTACCGCCATTCAAAACTATCGAAACAAGGGTAGCTACCAACAAACTATGCAAGCATACACTAGAAATAATTATACTGGAAGCAATGTAAACATAAACAAAGCAATTAAGGAATCATAACTAGGCTAGCACCGAGGTGCTTAGCACTCATATTAACTAAAACAATCGATTCAATGTTTAACATTACGAAATACATGAATTGAAAGTAAATAAAAGATAAAATGCTAATGCTTAATGTGGGGAGTGATTTCTCCTTGGAGATGGCTCAGTATGCTCCCTAAGATCTGCCTTCAACCTTCTACTCATGTTCACATATGTTGTATGTGAAATGGGATGATTAGAAATTCTGGAAATCGAGTGGTATTTATAGGCCAGATCTGGTTACGGCGTAACTAATGTTGAGTACGCCGTAAAACCATTATCTTCGATATTTGCACTGAAAATGCTGGTTACGGCGTAACATCTGGAAGGAGTTACGACGTATCTTCAATAAATCCTGGTTACGCTGTAAATGAGACAATAGTTACGGCGTAACTTGCAGCGGCGCGAAACCTCATTTGACCTTGTTGGTTACGTCGTAATCTTTAGAGAGAGTTACGCCGTCATCTTCAGTTGAGTTGGTTTTCTGAGCCACGCTTCGGTTACGGCGTAATATGAGAGGGGAGTTACACCGTAACATCTTCAAAATAAGCATACTATGATATATCTTCAATAAACTCTCCAAATCCGCGTCTCTTTAGCTCCAATGCTCGTAATTACCTGAAAGTGAAATATAGAAGAAAACAAGCGTAAATCCATATAAATGATATAAAATACGAGCATTATCGGGAAAATTGACACTAAATATTCGTGACTATTTGATGTTATCAATACTTGATTATACGAGCAAAATCCTTCAAGAATCTTCATGTCACTCATGATTTTCAAGATGTTTGCTTATGACAAGAACTTTTCGTGCGTATGGTCGTACACATTAATGATGCTTCCGAAAGTTTGAAACCATCATGGGGAGAAACGGTACTTTCATGTTTTACGGTCAACCTCGGGGAAGTAGTGTATATTACTCTACTAAGTATGGTTTGTGAAGTACTCTTCATATGAGAGAAGAATTGTTGATGATGGAGAAGAATCGTTGATGAACCATTGCATGTTCCCCTAAAATAGATATTCACCGAAACCAAAGTTGTCATAACACATTCAAACCGACATTATTTACGGTTTAATCTTGATTTTGAAAAACCCCGCGAAAGAATCTATTTCTCGGTTTAAATCATAGATTTGTAAAATCCGTAACAATGAAAACATCCTTGAAAGAAATGCGCATTTCCGGATCTATCTCTCGGTTTATTCTTGGTTTTGTAAAATCCCGCGAAAGAATCTGTTTCTCGGTTTAAACCATGGAATTGTAAAATCCCCGTGATGATGGAACCATCCTGGAGAAAGGAAAAAGTATTTCTGGTCCTTATCTGATGTTGGTGCTACGACTTCTACTTCGAAGAAGGGATAAAAAGGTGTACTTCATGAATTGGGTGATTGTTTGGATTGTCTTCTTGGCGGTTTGGTTATTTCAAAGTTTTACGGGGTTATATCTTTTTTACTATGGTCGGGATGAAACCATTATCAAAGTTCATTTAAAATGTCAAAGGAGGCTAGATTTGAGCTTTTAACCAGAAGATGTGACAACGGCGTTAATTCATTATTATTTATTTGAGGTTGAAGTGAAATTTCATGGGCGAGTGCACTTTGTATCTGAAGGTATCGGGGATGGTTGAATGAAGATTCTTCGAGATCCTTGTTCGAGCTTTTAACATTTTCAAAGACGAAGACTTGGAAATCTAGTTATTTTTGGGTGATTTTTCTTTTTCTTTTTACCACCACAAAATGACTATCACTTTAAGGAGTTACGTTGTAGTGCTCAGCGTCACATTGAATTGTGGATTTTCAAAAGGTGATGTACATCTTATACTTGATGGTTGATTGGATGAAGAGTATAGAGTACTTAGGGATTCAAAGGGGCATGAACTCTCGGCACCGCTCTTTCTTACATTAGTGCAAGTTTAAGTCACGAGTTTAGGTTATTTTACTTCAGGGTCAAATTCATCATATTTGGTTTTCTCCATCAGCTGTCACGACAAAGAGCCTATAGAATGATAATGGGGTTGATATCAAGTTTGCCAAGAGATGTAGAAAAGAGAGAGATCATGACGTTAACAACAGTTCAAGCCTCGTACTCTAAAGAAAATAAAAGTGTACGCTTTAGTGCGCTTTATCTTCGAAAGAAGAGAAATCTTCTCATGACGTTTGAACACAACAGTTCAAGCCTCATTCTCTAAAGAAAAGAAAAGTGTACGTTTCAGTGCGCTTTATCTTCGGAAGAAGAGAAATCTTCTTATTATGACCATTCTTATCAACATGCTTCATACTTTTCCATGCGCTTTCAATTATCAAGTGAACCGAACTACCGTTGCTAGTAATCTTATTCCACTTGCTCAATTAAAATGACGATGGCGACATCAAATGCAACCTTTGAGGGGGAGAAGTGTGAATAGACTACATTTGGATGATATTCACTTGTTTAGTCAAGAATGGCAACTTCGTATGCAATTATTGAGGGGGAGAAGAAGTTTGAAGTTAATTGCATGTTGATAGACATCTGAGAATAAATGGTTATACGGCTCCAAAATCATGTAAGAACCGAGCTTCTTCTTATCGGGTCATCTTCACATGAAGTTTCTACTTAGAGTCGTTGGTTGACATCTTCTCACGGGCTGGTATGATTAATGACAAAGTGCTTCCAGTTAATGCTTCATGTACACATCAACATGATGATTCCGAACATCTTTTGATGGGGAAGATTGGTTTGGTGTTACCATTTCGTGTGTTCGTTGCGGGGCTGATTTCCTTGATGAACAACTTTCTGTTCTTGTTTGATTGGGAGGGATTTTAGTTAAGGGGATTTGCTATATATAAATTAACGGGAATGCATTTGGTGAGAAGAAGATGTTAACTTGCTATTCCCTAAACGGACAATTTAGAAGAAGGTCGAGTCTACAGTCTGTTCTACATTTTCTGCTACATGTTAGAAGACTAAAGATGAATTGCATTTAACGATCTAAAGACTTCTTCTTAATCCAGGCTGAGAAGATCACTTGAAATATTTGTCAGTTTAGGGGAGAGCACTAATTGGGGGAGAGTGAAAAGCCAGATTTAATCCCCAATTAGATTTGATCACATTGTTTCTTCAGCAAGTTGATTCTCACAGATATATTTGAGTTAATGTTCTTCTCAAAATATTTCTAGTACATGGGCTTATAATGTGTTGCTGATTCTGAAGTATCAAAACCAGCTAGAGGGGAAGGAGACACGATCTCAGCGAGTAAACTTGATGAACTTAATACTTCTAAGTGATTGAAGATATCCCGGAAGACAAATGTCATTACCGCAGAGAAACTCAAGGTTTGACTCATGGCGTTTAGTGTTCTTATTCCAACTATGTGGGGAAGAGATGGAAGAGTTAGTTTCGGTGATAAATGAGATACATAAGTGTGTGATGATTTTGATGTTATCGCAATCATCGTGAGAGAATTGTGAACATTGGGGACGCCAATTGTTTCACTTGAGAGCTTAATCAAGATTCGATAATCACTTATTCCGGAGTTGACATCCGCAGAAATAATCAGTGATTTAGCTTGCTACTTCAATGTTATCGGTTATTCTTTCTTTAGGCATTTGGGCACTTCGGGTTTGATGTGCCCGGTTGGTGCAAGTTTTAAATTTATAAAAGGTGAATTACCAATATTACCAATAACACATACGAGCAAGTATACTCGTCCGTTATAGCAAGATTATGAAGGTAAGTCGGGATCGTTCGCAGGGATTTGAGTGAATCTAAACACAAGTTTGAATTAACGGAGTCTATCCAAAACATATAACAAAGCAAATAGATATAATGAAATTCAGATGATTAAAAACTACACTTGATTAAACTAGTTTCATATCATAGATTAATGTGATTGTGTTAACTACTTAACATGTTGGTTGTGATAACTAGTCAGAAGACTAATCTATTGTTCTTACAAGTTAAACCTTCGTCAAGGTTTTAGTTCATAAAAACAAGCATTAAGTTTAACCAATCAATTCAAGATCAATTCAAGTTTCATAAGTCTACATACATAAACTTAAACACAAAAACATCCACTTGTTCATCAAATTGCTTAAGAAATGGTCAATACAAAAGGTAACCGATCATAGACAAAAGGCTACAATTGATTCTCAACAACTAATATTAAGAAGATTTAGATGTTTCCAACCAATCCAATTTGATAATCAAAAAGTGTTTCTATTACAACCACACCTTAGTTCCTTTGTATAATCAAGAATAATGAGTAAAAACAATCATCCATAGACAAAATGATTATGACTAGTTGAACAACACGAAGTTCTTTCGACCCCAACGATTATTGTCTATTAGCCAAACCTGATTAACAAATGTCACTATGAAACTTTAGCACAATTGGATCTTAGAATCAACTTGAAATTGAATTAAAACATGTTAACACAACCACTAACTAATCATATGATAATCAACATCATTTAAGCAAGTGTATAAAGAAACTAGCCACTCATAGCAAACATGAACATAAACTCATAACTTTGATCATTAGAAAACATGATTAAAAGTCTTACAATGCTTGGAATAAGATTACAAATGGTGAAGTAATGATTCCCAAAGGATCGTGGTGGACTTCTTGGTGTTTTGGCCTCCAAATGTGGAACTTCCGAACTCCAAACTTCTCGGATTTCTAAGGACGAATTTTAAGATCTTAAGGCTTGGTTTGATGAGTAGAGATTTGTAATTGAGGTGTGTCTCATATGCTTACAATTAGCCTCTATTTATACTAATTCCAAGGCCTAGGGTGTTAAATGCTTAACTTGGCCTCCAAGGAGTAAGGAAGGGACTAGAATACACCAAGAGAAGGACCTAGAATCGTTTGGATGCAAAGGGAAGCTTAGTGATGAAGATTTGACAATCGCAACTTCTCCAACCGGATCGGTCATACGACCAACCGATCCGGTGGTCTTCAATAACAACAAACCGACCGATCCGGTTGCGGGTTGCGACCGATTGGTTGGCGATGGTAAAAACACATATTCTCGACGAATTCCAACCGATCCGGTTCGGGTGTAACCGGATCCGGTTGGATCTTCCGAAGTTACAAAACTTGATCTTTTCTTCACTATGTCTTGTAGAACTTGGTTCTTCAATCACTAAGGTCTTCAAAGGTCCTTGAGATACCGATTTAGATTTATCAAACGGAATCTTCGATTTCTCGCATATTTCTTCATTTTCCTCCATTTCCACGCACTTGGTTATAAACACTAGACAAACATCTCTAGATACGATTAAGTACTAAAATCACGCAAATATAACCAAATAATGATATAAAAGTACACATAACGCTACTAAAACATGCACAACTGGCGTTATCAAATTCCCCACACTTAAACTTTGCTTGCCCTCAAGCAAATCTAGGAAAACAAACATCCACTGGTACAAGATCGTGATTATGAAAAATGTGATGCAAATCAACCAAGTATAAATACGAGAGAGGATTCATCAATTATGCTTTATAAAGGTGAAAAATCGAGATGTTTGACAATATCCAATGATTTTCTTGCATGATTAACATTTCAAAACAAATTTCACGAAAAATAACGGAATATAATTCACTCAATCACTCATTTTAGCGGAGTAACAAGATAAATCACACTCATTGCTCACCATGATTAGATTATTACCATAAGCTTGTACAAGAAACAAAACTCCACCGACGTGGCGTGAGCACCAAGTAAAACATCTAAAGAGGGCTTTATTCGGGTTATAATGATATGGCTAAGGGTTAAGGTATGGATAAGGCATGGGAATATTTATGAAATTGGTGTAAAAATAAAATCAAGTCTAATACCCATGTTGCTAGCTACCAAACATTCCACGAACCAAGTAAATGATTATAGCTTTGTTTTCTTCTTTTCACTTTCCACAGCTTTTTGCTTTGCCATGACAATTATTCTTCGATCATAGCTCATTGGCTATTATTTTCTCATACTTTTTTTTTTGAACATAACATAACGCATGGCTCAATCAATCACATAGTATGTGGTACTCATAATCATTTGAACAGTCTTCACTTTCCAGGTGACTAGCAACCAACCGATAGACATTGATACGGGATAGGCTAAGGTTTAAAGTGTAAAATCTTTTGTATTTTCCGGTGAAGCAAAATGAAAGGGATGGCTCGGAAGGTGTAACTAGGGTATCTAGTGCTAAAAATGAGCACTACAAATGGGTCCATGTGGGTGGTTAACTAACCAATGAGGCTAGCTAATATATCATTAGATGTAAAATGGAAGGCCATTTGGGTTAAATCAAGGTGCCTCTTTATCACACAAATTCACTTATATCGCATTTAATGCAATCTCATCATGATCCGGTAATGATTTACAAGCACAAGTTCTAGAATAAATAAAATCACCCAAGACACTCATAGCAAAAGATCCAAGCATAAAAGATGTATGCTAATAAGAAATAGGCTCAAATCCTCACAATTTAGTGGAAAGGGTATAATATGTGTTAGCAAATGTTTATCGATCCTAGAATGGATTGCAATAGTAATCGGAACACATCTCGAAATTTCAAATATTACCAATTTTACCATGGAATGATCCAATTATTCTAATAGATAATCCTAAAAGTGTGAAAACAACTAGATCACAAGGGCAAACAAAATTTTAAAATATAAGCATGAAAACTCTAATTTTCCTATTCACCCCCACACTTAAGTTAGACATTGTCCTCAATGAAAAGCGAACTTCAAAGTATAGAAATAGGAAAATAGAGATGAAACCAGATATGTCAACGAGTTTATCGACTTAAAATTCTTTCATCATTCTGGCGTCCACTGGAGAAATCATCACCGCACACAACCTTATAAACAAACAAAGGTTTTATTAAAGGATGGCACCCCCACACTTAAGTTCAACCAAAGGTTAAAACTTTGGGAGTGACCACGAGAAAATCAAATTTGAAACACACGGTTGCCTCCCGAGAAGCGCTTGTTTTATTATCGAGTCATCACCGACTCGAGTCTTCCCGAATTTATTTAGGCGTAAGGGCGCTTTGAACAATTTGTAAAGTTCGGGATGTACATGAATTCTTCACCAAGAGCTTCAATATCGTCCCAGACGAACTCAAGAGCTTGGTTTCATGGAACAGCTTTGTAGGGATTCTTCCCGGAAATGGTGCTACAAAGGTGATAGTTTCAATTCATTCTCATGGTATCGCCAGATATCGTCAGAATCGAAACTTCATTCGCTTGCTCCTTGTCGTAGTATAACTTGATTCGGTGTCCATTAACAATGAAACTTCCACCTTGTTTGTCATAGAGTTCGACATACCCGGATGGATATCCATGTTTAACGACATATGGTCAAAACCATTTTGGTTGTAACTTAGAGCTTTGAATTTGAATTTCATGTTAAAAGCGTAACTTTATCTCCCGCTTTGAATTCTTTTCGAATTCGTAGCTTTTATCATGATAAGCTTTTGTTCGGCTTTATACGCTTTGGAGTTTTCATAAGCTTGGAGTCTTAATTCATCGAGTTCGTGCAATTGCAAAAATCTTTTCTCTCCAAATATTTTGAGATCGGTGTTACAATGTCGGCGCCCAATAAGCACGATGTTCAACTTCGAACGGCAAATGACAAGTCTTCCCATACAAGAGTCCGTAAGGAGTTGTGCCAATTGGTGTTTTATAAGCCGTCACGAAATGCCCACATGAGCATCGCCAAGTTTTCTTGCCCATAATGAAGGATTGTCTTTTCTTGTTTTTCCAGATTCTTTTGAGAGCTCTGTTGGTATTTTCGACTTGACCATCGGTTTGTGGATGATAAGCGATCGCAAATCGATGATGAACTCCATATCTTTCATGGTTTTCCATTTGTTGATTGCAAAATGAGTTCCTCGATCGCTATGAGTGCTTTGGGAATTCCATAACGAGCGAAAAGATTTTTGAGAAAATTAACGACGACACGAGCATCGCTTGTTGGTAAAGCTTGACACGCCCATTTGGACACGTAATCTATAGCAACAGAATGTATTCGAATTTGTGGGATTTAGGGAAGGGTCCCATGAAATCTATTCCCCAAATATCGAATATTTCACACACTTGAATGCTTGTTAATGGCATTTCATCCCTTCGAGAGATTGGTTGTTCTTTGACAAGCGTCACGCTTTTGAACAAGTGTGTGCTTCTTTGAATAGTGTTGGCCAATAGAATCCAAATCAAAACTTTCTTAGTCGTGGTGGAAGGACCATAATGTCCCCGGTTGGGCCATGGTGACATTCGTCAAGAATTTTCCGATTTTGGAACCAAAATACATCTTCGATCATCCCATCGGACACATTTTGAAAAGATATGGTTCTTCCCAAAAGTAGTATTTAAGTTTCGAAAAGAATTTGCTTCTTTGAGCATGAGTTAGACCTTTTCGAGAATTCCTCCGTGAGGTAGTTTGCAAAGTCGAGAAACCAAGGATCGCCATTTCGCCGATGGTCATGAGAGTTTCATCGGAAAATAATCATCGATTTCTTCTTCTTTTAATTCCTCAAGATTGGGATTTTCGAGGCGAGATAAGTGATCGTGAAGAAGATTCTCTCGCTCCTTTCTTATCTTTGATTTCGATGTCAAATTCTTGGAGTAGCAAAATCCATCGAATAAGACGAGGTTTAGCATCTTGCTTGGTAAAGATATTTGAGCTTGAATGATCGGTAAAAACGATCGCTTTTTAGAGAGCACAAGATATGATCCGAATTGTCAAATGCAAAACGACGGCCAAGAATTTTTTTCGGTGACGGTATAGTTTCTTTGGGCACTATTCAAAGGTCTTGCTAGCAAAATATATAGGCCGAAAGTGTTTTCCTTCGCGTTGACCTAAGACGGCTCAACAAAAAAATCACTTGCGTCGCATAAAGTTCGAAGGGTAGTGACCAATTAGGTGAGACCATAATCGAGCCTTGGTAAGTTGAGATTTTAGCGTTTGAAAGCTTTTATGCAATCAAGATTGAAGTCAAAGATAGATTCTTTCTCAAGAAGTTTCGTCATTGGACGAGATATTTTGGAAAATCTTTGATGAATCGGCGGTAAAACCAAAGATGTCCTAAAAACTTCTAACGGCTTTGACGTTGGTTGGTGGTGGAAGTTTTGAGATGACATCGACCTTGCCTTGTCGACTTCCATTCCGGACTAGAGATTTTGTGGCTAAGCACAATTCCTTCCGGCCACCATAAAATGGCATTTTCCCGCTAAGGACAAGATGTGCGACAGCATCTTTCGAGCATTTTATCGAGATTAGAAATACAAGCCTCAAATGAGTCTCCAAAGATCGAAAAATCATCCATGAAAACTTCCATGGAGGTTTCTAGCATGTCTTGAATATGGCGATCATACACCTGAAAAGTCGCAGTGCATTACAAAGACCAAAGGCATACGCCGATATCGTAGTTCCAAAAGGACAAGTGAAAGTGGTCTTTTCTTGGTCGTTAGGATCGATAGGAATTTGAAATATCCTGAAAATCCGTCGAGAAACAAAAGAATTTATTCCTCGCTAGTCTTTCAAGCATTTGATCCATGAACGGGAGTGGAAAGTGATCTTTCCTGGTGGCTTTGTTTAACTTACGATAGTCAATACAAACGCGCCATCCAGTGACGGTTCTAGTTGGAACTCGTTCATTTCGCTCGTTAGTTACAACCGTCATTCCTCCTTTCTTGGGAACACGGTGAGCATGGGCTTACCCAAGGCTATCCTCAATTGGGTAAATGATTCCAAGATCGAAGTTTAATGATTTCATTTTAACAACTTCTTTCATGTTGGGATTGAGTCGACGTTGACGTTCTACCACAGGTTTAATCCCTTCTTCAAAATTGATTTTGTGTTTGCGTAATGGGACTAATTCACGGAATGTCGGATGTTTTCCATGCAAAAGCTTGTTTGTGATTTTTGAGGACAGAAACTAAGCTTTCTTTCTCATTATCCTCGAGCAATGAAGATATGACTCTTGGAAGAAGTGAGTTCTCCTCCGGATAAGCATATTCAAGATGATCCGGGAGAGGTTTGAGTTCGAGATCCGTGGGTGGTTCTTCGATAGAGGATTTTATCCGCATCTCGTCATTGAAAGTGATTTCCTCAAAATTTTCTTCCTCTTCCTCCATTTCTTCTTCTTCCGAGTTATCTCCTTCAATTCTACTTTCATGAAATCATCAAATTCTTTGTCAAAATCATCTCATTGATTTTTTTAGAAGTAGTCATGAATGGATCGGATTCGTTCAGTAATGCATCTAATTCCTCATCAGTGACTTCATCAATAATATCGATGTTAAAACAAGAGTCATCACTGGAATGTGGGTAGCGCATTGCTTTATCGATTAGAAAAGTGATTTGATCTTCCCCAACTCCAAGGTTGAGTTTTTTTCCTTTTACTTTGATGATTGCATCGGCGGTATTTAGGAAAGGTCTTCCTAGAATGAGTGGGACTTTACTATCTTCTTCCATTTCCAAGATCACAAAGTCCACGGGAAAAATGAATTTACCGACTTGAACAAGCATATTCTCAGCGATTCCCACAGGATATTGATAGGAATGATTTGCCAATCGGATGCTTATTTTTGTTGGTTTCAGGCTGTTTTTGCACAACTTGGAATAGAGCGAATAAGGCATCAAATTGATACTTGCGCCAAGATCGGCTAAAGCATCACATTTAACGTTATTCCGAAAGTACATGGAATAAGAAAGCTCCTGTGATCTCCGAGCTTTGGTGGAATTTTGTTTTGAACTATAGCTGAGCATTCTTCGTTAAGAAAAGTTAGTCGATATTTGCTCAAGCTTGCTTTTGTTATTAAGAAGTTCTTTCAAAATTTCCGTAATTGGGCATTCCGCTATAACATCAACGAGAGAACATTAAGTCTAACCTCTTTGATTATTTCGATAAACTTCTTATAACGCTCTTCCATCTTCTCTTTCTTTAGGCGTTGAGGATAAGGAATTTTTGGTGTATACGCCTTGACGGATGGAATGTCTTTCTTTTTGGTGGTTTGAGTTGTGTTTGGTTCTTCGTTTTCATCCTCACTATCAATGGTGACAGGAGCATTAGGATTAGGTGGTGGATCGTACGAGAGACCACTTCTTGTGAAAACAACATTGATATGTTCATTTCTTGTTTGGGGTGGACGGTACGTCTTATCATTTGATGGTTTTGGATTGGATTGAGTGTTACTTGGCAATGAACCGATGGTCAGAGGAATGTTGGTCGAAAAGTCTCGCTAAGCTTGTTTTCAAGATCTTGGATAGATGCTTGATGATTTTTCCGTCCTTGCTCAACTTTGGCTTTGAGATTGAAAATTGATTTTGATAAAATCATTTGCGATTTTTACCGACCACGAATTCTCTCATGGTTTTTCGAATTCGGTTTCTTCCGCCTTTTGTCGGATTTTGTGGTGGTGGATCGTCAAGTCGTGGTTGAGAATCACGGTTGTCATCCCTTGGTCGGCGATCTTGCCAATTTCGAATTTCGACCGTAATAATTACTACGATATCCTCCTCCACGATATCCTCCTTGAGCGTAATTTGCTTCTCCTTCTTCGGTCCGCCCATAGGTTTATCGTCGCACTCGGACGATGGATGATTTCCTCACAATTGTTGCATCCGTCTCGCATTTCCTTCATTTCATCTTTGATATCTTTGTATCATGAGTCGATTTTGAGGTTAACGCCCATCTTCTCCATGAGTTTTGAGGTATCGGTGTTTTCGACAAAAGCAACGGTTTTCGGAGAGGTTTAGTTTTGGAATCTTTGGACCAATCAAGTTTGAGAAGTACTCGATCTTGAGTAATTGATGTGCATCGTTTGGAGTTTTATAGAAAAATTCCTCCAAAGATCAAGGATGCCTTGAGAGATTTCATCTAGTCCATGGTAAAAGATTTGGATAATGGTTCCTTTTGATAGCCCATGTCCATGACAACTCTGAAGCAAATCTTTCATTCGAAGCCAAGCTTCAACAAGTGATTCGTTTGGGTTTTGGTTAAAGCACGAATTTCTCCCATTAATCGGTCAAACATGGCGGTGGAAAGAATCGGCTCACAAAAGCTTGCCTCATCTCCTCCCAGTATTGATGATTCCCGTGGTTAATTCATTGTACCATACTTTAGCATCTCCGGCAGTGATGATGGGAAAAGTTTGAGTTTAATGGCATTGACATCGGTGTCGCCATAACGAAACATGCCGCAAATTTTGATGAATTCGCAATGTGCTTATGCGGATCGGCCCGTGCACGACCATCGAATTGTCGGTCTTTGATCATAGAAAGGTGATGTCCTTCACGGTGAAGTTGTCACCAAGGTTAATAGCAACAATAGCACTTTCGGTGTTGGTGCTACGGTTCGATTGGTTCCCACATGGGTTGATCGTCCGCCATGGGAAAAGGTAAATTGGTGAAAGGGTTGTAAACAACTTTGGCTTCTATGAGGTTATCAAATGGTGGGTTTGGTACTCTTGGTACACGATTTTCCAATGGTATGAAAAGTGTTCTCCTTCTTCTTTGAATCAAACGTTCGGGGTTGGTGAGAGGTGTAATTGGTTCTATTCCCGCTGCTCGAGTGTTCATACAATGTCCTAGAGAATCCAGGCAATATCTAAACACACGGACAAACAACGAAAACAGTTTCTATGGGTCAGAGGAAGGTAACCGGATCGGTTGCGGGATGCGACCGATCGGTCAGATTAGTTGATTGATGGGCAAACACGTAACCAATTCGGTTGAAGAGCAACCGGATCCGGTTAAGGTTTCTGAGATTTTTTTTTTTTTTTGGTTGAATCGACGAGGGAAATTCAAAACTTGTTGAAACACAATCAAATCCCAAGAACGGCGCAAAAACTTGATGTGCCGGTTGGTGCAAGTTTTAAATTTATAAAGGTGAATTACCAATATTACCAATAACACATACGAGCAAGTATACTCGTCCGTTATAGCAAGATTATGAAGGTAAGTCGGGATCGTTCGCGAGGATTTGAGTGAATCTAAACACAAGTTTGAATTAACTGAGTCTATCCAAAACATATAACAAAGCAAATAGATATAATGAAATTCAGATGATTAAAACTACACTTGCTTAAACTAGTTTCATATCATAGATTAATGTGATTGTGTTAACTACTTAACATGTTGGTTGTGATAACTAGTCGAAGACTAATCTATTGTTCTTACAAGTTAAACCTTCGTCAAGATTTTAGTTCATAAAACAAGCATTAAGTTTAACCAATCAATTCAAGATCAATTCAAGTTTCATAAGTCTACATACATAAACTTAAACACAAAAACATCCACTTGTTCATCAAATTGCTTAAGAAATGGTCAATACAAAAGGTAACCGATCATAGACAAAAGGCTACAATTGATTCTCAACAACTAATCTTACGACCATTTAGATGTTTCCAACCAATCCAATTTGATAATCAAAAAGCGTTTCTATTACAACCACACCTTAGTTCCTTTGTATAATCAAGAATAATTGGTAAAAACAATAATCCATAGACAAAATGATTATGACTAGTTGAACAACACGAAGTTCTTTCGACCCCAACGATTATTGTCAATTAGCCAAACTTGATTAACAAATGTCACTATGAAACTTTAGCACAATTGGATCTTAGAATCAACTTGAAATTGAATTAAAACATGTTAACACAACCACTAACTAATCATATGATAATCAACATCATTTAAGCAAGTGTATAAAGAAACTAGCCACTCATAGCAAACATGAACATAAACTCATAACTTTGATCATTAGAAAACATGATTAAAAGTCTTACAATGGTTGGAATAAGATTACAAATGGTGAAGTAATGATTCCCAAAGGATCGTGGTGGACTTCTTGGTGTTTTGGCCTCCAAATGTGGAACTTCTGGAACTCCAAACTTCTCTGGATTTCTAAGGACGAATTTTAAGATCTTAAGGCTTGGTTTGATGAGTAGAGAGATTTGTAATTGAGGTGTGTCTCATATGCTCACAATTAGCCTCTATTTATACTAATTCCAAGGCCTAGGGTGTTAAATGCTTAACTTGGCCTCCAAGGAGTAAGGAAGGGACTAGAATACACCAAGAGAAGGACCTAGAATCGTTTGGATGCAAAGGGGAAGCTTAGTGATGAAGATTTGGCAATCGCGGCTTCTCCAACCGGATCGGTCATACGACCAACCGATCCGCCGGTCTTCAATAACAACAAGCCGACCGATCCGGTTGCGGGTTGCGACCGATTGGTTGGCGATGGTAAAAACACATATTCGATCGAATTCCAACCGATCCGTTGCGGGTGTAACCGATCCGGTTGGATCTTCCGAGTTACAAAACTTGATCTTTTCTTCACTATGTCTTGTAGAACTTGGTTCTTCAATCACTAAGGTCTTCAAAGGTCCTTGAGATACCGATTTAGATTTATCAAACGGGAATCTTGATTTGTCGCATATTTTTCATTTTCCTCCATTTCCACGCACTTGGTTATAAACACTAGACAAACATCTCTAGATACGATTAAGTACTAAAATCACGCAAATATAACCAAATAACAGATATAAAAGTACACATAACGCTACTAAAAACATGCACAATCTGAGCGTTATCAGGGTTCTTGAGCTTCATACACTATCATCAGGGGAGAGAAATGTACTTCAAGGATGTTTAGCAGATTCACGTGATCGGACTTAATGATTTATTCCGGAGTTGACATCTGCAGAGATGATCAGTGGTTCAATCTGCTATTTCGGTGCTATCGGCTATTCTCTTCTGTATATGTGTACTTGGGTTTGTGAGCTTCATTCAAAGAGACCGATGCATTAATTCAACTACGCTGGGAAGTGGTCTCGTGACACCTTTTGGTATGCATCGCCCGGACTTCATGGTAAAGAAATGTGAGAAGATTATTTAAGCGTGGGATGATACGTTGTCGTTCTATCCGATGATATAACCCCGAACGAAGAATCAATGATCATTCTTAAAAGGAGCAGCAAGATCGATGATAATGGTGTGCTCCATTGTGCACCTGGCTAAGGCAAGCTTGAAAGAAAGCTTCGAATCTGCTCAGCATGATGATTTTCGGTTTGGGGGGAAGCTGCCAAAGTCTCGCTTTCTTAAAGGCTCATGTTCTATCATCTATTCTGGAGCCTCGAAAGCTTTGGTGGTGAAAGTTTAAGAGATGATGAGTTCTATCTTCTACAACGGGGCTGCTCGATATCCTTATCTTGGTACTCGTATCATCATCCTTCTTAAACTATATCATCTACTCTATCTGTAAATATTTATTAAAAACCAAAATACAAAAATATAAAACCAACAAAAATAAAATAGAAAAATATAAAACCTACAAAAATCCATAAAAATCATAAAATTTGAAAAAGACAAAAAAAATATTGTTTTTCAAAGACATGTCTTCTGGTATTGATAACATCTACGGTATTAGAATGTCATTCAATAATGGCACGGGACCATAGATGAAGTTCGAGCAGAAGGTGTAAATATTCTTTTCAAAACATGTCTCAAAATATGGCTAGCAGTTATTTCAGACTGTAACCCGTGTTAAAACTATGGTTTGCTATTATTTCAGATAGCAACTCGCTCTTTTAAAGAAAGGAAAGTGTTGCGCTAAACAAATTTCATAAATATCAAGCACTTATCCTAAAACAAAATGAGGAAAGCATGTCGTCAAAAAAGTGTTGTTCCTACTCAAATGTTTTTCTTTCTAAAATTCTTCAAAAATATTTGTTTTAAAAATGGTGGTAAATGAGTTGCTTGAAAATCAATCAAGATCGTAGTATTTATAAATTTGCAAACTCAATAAATGACTTCAGTGTTTTTAAATTTATATCATCTAACGGGCTTATATAATAATCCTATATACTTAACAGAAAAAGATCTTTGCCTACATTGAAGGACTAGGAGCTTAGGATATAATTGTTAGGATTAGATGATTAGAGTTTGATGAACATATAATTCCTATGCCTTTTATGATCTGATTGATATATTGGATTGACTTTTATTAGTCGATTGTTGTTTGGGTGTTGTCGACCACCATATATGTCTATCTGTTTCTACTAACGTATGCAAATTACATGGTATATAAGAATGTTCCCCTTCCAGATCCCACAAAAGAAGATGATTGGATGCCGAAAGGAAAGGGTAACTATTTCTTGGGTCGTCAAAAGAAGAAACGGAGCTTAACTGGATCTCTATGGAGAGTTGGCATGATAGATGCAACGTCAGAGGTCTCACTGCATCAGCAAACGGCTTTCTTTCATCCTTTCAGCAACAACAAAAGCAGTTTATGATTATTTAACCACCTAACGTATCTTTGTGCAGGAAAAAGTAGTGGATGATACTATTTTTCTTAAAACAATTTTGAAAATATTGTTTTGAAAATGGAAAAATATTGTTTTGAAAATAAATTGGACTCAAATTTTGGAAATCAACCGGACTTCATTTTAAACTAAAGTCACTCAATCAACGACTACGGTCATGGATTGAGGGGGAGAGTGATTTCAAACTAAATATTTTCAAACGATATTTCATCTATAAAAGTCCATTTGTACGTAATAAAGTAGTGATCTAAAGATTTAATGTTATGTCATGGTATGACTTTCTTTAAAACTCAAAGATCTTTCAAAATGAAATTTTTTCGGTTCTTGTTTGATTGTGAAATTGTTTCTTTTACCTAAAGATCTCTTAAAATTATCATACCTGGCACTAACAATCTTTAATGTCGAAAAACTGTTCCTTATCAGTTATTTTCAAAATTAAATCTGGCCACGTGTTTCCCCAAACTTTTCTAAATTATTTAAATCAATTGGGATCACAAATCTCAAAAGGTTTGAAATTTCTGATCGGGGGAGAGATCGTGATTTAAATCTCAAATCTGTTTAAATGGAATTGGTTTTAGTCCTTTAAAGGCCCTCCTGCCTCCATGTGCCAAACGATTTCAAATAGATGATGCACATGATTGAGGAGGAGCATTTATCCAAAAACAAAAAGAGAATTTAAACCTGGCCACATTTTTTCCCATGTTTTCCAAATCTTATTAAATCACTTGGGATCCAAAATCTCAAAGGGTTTGATATTTTTGACCGGGAGAATTTGTTATTTAATTATGAAATCTGATAAAAGGTGATCGTTTGATTCAATTGTGCGGGCTGCTCTCCCATATGTGCTAAACGCTTTCAAAATCACAAAGCACATGTTGAGTGGGAGCATTTCTAAATGATCAAAAACAATTAAGGTCCAAAATGTTTTGATTTTATATCACAAGTACCTTGATTAATTTTTCAAATGATTTTTCAATTGGTTTCGAGAAGGATAGAACTGTACCAAAAGACCGACCATTTTACTTTATGCATTGGAGTTATAAGGATGGTAAGGTTAGGTATTAGTTCCCACGATCTCGCCAGAACTGGAGGGATCTACCCAAGGACAATCCACTAGTTAGTGTAGAAGTCCTTAGGTATATTGAAAAAGGAAAAAATGAGAATATGGGAAGAGGCCGATCGAGAAGAGCTAGAAATGGAATAAACCCAAAAGTTTCTAGTAATGAAGTCTCGATAAGCAATCAAGGGGTTGAAGAATGAAAAGAAATGAATTTGAAAAGGGTGAAAAAATAACCTCCAACAATTCAACCTTAGGCGTAAACTGGGTACAATACATATGCTACTTGGTGTTTACTAAGGTAACACCGGTATTGAAGACAAGACGTCATGGACCCAAAGACGCTACCGCACTAAACTTCCCAAGCTACTCAAGTTCTCTTAAAAGGACTTGTTTCATTCTCACGGGAACCTACAAAATCTATCGACTTTCTCTTAGAGATTGTTGATATTAAAGAAGGAGACCCTCTCCCTAGCCTCTGATATAGGAAACCAAAGTGCACAATTGAGTCTAGAGCCAAGAGATCATCCACAATATCTCATTAGGACGCAATATTAATGAAGACTTGCTGTTTCACACAATGTGGAAAGTAAGAATATATTAAGAGTCCTACGCATTACCCTTGTGGTATTGCCAAAACATCTGAGTGATATGTAATGTATTCACGATGAAGATGGAAATCCTTCTAGAGCCAACATCAAACAAGCTCTTGGTGGGTGACATGTGAGATCTTTTCTAAAGATCAAGCTTGTGACAATTGGATAGAAACAATGGGGCGATTCACTCTTGAATCAACCTTGGTCCAGGAAATGAATTGACGAATACTTTTGAAACACCTTTCGATGTGCAAATCTTCTTTTCTCTAGCACATCGAATGTGTATTCATTTTCATATACAAAAAGTATTTCTGATTGAAAATTGATCTTTCTTATAAAACCTTCGTCGTATTGCAAGACTCATTCTTCAAGCAATACGCGATTGTTTTCAAATCAATTTTTCATCAATCGCTGAATCTCAATTACCGGTTCACTCACTCCGTGTTGTCTACTTTGGGATGCTCCGTTTGAGAACAACTAGATCAAGTCGCGAAACCCCGTCAAGGAGATTCTTCGAATTCTACCCGATCACAGAAGATTTATATCGATCAACGGGAACCGTGGTTCTTGCAACTATATTCAACGAAGGTGAACAAAGACACTTTCGTGTGTTTTAGTGCTAATCGTTGTTTGCAGGGAACATTGGGCGGTTGCGGTGATCGATATTAAGAAGTCAATTTATAACCGCATGCTCACGATTCACACTTAATTGAAGAAAATCATGACCATCAAAGACATACAACAAGGATGCTTCCGCTACTCGATGAAAAGATGTCATGATCCAAAAGTGTGAGCATGTCGGTCCAAAAGTCACAACATCACATGAAGGAAACATAATAAAGGGTGATCCAGATTTACTATAGCCGATGATCTCAAAGAAAGCTCAAGATCATCAAATGTGGATCGCTTCAAAGACCTCCACCGAAAGTACAAAGCATTCTGACTTTGAAGTATCACCGCTAAAGCACAAAGATTGCGGAAGTGAAGAATTGAAGTCTACGAGCTCAGAACTGAAGACAAAATAGAATGCTAGGATTCAAAATGTAAACCATGGGGTGACCTCCCTTAGTGGAAGATTGTTAGGAATTGGAAATTACATAGTGAAGTGTCGGTCACCCCAACTATTGTCTAGCATATGTTAGCTCGTAGACATATCGTTATTTACTTGCTTATTAGCTTAGTTATTAGTTTAGACTAACATCGTGGAGGAAGGACGAGTCTTTACCCACTGTATACCTGATCCACAGTCCGACAGGAGGACGTTTAGGTTGTAACTATAAATACCCCTTCCATCCTTGGAAGGGGTGGTGATTCTTTATCTAACCTTTCATTTTTGTTTTAACTTTCTCTCTCTAGATTCACCCTCTCATCTTTTTCTCTCTCTAAACATGGCTAACTTGGTTCATCATCATCCAAGGCCACCCGAATCATCAAACAACATAAAAAGCATGATCCAACACTCTTGGCTCTTAAAGATGAAGCTGGTGGAACTCTTACAGACAAGGAACAAAGCTTCATGGCAAATGCAGAATCTGATGATGATATGGAGGACTTGCTAGCTAATGCAGATGTGATGTTAATGACAAACATGAAAGAACTCCACATGAGTGATACATGCCCATTTTGTGATACTGATGACTTATCTGAGGTACCGGATCCTAATATCTGTCTCATACATGATCTGATATCTCTGCATGCATCTGCATCTGACAAGGAGCAAAGTGTTCAAAATAAACCATCAACATCTCATCAAGATGATGATCAAGTTAACCTCGTGGTTACATTTGATGATCCCACTGATGAATATGTTGATACTCACGTTGAACAAATTGAAACTTCGCCTAATCCGCATCCGTAGCTCATGACCTTACTTATGACCACCCAATCTCAAGTAAAAAATGCAATGAAATAAATGTAAATCGAAATAAAAGTTGCATTATTGATCATGGATCTTGAATGCTATAAAACACAACTTGCAAATTTTGAAACAAAAGAAAAACCCGAACAAAGTTTTAAAGTTGCATTTCAAAAGTCGTATGTAAAAGAACAAGAATTAGAATAACAGATACGAGATCTAGTCGCTTCCAAAAACAATTTGATTTCTCAAATGGAACAAGAAAAATTAGAACACAAACAACAAGTTGAGACTCTTACTTCGGAAATTAAAAAAACCAATCTTGGGTTGTCTTCGTGTCAAAATAGTTTTTCAGAGTTTAAACAAACCTCAAGGAAGCGAGTTGATTTGTATCTTGATGAAATCGTCGATTTGCAAAACAAAATAAAAGAGTTTCAAAACATTGTGTATAAACATGGTGAATCTATCACTACAATTCAAAAGTTCACTTTAAAGCCAAATCCCAATGGATATGGGCAAGATCTTGCTGATGATAAACCACGTTTTTTACATAGAGCATTCAAGGCAAATCCAAAGTTGTATAGTGCCAAATATCTCCTTGATGAATATATTGTCCGTGTTGTTGAATATAATTGTGAAGAGGAACAAGATGCGGAAGAAGAGAGTCGATTAAAAATGAGCAATGTTAAGTATAACCAACCTTTTGATTACTCAAAACTTCCTCATATTTCGGAATCTTTTGTTCCCCAGCGGGATAAAACTGACACACCTTGGGTTATCACACAAATAAATGAGTCATGTTTTGACGTTGGTCTCGTTAAACCCGTTGCACAAATTAATGGTCCTTTACCTTATACAAGTGAAATCACACCATTACCAAAAAGATGTCTTGTTCTCAAATATTTTGATACATTCATGGCAGACATTAAACTTTTGGAAGAGGCAATTGAACAAAATTTTGAGATAAAAGCTGCTACTTTTCAACCAGCTTATGCCAAAGAACAAAGACAAATCTTTCAAACCCATATTTTACCTCATGTTCATAATTTGTGTCTGTGTGCAACACATTGAGAATGGGAACTTCAGAATGAAATTGAACAAATGAAAACAACTTTCAATGAAACTGAAACATCGATTTTGAAAACAAAAAAGAAAAATAAAATTCTTCGAAATCATGTTGATCGACTCTTAGAAGATGTTATATGTGCTGATACTATATCTATTGTGTTGTATTATATTGTTGCATCTGCTTGTGATAATGTTTTTGTTGTTAATACATCTGATGAGGAAAATGATAATGTGTTACAAATGGAAATTGTAAAAGCTGAAAATGAGTGTTTGTTAAAAGAACTTTCTGAAGTCAAACGGCGTCTTCACTGGTGTCAAAATAATAGTATTGATCGTGAAATTGCTTTACAAACCAAAGTCAACCAGTCGGGTGAAAATTCTTTTGAACCAAAACTTGAACGACTAGATGATGAGAACGCGTCTTTGAAATGTCAACTTTTCAAATATGAACAATAGATTGAAAAAGTTAAAAAAGGAATATGGAACCATATTTGATTTGCTAAAAAACACACGTGCTAAAGCGTCAAAATATCTTGATCATCACCTTTCATACACCCTTGAAATAATAAGTGCAAATGGACACTTAGGCTCAGAAAATCAAGAACTAGAACACATTATCATAGAGTTAAAAAAGAAATTGGGGAAATTTGAGAAAGGAAAATCTAGCAACACAAATGTGATAGCACCTGGAATGTTTAAAGTTGATACTAGGAAGCCCACTAATGACAAATCACAAGTTACTATTGTGAATCCTTCCACTTCTATAGGAATAGTCGCCTCCACTTCTAGCGTTAGCAATTTACAGCTTATGAGCACTCAAAAGAAGAATAGCAATTTGCAACGTAAAAGCGGAACACTAAAACCCCTGAAGTAGAAGATCATGCTAGGACTTTGAATAAAACACGTGTTGCACCTGCTTTAAATATTGCGTTAGACAAATGTAATAGTAAAGGCAATGTAACGAATGTTAAATCTTTGGGTACTTTAGATGTTAAATTTGAAGCTTCTTGTGTGTTTTGTCGTAAAAGTATATTTTCTGGTTTTCATGATAATTGTGTTGCTAAATCTATCTTGTCTCATAATCAGAAATCTACAAATGACACTACCTCTAGGCCCACTATTGCTTCTAATTCTGTGTTAGGAAAAGAGCCTACTGTAGTTTCTGAAAATATCATTGATGGACCCATAGCACCATCATCACCTCCTAGGAAGATACCTTCACCTAGTGAATTCACTAAGACAAAAGCACGAACTAGCTGGACTAGGCAGAGATGGTTAAAAAGTACACCTGGTTTTAAATGGATACCTAAAATGATTAACATGTGTGCTACAATTGTAACGGAACCCACTAACTCTACTGATTGTTGAATGGGATGTCCATCACGGTAACACTACTCAAAAGATATTCTAGAAGGACTCCTGAGTGTTGTCCTTTCCGTTCACAAGTAAAACACATGATTGATATATGTAAAAATCACACGGTTACCGCTTATGCTTATTTAGTATACATTATAAACATGCAGGCATGAGAATGGGAGTTTTTATCTTGGTGGTGATGACGGACTACACACGATGATGGGTGAGGGACCAGGATTAGGGTATAATATAAATGTTCCATGGGCGAATGGTCAATGACGATGCAGATTATATTACGAGATTTGATGCGGGCCTGCTTATTAGCAAATATTGATCATGATGAATAGACTCTATTTCATGGTGTGTTGTGAGTTTACTGTTTTAACCTTTACTTTAGCAACAATTGGTGATCCTCTTGGTGGCTTCTGAGTTACACCTAATGGTTTTTCTATAGTGTTGAAGAAGGTTAGCATTCAATATTTTATTAATAAAATAACGATACAACTTTATTCTTAGATGTACGTGATCCATTCATCATATTATCAACATCTCTGAACATATATACTTACCAGTTTCCACTATTTTTGAGAATCATAAATTGATTGCGTCGTATTTTAAAAAATATTACGCTAAGTTTAGCCAAAGAAGCAAAGGCAATAGCCGATATAGGAGCCAATAATGAAGCGAGAACTTAATTACATAGCGACTAAAAGAGGTTAAGGACATACACTATGCTAATTCAAAGCAAGTTTCCATTTGAAACATATGACTTGAGCATCTCTATTGCTAATATTTAATATGTTAGGATTTAGTAAATCCATGTTAAAAACTCGACCATCCCGGGTATGTGTTAGAATTAGAAAATTCGTAGTCTTAAACGTTTATTAGTTAGTTAAGTAACACCATGGAGGACGGACGGGTCTTTACCCACTGTATACCCGATCCATAACCCGTAGGAGGCGTATTTTGTAAGAACTATAAAAGCCCTCTCCCACCAAGGGAGAGGGTGGAGCTTCTAAATGACTTTCATTTCTCTCACTAAAAGTTCCCAACTCTTTACTTTCTCTCTCTAACTCTTTCATACTTACACTATTCGATCCATAAAGCATTAATCTTGAGTGTTTATGATAACCAATCTCTTCAATTGGCATTAGAGCTATGGTTTGATCATCTACCTCGCATGTGCTCGGATTTAAAGATTGGTTATTGCATTAGTTTGTTTGGTTCGAATAGTACTCTTTGAAACCTTCTTGGTTTGATCTTGTTTGTGGTTTGATTTGTTATAAGTTGGTACTTTAGTGATTAGGTTAGTCGTAGTAGCTTGGATTGGTGATTCGTTTGGTTGTTTCACGTGTTTATTGGAAGATTTGGTTAATTTCGTGGGTTTTTAGAGCTTTGTTCTAAGTTGAGGTTTGACATTTGTTCACTGCGATTTGACAATTTCAAAGTTGCGGTTTGACAGATTCTTATCTGCGATTTGATCATTTGAAGAGTGCTATTTGATTATTTAAGTTATAAAGGTGTTGCGATTTGATATTAGGACAAAACTGCGGTTTGGATTTTTGCCAAAAGAGGATAAAAAGACAAAACTGGGCGAAAGGGACATTTGTACTTGCACGAAAGTGACTTGCGATTTGTATTTTTGTTTTGCGTTTGAGCTTGCGATTTGACCAAGACTGCGTTTTGTATTCTTACGTTTTGAAGAATTGCGGTTAGAAGACCTTGCGTTTTGTCCATTCTGCATTTTAAGTCTTGAGGTTTGAGCCTTCTGCGGTTTGATCAGATTGTGATTTAAAGTTGCGTTTTGACAAAGTTTCGGTTTGACAAAGTTGCGATTTGACCTTGCCGTTTGATCAAGACAATTGCGTTTTGACCATTGCTATTTGAGAATTGCGGTTTGACCATTGCGATATGAGAATAGCGGTTTGGTCTTGCATTTTGCATCAAGAAAACTGCGTTTTGACTTTTGAGGTTTGCTTATTGCGGTTTGACTACTTGCGGTTTGACCACTTGCGGTTTGACCAAAGTTGACTTTTTACCTCAAAACTTCAAATGGCCATAACTGTTGAACCGTAACTCCGTTTCAATGAAATACCATCAAAACGACTGCAACATACTCAATATTGTAAGATTTCACCATAGAGTCGTGAAACGAATTTTCAAGGCCCAAATCCCTTCCGAAGGAATTTATTGAGGTTTTTAAGTTTTCGCACCAAACTTTCACTACAACAACCGTGCATAATCTTCATCAAACACAACTCCTTTATCGTTGAATTAATCCTACATCATCTTTATCACAAATACCTTCATCAATGGCAACTAGCAAGACTAAAGTCCATTCGGTCAACCTTCGAGGCCTATAACCGCTCCGGAAAGAAGATATTGAGGTTTTTAAGTTTTAAAATCAAATTTCACTATAACAACGATCAACAACATACAACCAAACAACATTTCAACTAATACTTCAAACAATCATCACTCCTAACACCAAATTATCTCATTGTGTCGATCCATCAGTTATCTTAACACGTTCAATTGGTCATTGTCTCACGATTTCTTCTTAATTTTGTAAAATCCCGCGAAAGATTCTATTTCTCGGTTTAAATCATTTTGTAAAATACTGTGCACTTTAACATCACACCTAACACTTTAGATTCAGTTGTATCTTAAATACTCAAATTTTACGACATTATTGATGAACAGAAGATACCCAACAATGTACAACAGATTAACATGTCTGAGTCGGATAATGATAATTTGATATCGGTATGCTCGAATTCATACGAGAGAGTTGCACCTGTTATAAAAATGAAAGATAATTCAAAGGATAGTTGCATTGAACCTTTTTGACAACTTCATTCACACCTCACGGTACTTTTAAAGGGAACTGGATTCAAGATGGGATTCGTACAAGCATTTAAGACGTTTTTCGATCAAGATGTACAGACTTTCACGGGCACATTGTTCTTGAACTTAGAGCAACTTGAACAACAACTTGACAAAGAAAATTTTCAAGAAGCCGGATCCAAGGCTGTACTTCAGGTGATCAACAAACAAATGCAGTCATTCGTCAATGGTGAATACAGTTGAGATTATGAAGATGATATGCCAGAAATGTGCTTTGCTAGTCACACTGGAACGGAAGCTGATGTGTTCAGTGAAACATTAATCCAACACATGGATAATGTTAAGAAGTACCTTGAGGAAAGAGCACAACACAAACTTATGTATGATGACATGGTGAATGAATGTCGGATGCAATTAAAAGATAGTATTGTTGATTCGGGTAAAGCATCGAATGTTGGATCAGTTTTCCCTGAGAATAGAGGAACAGAGACATATAAGCTTGACAAGCAAGCAGCTTCGATGAATCTTGTTACACAAGATGTGGATGCGATATCGATTGATAAATGAACAGTGTCATGTAATGAGGTATCTTTAACTGCTCAATATAATGCATCTGCTAATGTACTTAAACAAACCGATCAAGATGTTGAACATGATTTTGATATATGTTCTTTGGTGAGCGAGACTAAGTGTTTCATGACGAATGATATGGTTGATAAAGAAGTTTTAATGAACTTTCAAACAAATTCTCACAACTTGAAAAACATTGCATTTCACTTGAAATTGTAATACAAAGTAAGGAGGAAAGATTTCAAACTGACAAACCTTGTAAAAACCCAGAATTTCCTGAATTCCGTGAATTTTTTGAAATAAAAACTTTGAAAGCTCAGCTTCAAGACAAAAACTAGACAATTAACAATTTGAAAAAACTGATTTCTGATATGCATGAGAAAAGTAATGTAGTCAAGACTAAACATGACATCGATGCAATTAAAACAAGAAACATCAAATTGAAACTTTATGCAGCTAAATTACTTAAAGAAAATGAGACTTTGAAAAAGCATCACAATGACCTGTGTGGCTCAATCAAAGAAACAAGGACTAAGAATATAGAACAAACAACTTCTTTGATAGCCAAACATGATGAACTCAAAGCTCAACTTCGTGAATAAGGGTTTCACGATTACATCATTAAAGAACGAGCTAAGAAAAGCTGCGGGAATAGTGTCAACACTAAGTTTACAAAACCATCGCCTTGGGAAAACCAGGTTGTACAACTACTTAGAAACCAATCGCTTGTTAGACAACCGACTGCATTTAGATCGAATGACCAAAATTTTCAAAAACACGGTTTGCCTCCCAAGTTGATGAGAAACAAGTTTTGATAAAGCCAACCACTTCACCTTATTTGCCTAAGAAAAATGCTTTTGGTTCTATTAAACCTCAACAAGTAGCTACACCTACACCTAGCTCTTCTAGGATTAGTTCAAAAACAGTGTCTAAACCGAGCATTAAAATCTAGAATTCATAATCTAGAAATGGCTAGGAAAAGGGCACTACTTCAAAAGGATGGAATCTTAGGTTCACAACCTCGTATAGTGTATTGCAGAACACGGCTAGTAGCAGCAAACTAAAACCTAGGAGCACTCAGCAAACAAATAGGAATTGTCTAGTTTCCAAGATTAATTGTGTATCGATTAAAGCGATTCCCATAGCAGATCACTCTAAGAATTCTAGATCTTTTTCTGAATCCAAAAAAATTGTTTACTCGAATTGTTAAAAATGTGTCTTTAATGCAAATCATGATAATTGTACAACAAAATGCCTGAAGAAAGTAAATGCTTGTGCTAAGGTTCAATCCTATAAGACTAGAAACAACAACAATCCTGTAGAACACCAAAGAGCTATACTCGAAACCTGGTAGGCGATTGCTATATGACAAAGGTTTTCTCTCAACAAGTCTTCCACTGTGCATGAGAAACCAAACACTCCTAGATCTTGCCTTAGGTGGATACCGACGGGGAGAATTTTTAAGATTGCTCGTCTTAGATGGATACCTACTAGGAAAATGTTCACTGATTGCAAAACCAAGGTTGAAAAAGAAACCCCAATGGGTATAGATGCTGACATCACTAACCCATATAAGTGTGATCAAACTCTTAATGTTACTGCAGGTAGTCTTCACTTAAGTGAAGGTACATCGTTCACTCCTATTAAGGAAAGACTCAAAGTTTAGATGCCAAAATGAGTGATATCTCATAAATCAGGGGTTCAAGAAACTCAACCTTGATGAACATGAAACATGACGTTTGAAAAAATCAGTTCAAGCCTCATTCTTCAATGGCTATCACGTTTGAACACAACAGTTCAAACCTCGGTCCTCAATGTCAACATAATGGCGTCTTCTCAGATAACACTTCATGCTTTTCCATGTTCCTCAAAGAAAAGAAAGGCGTAAGCTTCAGTGTGCTTTATCTTTGGAAGAAGAGAAATATTCTGTTTTATGATCATTCTCATCAACATGCTTCATGCTTTTTCCATGTTCGTTCAGTCATCAAGTGGATCTACTTACCTTTGATCGTATTCTTATTCAGTTGATCAATCAAAATGGGCAACCTCATATGCAATTTTTGAGGGTGAAAAGTGAATAAACTACATGTTGATGGATGTTTGAAAAATTGTCATACGACTCTCCTCCAACGCCTAATGTTCCACTTACTAAAGGATGACCGAGATTTATTGTTTCAACCTATGTTTGATGAATACTTCCAACCTCCAACGAATGTTGATCATCCAGCCTCAAGCTCCCGCTTTGGTTCCTCGCCGACTCAACCGGTTCACCTTCTTCAATTTCCACTGATCAAGATGCACCATCTAGAAGTACAACTCAGACTACTTAAGAAACCCAATCTACAGTTATTCCTCAAGGTGTTAATAATGACTTTCATGATATTGTAGTTGCACTCATGAATAATGATTCGTTCTTTGGTATTCCTTTACCAGAACCTCGTTCTGAAGAATCTCTTTCTTCACAGATTATTGTTCCTCCTAATGTGCACTTTGTAAATAAACCACATGAACATAAAGGAAAATGGCAACCTCATCCGCTTGAAGACATTATTGGTGAATCTTCCAGACCAGTCTCTACACACCTCCAACTACCCACTCAAGCCATGTTTTTGTTACTATGATGCTTTCATATCCTCAAATGAACCTAAAACTTACAAAGAAGCATTGACTGAATCCTGCTAGATTAAAGCTATGCAAGAAAAGCTCAATGACTTTAAATTACTTGAAGTTTGGGAGCTCGTTCCTCGTCCAGATCGCGCTATGATTATCACTTTAAAGTGGATACACAAGGTCAAACTTGATGAAATGGGAGGAGGGTTGAAAAACAAGGCAAGGTTGGTAGCATGTAGATGTCGTTAGGAAGAAGGCATCGATGTTGAGGAATCATTTGCTCTGGTTCATTCAGTGGATCGACGTACATTAGATTGTGTGTTTATTCACTTTTAGGCATTTGACACTAAGGATGACTACGGAGTTGATCGGGTATCACTTATTTGAGATTGAAGTTGACTTTCGCAAAGGCATGTTCTTATTTTATCTTGAAGTCGGGGTTGTTTGGATGCATGACTTTCAATGATAACTTTCTCGTGCTTAAGATCTAAGTTGAAGTCTTGGTTTATCTATTTACCAGCAGTCGGGGTGGTTGGTTGAAGACCTGGTTAACTATCACTTAAAGGAGTTACGTTGTAGTACTCAGTGTCACACGTAGATGACGTTGTGGATAATCGCAAGAGGTGTTAATGTCTCATAATTTGTTTGGGTATTGAGTACTTAGATATTTTCTTGGAGCATACATTCTCTACACCGTTCTTCCAACATTAGTGCAAGATTAAGTCACAAGCATGGGGAATTCTACTTCAGCTTCAAGTTTGGTATATCGGGTTTACTTCATTAGTAGTTACTTCAAATTGTCTACATCCGGGTTGATAAAGATATTCAGAGAGTTTAAGTAGCGCTTGATTCTCACGAGATAGATTTGAACCAATTATGTTCTTCTCACAAGATTTCAAGTATATGTATGTATAATGTGTTGCTAATTCGATGTATCAAAACCAAGAAGGAGGAAGGAGACATACATCCGAACGCACAACCAGTACACATGATAAACTTTATACTTCTTCTTTATTGAAGTTATTTGGGAAAACAAATGTCATAACCGCAGAGAAACTCAGTGTTTTAACTCATGGATTTTGGTGTATTATTCCAACTACTTGGGGAAAGTAGTCTCTTGATACTTGTGGTATATATCACCTCAGCTTTTAGTGGGAAGAAATATGAGAAGAATTATTCAAGCGTGAGATGATATTGCTTATCGACATCTTCTCACGAGCTGATATGATTTATGGTAAAGTGTTTCCGGTTAATGCTTCATGTACACAATGTTATGCTGATTCCGATGAGATCGCAACCATCAGGGGAGAGATATGTGTACATCAGGGACGCTCAACAGGTTCACGTGATTGGGCTAATTAATTATTCCAGAGTTGATAACTACGGAGATGATCAGTGCTTCAATATGCTACTTTGGTGTCGTCGTTTTGACTTTTGGTGGGTACATGTGTACATTATGGGGTGATTTTTTATATCTAAGATAACTGGAATGCATTTAGTTAAATGAAGATGTTGATATATTATTCCCCCGAATAGACAACTGCTTAAAACCGCATAGAAATGTGTACATCGGGGACGCACAACAGGTTCACGTGATCGGGCTTAATCATTTATTCCCGTGTTGATAACCACAGAGATGATCAGCGTTTCAACTTGTTACTTTGGTGTTATCGTTTACTTTGGGTTTTTTGAGCTTCATACAATGAGACTGATTGCATCACTTCAACTACTTAGGGGAAGTGGTTTCAAAAAGGAAGATTGTCGGTTTGGGGGGAAGCTACCAAAGCATCACTTTAAGAAGGCTCAAGTTCAGACGATTATTCGTGAGCCTCGAAAGCTTTGGTGGTGAAAGTTTAAGAGATGGTGTCTCACCGACTTTTACAACGCTCGATTGATATCCTCATTTCGGTATCCATGACAACATCTTCTTAAATTGAATAATATACTTTGTACATATCTTATACCAAAATATAAATAGAAATATAAAACCATCAAAAACCATAAAAATAAAAAAAAATAGAAAATACCAAAATAGTTTTTCAAGGCATGTCTTCGGCATCGATAATATTTACGGTCCTAGAAATGTCATTCAACAATGACATGAGTATTTAAATGAAGTTCGAATAGAATTTCAAAAAGTTTTCAAAACATGCCTAAAATGGCTTGCATTTATTTCGATGATCAGAAACTCGCTAAACAATGGTTTGCTATTATTTCAAATATGCAACCCGTTTTTGAAAGAAAGGAAAGTGCTACACAAATTCGATTTAATAAATATCGAGCACTTATCCTAAAACAAAATGAGGAAAGCGTGTCGCCAAAAGGACGGCTGTTCCTATACAAATTTTTTTCCTTTTATGATTTTTCAGAAAAATATATGTATTTCACATAGTGGTTACATATTGTTTGAAAATACATCAGACTCAAATTTTTTAAAATCAATCGGACTCAAGTTTTAATAAAATGTGTCACTCAATCAATGACTTGGGTCATCGATTGAGGATGAGAGTGATTTCAAATTTTCAAACAAGTCAAACATTACATCATCAAACTAGTCCATTTGTACAGTATAAGTAGTGAATAAAGATTTGGTGTTATGTGTCAGTGTATGATCTTTCTTATGTTCAAAGATCTTGCAAAATGATTTTTCTGAGTATCAAAAGATCTCTCAAAACTATCATACTTGACACTAACATTCTCCCTCATAGATTGAGGGGGAGCGTTGTAATGTTCCTTTATCATTATGTATTAAAACAGACCACATTTTCTCCCAAATTTCTAACTTATTTAAATCAATTGATATCACAAATCTCAAAAGGTTTGAAATTTTTTATCAGGAGAGAGTATGTGATTTAAATATTAAATCGATAAAATTGTGATTCAGAAGACTCAAACAGTAATCCTCCTCCATGTGTTAAACGATTTCAAATCGATGCACATGTTGAGGAGAGCATTTCTTAAAGATAAAAACAATTAAGGTACAAATGCTTTAATATCAAATATCACAAGTACCTTTATTGAGTTTTGAATTGGTTTTAAGGCGAGAGTCGGAGGATCTACCCATGGACAATCCACTAGATAGTGTAGAAGTCCTTAGGTATAATTAAAAAAAATAGAAAAGTGAGAATAAGGGAAGAGTGTCGATCGAGATGGAGCTAGGACTGGAACAAAACCAACAAGATTCTAGTGATGAAGTCTCGATAAGCATCAAGGGGTTGAAGAATGACAAAGAAATATAAAAGAAAGGGTGAAAAGAAATAGCCTCCAAATATTCAACCTTAGGGCGTAAACCGGTTCAATACACATGCTACTTGGTGGTTACCAAGGTAACGCCGATTGAATACAAGACGTCATGGACCCAAGGACGCACTAAACTAAACTTCCCACCACTCAAGTTCTCTTAAAATGACTTGTTTCATTCTCACATGGAAACGATGTAATCTATCGACTTTCTCTTAGAGATGGTTGATATTGAAGCAGGAGACCTTCTCCCTAGTCTCTGCATAGGAAAACCAAAGTGCACTATTGAGTCTAGATCCAATAGATCATCCATAAATCTCATTAGGACACAATTCCAATGTGCTTGCTGTTTCATACACAGTGAAAAGCAAGAAGATGTACATTAAGAGTCCTACGCATTATCCTTGTGGTATTTCCAGAACATCCAAGTGGTACGTAAAGTATTCACAATGAAGATGGAAATCCTTCTAGAGCCAACATCAAACAAGCTCTTAGTGGGTGACATGTGAGATCCTTCATAGATCAAACTTGTGACAACTGAAAACAACGATGGGTTCGATTCGCATGAATCAACCTTGTTCCAAGAAGGAATTGACATATACTTTTGAAAACCCTTCGATGTGCTCAACAATTGTTTTCTAGCACATCGATTGCATAGAAATTTTCGAACAAAAGTATTTGTGATTGAAACTTGATTTTGCTCATAAAATTTTCGTCAGATTGCAAAAACTCTTTATTCAAAGAATACGCGATTGTTTTCATATCAATTTCTTATCAATCGCTGAATCTCAATTACCGGGTTCACTCACTTCGTGTTGTCTACTTTGAGACGCCCGGTTTGAGAACGGCTAGCTAAAGTCGCCAAACCGCCAAGGAGATTCTTCGAATTCTACCGATCACGTGCATTATTTATATCGATCAACGGGAACCGTGGTTCTTGCAACCCTATTCAACGAAAGTGAACAAAGACACTTTCGTGTGTTTATTGCTAACTGTTGTGTGTAGGAAACCTCGACGGTTGCAGCTGATGGTTAATGAGATGTCAATTCATAACCACATGCTCACACTTCACACTCACGATCAAGAAATCATGATTATTAAAAGACCTACAACAATGCTTCCGCAACTCTAATGCAAAATATCATGAGCTATAAAAATGTGAGCATGTCGGTCCGAAAGTCACAACATCACATGGAGGCGATACAACAAAGGATGATTTAGAGATTTACAGTCGCTGATGATCTCGAAGTAAGCTCAAAGATCACCAAGCCAAGGAACATTTAAAGATCACTACTGGGAGTACAAAGATTGCGGACTTTGAAGAATCAAAGACTACGAGCTAGAAGATTAAGAACATGTAATAGAATGCTAGAATTCATGATGTATTTTTTGGGGTGACCTCCCTTAGTAAATCCATGTTAAAGCCTCGGTCACCCCGGGTATGTGTTAGCATTAGAAAGTTCGTAGTCTTAAACGTTTATTAGTTAGTTAAGTAACACCGTGGAGGACGGACGGGTCTTTACCCACTGTACACCTGATCCACAGCCCGTAGGAGGCATATTTTGTAAGAACTATAAAAGCCCTCTCCCAAAAAAAGGGAGAGGGTGGAGCTTATAATCATATGACTTTCATTTCTCTCACTAAAAGTTCCCAACTCTTTACTTTCTCTCTCTAACTCTTTCATACTTACACTATTCAATCCATAAAGCATTAATCTTGAGTGTTTATGATAACCAATCTCTTCATTATAAATTATTAAATTTCTTGGTTTAAGGTGGTTTATAGAAAAGATATGTTAAGGAAAGCCATTAAGAACCTCTAAAAATGATATCAAGTATGTTTTGTGGATTTGCTTTGCATGTGTCATCTGTTAACTGCTTTATAGAAGTTATAATAAAATATGGATGGTCAAATTACATATTGGGATCGTATCATATTCATTATTGATTACAAACATCTAGCTGAATGTTTATTGAGTAGACACGAGTGATTATATCTTTTGCCATTGAACTTTAGATAATGTAAGTTTATATGTGAACTCAGAACGTAATCTGTTGTTAGTTATTCAATTTACTCCGTAAATGTGAATAGTTTATGATGATCAATTTTGGGTACTTGAATTAGGGATACAAATGCATAGTCCAACAGATAAATTGCATATGTAAGTTAAAAAAAATATGTAATTGTCTTAATGTGCATCACATATGGCTGACTTGCGTATTCTTTTTTTCATACGATTTATAGTTTCAATAAATTATTGGTCTTACGTGTTCGCTAATGTTAAGTGATTAGTGTGGTCTGTATTTGTTTGGAATTTTGGTCGCATTAGCTTGCTTTACATACACATTTCTCTATGTATTAATAATTTGACATGTTATTTTAGTTTTCAATTTGACACATCACAGATATAACAAAACCAAAAAATGATTTATATTTGTGATTTATAAGTTTCGTTATAAGTGATAGGAGTGATCTTTGTCTTGAAACTTAATATTTGTCAAAAGAAAAGATATCACCTTCTTCTCATGCTTACAAGCACACCGTAAACCCATAGGTGGATTTAAGGTTATCTTGAAAGGTGAAATAACAAAGTTAGGCGCCTAAGTTTAGAAGAACGAGGTCTTGAACAAAGTTGCATAGAACTATTTTAGGAGTAGTGGCATATAGACTAATTGTTCTTATTTAGAGGTTATAAATCGACCGTTAACTTCACGAACTATTTGATCCGAATTGTGTTTTATTCCAACGGGGTCAAATCAAATTAATTTTGCTAATAGGAAATGAGCCAAACATGCACGATGTTGTCGAGAGTCTGTTGTTATGCATACAACATACTAAATTTTTTCTACCCAAAGATTCAGATTATTCTTAAAACAATGTGATGCCTACGGGGTCAACACTACCCAGTCCCCGTATGTGTTGACCCTTACTAAAAAACTCATTTCAACCGAATATATTTTGAATTGACTGTCAATGCCCCCTATTCAAACATGTTGAATGACCTTTATGTATGTATCTGAAGATGGGCATGCATGGGATTCATGAGAGTGGATGATTATGATAAGCAGGAAATAGTTTAAATACATGGTTGCTTTTATTTTATTTATGATTTACATATCACTTATACATGTATGTGCACTTAAAGGTAAACGAATTGAAAGAGCTATAGAAACAACCTGATACGGAGTATTTTGGAGATACTAGCTTACAAGGTCATTAGCTGATAATTGATTATTTAATTTCTTACCTTTTAGTTACTTGATAGTTAAATTGTATTTAAAAATTACATAATTAAAAGCTTAGATAAAATTCGTATATGCAAGAGTATTATAACTTTTTTTTTTAAAGTTAACTATTATTCACACAAGCCCAAAACCAACGCCAACTAGCGAAGGGCAACAAAGACAAACCAATTACATCAACTCGAACTTACACCAATTTTCCCAACACAAGCTAGAATTCCCCTCTCGGTTCTTAAAACACAAGAAACCAAAACCCATGATATCTAAAATTATCCTTTTTACCACAATGGATCCGTTGTCAAACTTATTCAAGTTCCTAGCTTTCCAAATGGACCAACACGTAATAAATATAATCCCTTTAATAGTTTTCCTTCTTTTCTTATCTTGAACCCCCCACCTGTGCATATCGAACAAGTCCGTAACAAAACATGTATAAGGGGAGACTTGATCCAACATCCAACTCTATACCAAATTTCGGATGCCACCATGAGAGCAAAACAAATGCTCAAGACTCTTCCTCTTGACCACACAATTCACACAACAGAGCCAAATAAGCAGTTCCTTTCTAAGAGCCGAACTAGTTGGGATTCTATCCATCCCTACCTCCACATGAAAATGTTACATTTCTTCGAATCCATTTCGACCACTTAAATGTGAACTGTTGTTGTAATCATAACGACTAAGAAAGAAATCTTTGACCCTTTAACACTAAAGGTTCTATGATTCCTTCCTATCCATTCCCACTTGTCGACACAATTCCTTAACCTCTTCCTTCCAACTCCTTATTAAAATTAACAAGCTCTATTTCTTCTTCACGGAGAGATGGACAACGCCATTGGGCACAAAACGACCCAACTCGCTCTGTAACCTCGCTATTCACCCCGCATTTTTATCCTCTCTTTTTGAACAAGCCCGGAACCAATCCTTGAGCACCATGTTACTAACCCGTGGATCCAACCGAACCGGATCTCTACCATTACCACACTCACCTTTGAGCATTTGATTCAGCTCAAATCCCCACTTTCATCCTAGATATTGCCTTAGCAATGTTACCCCAAACACTAGAATGAGATCGACGGAACGGATGAGACCCAACATCTCTTGGTGTCGTGCATGTAATCTACCACTCTTCTCCAAAGGACATTAGTTTCAACCCTATATCTCCAAAGCCATTTGGCAATAAGAGCTTCATTGGTCTCCTTCAATTTAGACAAACCGAGGCCCCATCACGAATAAGCGAAGAAACTTTATCCCAATCTACCCAATGGATCTTTGATTTCTCACTATCCCCTCCCCCCCAAAGAAAGCGTCTAATTATACGTTCCAAGGTGTTGATCGCTTTAACCGGAGCAATGAAGAGGGAGAAATAATAAGTTGGGAGGCTTTCCATAATAGATTTGATGAGAGTAGTCCTCTCCCGATAGAAAGGCTAGATGCTTTCCATTTAGAAAGACGATTCTTAAAAATATCAATCAAAAAATCCCAGCTACTGATTCTATTCATGTTACCCCCAATCCTTAGACCCAAATAATCACAAGGAAAGCCCCGCCTCGCACTTCATCATATCACCACCTCTATTCACCTCGACATCTTCAACCCCAATACCAATTATGTGAGATTTACCAATATTAATTCTCAAACCCGAGCTTAGATGAAAACATCTAAGGATTCTTATCACATTAACCAGGTTACTGTCAGACCATTCTCCCATAAATGAACAATCATCCGCATATAGAAGATGGGAAATAATAGGACCGTTATTAGGGAATTCGAAACCTCTCATAACCTCCATGGTGTGCGCTCTCCTCATTATACTTGAAAGCCCTTCCATCACGATCAAAAATAAGAAAGGAGAAAGGGGGTCGCCTTGACGCATGCCTTTAGAACATTGAAACTCGAAGGTAGGAGATCCATTCACCAACACCACTGACCTTGCGGATGATAAAATACCCTTAATCCATTTGCACCAACGATCCTTAAATCCCATTTGGATCATAACTGACACTAAAAAGTCCCAATTAACATTGTCATATGCTTTGTTAAAATCTACCTTGAAAACAAAAGCCTTGCTTTTACACCTCTTCACCCACGAGATCATTTCGTTTATAATCAACGGACCATCTAAAATCAACCTATCTTTCAGAAACGCCGACTGATTATCGTAAATCACTTTGTCCAAGACCCTTTTGAGCCTATTCGCTAACACTTTAGAAATCACTTTACTGATTATTCCAACAAGAGTGATCGGACGGTAATCATTAAGGTTACCAGGATCCTTAACCTTTGGGATCAAAGTGATAAACGCCGAGCTGCATCCTCTACTAATCTTGCTTTCCTCGTGAAATTTCGTCAAAACTTCATAAAAATCTTTCTCCAATAAACTCCAATACCTCTTAATAAATTTAAACGTAAAGCCATCGGGGCCCGGGGCTTTCTCCTCACCACAATCAAAACAAGCTTTCTTAATCTCCTCCAAGGTGAACCTCGACTCTAATTCGTTCGCCTCCAAGTCAGAAAGTTTAGAAATCAAGTCACAAACAATCTCGGGTCTGCTCGACATTCTTTCTTTAAATTTGGAACTAAAGAAGTCAAACACGGTTTTCTTGACCCTCTTAGGATTATAAACCCACTCGTCCCCCACCATCAAGCCGGGAATAGAATTAGCAACTTTTCTATTGTTAATGAGACCATGAAAGAAACGAGTATTTTCGCCGCCTCCACATTCCACTTGCACCTAGCTTTTTGTTTCAAGTCTTTAGCTCTACTCTTCGACCTCAAGGATCCTCTTCTTGCATTCCATTTGTCCATAGCTCATGGTCATTCAAATTTCGTAATCTTCCATATTCGACTCGACATTCCACTTCCATATAACTAGTATGCTATTGACGCATGCCTTTAGAACTAGTATGCTATTTGTAAAGAAACTCTCATATCATTAGAGCATCCATTTTATTGTACATGTGTAATTTAAAAGATTTAATATATGAATATCATAACCACACTCCCCCACCCAAGTTGACTTGTGTACTTATTTAATTATTCTACATGATTTTTTTTAACCAAATTACTAATGAACTACTTTCTTTACAAGAAGAGACCAATTTAATTTATTTTACCAAAATGAACTAAAATACACTTACACCAGATAATACACCGACACCATAACCAAAGAGCATTTTAAAACAAAGCGCACTTCATTTTGCTATAGGTGCGCCTGAGTTGGTGTGCATTTTTTCTTTATTTTTTAGGTGAGGAACACAAGAGTAAGGCACACTTGCTATATGTACGGCCGATTTTTTACGTTTTTCCCTTTAGTGAGGGCACAAGAGTAAGGGCACAATTGCTATAGACACGCCTTGTTTTTACGTTTTTGTCTTTAGTGAGAGGTACAAGAGGTGAGGGCACATAGGTGCCCTAGTTTCATAGTTCTTTTTTTTTTTTTTTTTTTTTTTATTTAACGAGTGGCACAAGAGGTGAGTAGCACATATCAATAGAGGCACCTAGTTTCTTAGTTTCTTTTGTCTTTTAGTCAACTTATTTCGCTTTTTAGCTAGCGCACATGAGAAAGCGCGTGAGTTTTAAGTGTCCTAAACATCTTATATTAAAAAAAGGCAAGACTTGATAAAATATGTAATTGTACGCCTAGTTTATAGACATTGGATTTGCCATGTCTTGCATTTAAAAAATAGTTGAAAAAGGGTTAAATTATTCATGTTATTACTTTCTTCACTAGTGTTGTTTGTTAAAAAATGTCTTTAATTATATATTTTAAATATTATTGTTGTCGTATGAAAAATGATAAAAGTAATATAAAATTATAAATAAAAAACATCAATAAAAACTGATTAAATACTTAAATTATCTCGTTAAAAGGAGTGGGGTAAAGCTATTATAAAAAGATTGGGGTAACAACACCCGCAATGAATTCGTAGTTGACAATACTCAGTTACCACTTTAAGAAGGAAGATTAGATGGTCTTTAACTTTAACTATTTTCATCATAAACTTGTAATTATTCTGATTCTCAAACAAACTAAGCTATATATATTATTTTTTTGTAAGTACTAACTATTTTCAGTCGAGAACAAATTGTAAAAGCACAATCATAAACTATCATATATCATCAAATTTATAACCACACCATCATCCACTTCAAAACAAAAAACAAATAAAAAGGAAAAAAGGAAACCTTATATAAAAACAAAACAAAAAAGAAACAAAAGAATCCTCCATGTACCTATCATCATCATTTTCATAACTATATTCATTAAACTATACCCTGTAAACCCCACAATTTTAATGGCAAAACCTTTCGTTTTCTGTTCATATTCCTTTATAAATATTTATATAAAAGATAAAGAGAAAGCTATATATATTTTAAAGAAGAAAAATATTCTTTAATATTAATGGGCACCACGGTTAACCATTTCCATGTACTGATTCAAGGACTCTTGTCGCTGCAAACGCATATCATCATTAAACTTCTTTATAAACGCTTCAACTCGTCGATTCAACTCATCTTGACCCAGTGACCCTTCTTTCTTTAGCTTGCCGCTTGTTGCTGGTGACAAATTACTCGAGGACGAAGGTGATAAATGTTGGTTCTCGTTTTCGTAGTTTGTTCGATCTTTAAATGTCTCAGATTTCTTCACAGACTTTTTATTAGTAACATTTGACGTCTCGTTGCGGTTTTGAAAGGTGTCTGATTTGTTGAGGTGCCTTGTTAACGGCATGTGACGGCCCTCCGTTATCATCTTCCACGTGCTCTCCATTGTTTCGTGCTTTTTCGGCTTTAGAACCCTTAATGCTCTTGCAGCTGTTCAATATTACATAATTAAATGCTATTTTGATTGTAATCTGATTTCATAATGAAATAGAAACTCTTGATTTTGAAGGTCTTTGGTGGAGCGTCTTATAAAAAGTTGTTACTACATATTTTAATAAGTTAATTAAGCTGTGTTTTGAACTTTGGAATAGAAAACAGGGTATCTGTTTTAAAAACTTTAATAACGGACAAATTAACGGGTCTACATGCATGACCCCAAAGACAGTTCTTATTCATTTGGTTTTATTTAAAAAATCTTGTATAAAACCTTATTTATAAGAATTATTAGCTGAAACATATAAGCGATCCCAACTTATGTTATAAGCTTCAAGCTTGTAGTAAAACGAGTATTTTGTAAGAAATGGAGACTTATACAATTTATTTTAGAGGTGGATATATAACACAAACTGCATTAAATTAAGATGTTAGTATCTTATGCAACAACATATATTTAATGAATACCTTCAGGATTGGGTTTTAACGGCAGCTTCCGATTGTGACCAAACCTAGAACCCACAAGCCGGTTCTCTTTCACCTTCATCTCCGGTAAAGAAGCATCAACCACACTCGTTAATGGACGCCACGTGTCACCCGACATAACAACCTCCTCGGACTCATGATGATCACTCACCATCTCAACATCCTTGACAACATCAACCGGTGGCGGTGGCTCCACAGCGTCATAGCTAACCGGCAGTATCTCCGACATCAGATCCAACGGCTGAACATCATTCGGTGGACCCACATGCACATGTGTTATATTATTTTCCTCGTTGTTGTTGTGTTGGAAACGAGTTGATGCAGCAATTATGAATATTATGACGTTAATAATAACGTAAAGATAAGGTGGTTTAAGCCATGAAATAATGACCGACCAGATAACTGGTAACTCAGTCACTGCAAAGCTGTGGATTAAGGGAACACTTAGTCTAACTGACATGGCTACTGATATGATACTCACTGAGATTAACAGAATTTTCAGAGAGATGGCTGACGGTGATGACGTCATGTTTTCTCTCTGTCAAACGAATCTTCTCTGCTATGTAAAGTGTGTGTGTTTTGGAGTGAGTGAGTTTTAAGGTTGCAGGTGGGTGGATGGATGCTAACGGTATAAAAATAGATTAATGTTACATGTTGCTACCTTCTCTTTTGGTTTCTAAACTGTTTAGTCCTTCACTTTTCTAATCATGAATTTAATATCTTAAACTATATATTTTCTATATTTAAAATAATCGCGTGTCATTTAAAAAAAAAAAAAAGCATACGGTAGTTTTATAAAATCTAAATAACTGCAATTTATTTTTACAATATAGCAGTTGTATACTGTTGTAAAATCGCCCAGACTACCGATTAATCCTCACATAATCGTTGATCGTTCAAGAAAGCGTCTCGATTTATCATAATCGACCTATTTAATCGCTTTTGGTCAAAGATCGCTTAAAAATCATCAACAAGCTGATTAATCATACAAAATTGAACAAAATCGATCTAATCGGACAAAATCGCTTAAAATCACCAACAAAATCACTTAAAATCGACAAAAACCGCTTAAAATCGGTCAACAAACCGATTAATCGAACAAAATCGGTCAAAGCTCGCTTAAAATAGTCAACAAACCGAGTAATATCTATGTTTGAATTTGAACTTCAATAAATATGACATGCTTATATTCAACACTGAAATTAACTTTGATAACTATGCTTATCACATACATATAATATAATACAATATTTAAAATTACAATTTTGTGCATAAAATTTAATCGATTAATCTCCGCTCAACCGATTAATCGCTAAGTTCTACCCAATCTTCACTAACAAGATGCGCTTACAACCTCGAATGTATATGGCTAATTCATTATTGTTCCTTAGAATTTTGTTATGAAAATTCCACATAAAGGTAGTATAGTAATTTAATCCATTTTCATTATTCATAGTCAGTATTGTACAAATAATTAAGCATAATGTGAAAAAAATGAACAAATAATTTGAGATCGGGGAGTAAATTACTTGCGTCTTAAATATGTATAAATCTTGTTTTATTTTAATTTTAGTTGTTATAAAATGAAATGATGATTTCTAAGCAGAGGCGGATCAATGTATTATCAAGTGATTTTCGGAATCACCTTAGACGATGAAATTTTTATAGTTTATATAAAAAATTTAAGAATCATTTTAGAAATTATTTAGGAACCATCTTAGAATTTTTATATTTTATTTTTGAAAAACACTTTAGTATAAAATATTCTTAGCTCAAATCTCAAATACCCCAAAAGATGAGTCCACTTAATAATGGTAAGAATCACATAAAACGTACTTTATTTTAGTTCAATTTTAATTTAAGTTATTCAACTGCTTTTTTCTTAATTTAATGTATCGAACTTAATTTTACGCAATGTTAGGTTTTTGACTTTTCGAAATAGGTTATCTGTTATAATTTTAATTAAATGACTTTAAAATATTAAAAAAATATATATCACATTACTTAATCTTTTAGCGAAAGAAATGACGAAACCTCTTTCGAAAAGTAGAAAAACCTTTAAAAAAAACCTTACGTTACACATAAAAATAACTTCGGTACTTTAAGTAAGAAAAAAAAAAAGTTAGATACCCAAAATTCAAAATGACTTAAAATAGAGTACTTTTTTATGCGATTTCCTCTTTAATAATTAATAACTAACTTGAAAAGAGGGCATAAGAAATCCATTATGCTTATTTTTTTTTTACCGTTATTCGTTTGTTAAATCTTATTGGATCTTCTTATATTTAATGTTTTATTATCGCATCTTGTTAAATTGCACCTGCTCAATTCGAAAATTTTACCGGTTAATTGGTTGACCTAATGCTATTTTTAACTTGACCAAATCAAGGAACCTTCTTAGATTTCCGGCCAGATCCGCCAATCGCTTATAAGGTAAGGTTTTACAGAGAAATAAGATTTTGGTCTAGCTCAAGATTGTTTGAGGTTGGTACTTACTTGAGAAAAGATCATTGACATTTACTAGTATACTAAGTTGAGGTTTTCACCGATTTAATTAGACATCTTTAAGAAAAAGTGATCAACAAGAGTGATCAAAATACTTCATTACAATTAATCTACAGGATGGTTTGTTTCCCCCGGATCGAGGCCGACATCAGCGTGAAACTCCTCGAGGCGCCGTAGCCGGGATGCAGGGTTTATTAGCGCTTGGCCGTGAAAAGGGCATCTCGTGTTGTGGAACTAATGAGTTGTCTCACAAGTCCGCGCGACCTCAATCTGAGCTCCTTTGCTTCGCCATGTATGGGCGCCGCAGCTAATGTTCGGTCTCGTAACGCGCCAACCCATGTATATGGGGAAGCGCTTGCTTTTGACAATGGCCTTCTGAAGGCAACAGAGGCCATCGTGGTTTGTGGGGCCTTTTTTTGGGATTTTCAATGGGCTCGCATCCCTTCCGACTCGGCCAGTGGGTTGGGTTTATGTTGGTGAGGATGTATCTACTTATGCTTTGTGGCCTCGCGGCGTAGTCTTGGGGTTTCGTGATCACATTCTTCGGGATGTGGTATTGATGGGTTGACTGACATGGTATGCAATGGATCGCCATGCATGTCCCTTCCTCGATTTCGATCTTAGCGGTTTCTCTAACAAGGACACCGCCCCACCTAAAGCCCAAATGTTTTGGCGTGCGCCTTTTAGTGGAATCGTCCGAGTTTGGGAGAGAAGTTTGATTTATCCCCCAAAAAGCGGTGTTTGAATGTCTCCAGCTTCTCATGCTCAAGATTTCTTGACGGTTATCCCCATTGAAGGCTAGGCCAACATATGTCGACCTGAGTACCGGACTATCCTTAAGCACCCGCTAATGATCCTCCGCTTCCGGTGATGAGCCTTGCCCAACCGCAAGGTTTGTTTAGATTCCTTCATGAGCACGCGTCCATTGCAAGGAGTTACCGGTTTCAAATACGTGCATGATTTGGTTAGGGATGTCCCGATGATGTTCTTAAACGAGCAGAATTTCTTCTAAAAAGGGCCCCGTGAACTTTCGACAAATCCGCTTGAAGGAGGTCTACTTTACTACCAAATGATATACTTGTGTTTGGATGGGCCGGGGAAACATGCTTGTGTGGATCTTACGGAGTGTCCCCTCTTGTTGGGCTAAGGGACAATGGGTTTGTCATGGGACAAGCGCCGTTGAAAGCGGAATCGAGCAAAGTTGCTAAACACGAAAGCTTGTTTAGAGAATCAACACGATTTACCCCTTTGCTTTGATACATTTGGGTTCCTAGCTTCGGCCGTGAGTTTTTGACTAGGGTTCAACGGGTTGTCAGATGTAATTTTATGACCCCTAAGTCACAAAATTTCATTTTAGTAGAATTGGTTTCGCTATTCAAAGGGGTCATGACACAATTGTTGCCTGTCATTGTCATCTTATTGTAATCCATTATTAGAAGTAATAATACAAAGCCCGATTAATCTAAGAATCTTCAAGCTTTTGCAAGTATAGCACCAAGGATTGGAAAAATAATATATGGTAGCTTTTGCATGTAACCCGTTCCAAGGATCGGAAAAACAAGGTTTGCAATTATGGTGTGATGGTAGTAAATAGGGGTATAAATTATATAAAGACAAATCAAGTAGATAACAAGTTCAAAAGGGCATTCATTTTTACCGACCATGACATACCAACGTTGGCTTAATAGACATCTTCAAATTGGAACAACCCAACAACACTAATGAATCAAAACTAAATTTTTTTCGGACATGCCGATATTATTTAAGTGTAATGGATTAATTTAGGTGAACAATGTGTAATCATGATAAATATTCAACAAGTCGGGGATGTGCGGAGTGCACACTTGTATGACGTTGTTATGATTATCATTCGGGGCGGCCCGAATGACGGGGTCCGGGGCGCCTCACCGTAGTCAGGGTCCAGTGCGGCAATGGCAGGTCCAGGGCGGCGCTCGGCCTGGGTCTTTATTTGGTATAAAGTGCTATGTTAAAACGCACTAGAAAATAAAATTTTAATTTTAACCCTAAAATTAAACCGATTTGGCGGTTAATTTAACCGCTATTGCGCTTGTAACCGACCATCGCTTTTGGTCATATATTTCGATTTCGGTTCCGCCCATAACTAACAAAACATATTCTCAAGTTCAAATCGAGTTTTATCCGATTAGAGATTTCGTAGAACCACCAAATACTTAACTCGATAGTGTTTACACGACTCGACATCGTGATCATAATTTCCTAACAAAGATTGAAGTATACCGTGATCATGACGAACGGAGAATCTGTGAAGGACATGACGAGCAAGTTCGATAAGTTGGCAAAGTTTGAAGGCGGGACTTTCGTCACCGGCAAAAGAAGATGCACTTCTTCTTACCACCCCGAAGTTGGTATGTTCCGAGTACACCCATCCGAATGGGATGAGAATGAAGCTTTGGAGACGACCGTGAAGAGAATGAAGTGGGAAAACGACGACTACATATGCCGTCACATTCTCGAACGGTATGTTCGACTCCTTATTTGATATCCATCAAAACGTGAACTGCTAAGGCACCGCGGAGTCCCTAGAATCCAAATACATGGCGTAAGATGCTTCGAAAGAAGTTTCTTGTTAATAATTTTATGAATTACAAGATGGTTGATACCAGCCCGCTATGGAACAATATCATGAGATGTTAAGGATTCGGGACAAGATACCCAACATAATTTGATGATGGATGAAGCTATCTCTGTTCAGTTATCATTGATAAACCGCCTCCTTCCCGGAGAGATTTCAAACATGATTTGAAACATAAAAGGAAGAGTTAAATTTGGTTCAACTTGGTTCTCATCTACGAATCGAGGAAGGATTACGTAATCGTGAACTTGATAATAATCCTAAAGGAAAGAACCAAATCGATCTTCTTCTCGTTAACATGGTCAAGGAGATGGAGTCAAAATTCTAAAACAATTTTAACAACAACAAGAACAAAAGAAAGTTCAAAGGTGGTGATGATAAATTTGCCAACAAAAGGGTACTTTGACTTGTTGGAAATGTAACAAGCCCGGTCATATGAAGAAGGATTGTCGCCTAAAAGTGGCAATAATGGCGCTCGGTTCGTGGGTCTAAGGATCCCGATAAGCAACAAGGTTATAATTCGATTTTGCATGTAATTTTGATGATGTTTTACATTATGTTTCGTAATTTCGATGCATTTTATATTCGTGATGATCAAGTTGCTTGGTGGGTTGATTCGGTGCGACATGTCATGTTTGCAATGATCTTCGTTGGTTTCAAGTATGTAATCCAATTGAAGATGGTTCATGTGTAAAGATGGGAAACGTTGCAACCGAACCAATCAAAGGAATAGGCGTGTTATGTTAACTTTACTCGAAAACTTTATGTTTAGATAATGTATTGTATGTACCCGGGATTCGCAAGAATCTTGTTTCTGAAATTGTGTTGAATAAGTTTGGCTACAAACAAGTGTTGGAAAGTGACAAGTATATCTTGTCAAGACATGGTTCCTTTGTTGGATTTGGTTATGTATGTAATGGAATGATTAGATTAAATTTGAATTATCCTTTGTTTAATGATTCTGCTTGTATGGTTACTTCTAGTCATAGTAATGGTTTAAGTAAATCTGAATTATGGCATGCTAGACTAGGACATGTTCATTACAAGAGAATGAAAGATATGTCTAGAATGAGTTTAATAATTGCTTTGATATGACACATGAAAGTTGCAAAACTTGTATGTTAACAAAGATCACTAGACATCCATTTAAGAGTGTTAACAGGGAAAGCAAAGTATTAGATCTCATACATAGTGATTTATGTGATTTTCATGCCAATCCTTCACTAGGACATAATAAGTATGTCATTACTTTTATTGATGATGCATCTAGATATTGTTATGTCTATCTACTGCATGCTAAACATGAAGCTCTAGATAAATTTAAAATTTATAAACAAGAAGTAGAACTTCAAAGACAAGATTTAATAAAAGTATTTCAGATCGACAGAGGTGGCGAGTATTATGATCCGCTTTATTTTCAATCGATCGAATAATCCATCAAACCACGGCTCTTACACGCCACAATGAATGGTGTGGCGAAAGGAAGAATATGACTTTAAAGGAAATGGTGAATTCCATGTTATCCTATTCGGACTAAGTGAAGGATTTTGGGGTGAGGCTATGTTGACACTGTTATATTCTCGAATAGAACTCCAAACAAAACAACAAACAAACACTTATGAAATTTGGACCAAGAAGGTACCAAATTTGACTTATTTGAGGGTTTGGGGTGTAGAGCAATTGTAAGATCGATCGAACCCAAAATGAAAAATCAAGTAGAAAGGTATAGATTGTATCTTCATGGGTATGCTTGAGCATTCCAAGTGTTATAGGTTTTATGTTATAGAACCTAATGATTATGTGTCGGTGAACTCTATAATAGAGTCAAGAGATGCAATATTTGATGAAGAACGGTTTACGCTCATACCAAGACCAAGAGGTATGATTCACCATCTTCTAGTAAAGATAGTCAAGATGATGTCAAGGTACCGATGATGTACCGTCCATCTGTTCCTAGAAAAGCACTAGGACAAGAAAAGCTAAGTCTTTTGGTCCGATTTTCAACTTTATTTAGTTGAAGGAACAAGAGATACAACTTTATCTCAACGTGAATATTGCCTCATTATTGAGGAGGATCCAAGGACTTTGAGTGAAGCAATGGCTTTGTGGATGTTGCTCGGAAAGAAGCAATTCAAAGTGAGATTGATTCTATCATGCGAATGATACTGGGAAGTCACTGATTTGCCTCCTGGATGCAAAGCATTAGGAAGTAAATGGATCCTTAAAAGGAAGATGAAAGTGGATGGAAGCATAGATAAATATAAAGCCAGATTGGTTATCCAAGGTTTTAGACAAAAGGAGGGCATTGACTTCTTTGATACTTATGCTCCTGTTGCTAGGATTTCCACTATTAGATTATTGTTAGCTCTTGCAGCTATACATGATCTAGTTATTCACCAAATGGATGTAAAAACTGCATTCTTAAATGGTGATTTGGATGAGGAAATTTACATGAAACAACCTGAAGGGTTTGTGATGCCTGGACATGAAAACAAGGTATGTAAATTGAAGAAATCATTGTATGGTCTGAAACAAGCACCAAAACAATGGCATCAAAAGTTTGATGATGTGGTCTTGTCTAATGGTTTTTCTTTAAACCAAGCTGACAAGTGTGTGTTAAGTTCACAGACAAAAGGATCAAAATTTTAAGTTGTGTTGAGTTGCGAAGAAAGATTATTTTCTTTCTAGAAATTACATTAAAGAGCTCAAAAAATTGAAAAACACATATTTTAATCAACTAATTATTTTCTGCAACGAAAAAGTTTTCAGAGAAAAGATTTGGAGATAAAAAAAAAAAAAAAAACCAAATTTCTAAGTAATAAACAATATTTGGGAAAAAAATATGTTTTGCAATTTGAACACTTTTCTTTAACTTCACACGTACTGTTCTTAAATGGAGTACAACACTTTTGAGATAAAAGCCTCGATCACTTTCTATAATAATCGCGATAAAATATTAGATAAATTTTTCTGCAACAAAAAATATTCATAAACTTCTGTATTTTAATAGATGTGTTTCTCTATAGCCCCCATAGCCCTTTCTTTTATTTGTTAGAACATCATTAGGGATTTAGGGTTATAAAACACTACAAAAAATAGTTATATTTTTCACACTTATTTTGTCACGATATGGTTAATTGTTAACTTTTTATAGATAATAATTTTGCTACATTTATAAGTGTCACAAATATTTAAAATAACAATTCACATATATTAGTGTGAACAATTGTAATAAAGCTACACTTATATGCTATTAAATGTTTTCACGCATAAAAATGCGACTCTATAATTTTACACATTTTTAACCGCGATCATTGACTTTAAAATATGAAGAATTCATCTACTTTTACTAGTGAAACTTCTAACCAATTCTCATGCTAAAGTAGATTGTGAAATAGGTATAGTATGCACGAACAAAAGACAGTTAAGAGTGAAATATAATTTTGATCCAGTCCCTTTGAAAGATCTGTCCAGATAAACCAGTATGGTTTACGTAATTCTAAATATCTAGCTCAAGTTTTAACTACTTGGTTATGTTTAGATGTTGAAAACCCACTCACAAAGGGTATAAAAAAACTGAAACTTTAATTAGAAGAGGACGCGGTTTAAATATAAAGATGAAAGGTGAGCCGTTGGATTGAAGTGAAAGATGGATTTAAAAAGTTGAAATGTGGAAACTTGGTTGGCTGACTTGTCCTTCCGTGATTTATGCCACTTGGCTGGCCCCTAGCTTAACCGGAAACTTTCGTAGATATAAAACTCACGAAAATCTATAAAAAAAAAAATCAAAATGTATTCTAGCATACAGCCTGGGGACGAGCACCGCACCAAACCCGACCCAAACCGATAAAAACCAACCCGACTGAAAACCGAAAAAGAAAACTCGAAACTAACCAAATCGAAACCGATAAAACGAAATAAATATATAAAACCAAAACCGAGCCGAAAAAGGTCGGTTCGGTTCAATTTCGACGGTTTGTCGATTCGGATCGAGTTTTGTGTGGATTTACTCAAATTTCAACCTAGGTTAAGGGTTCAAATTTTTGGGTAAAGGGTTTACTTTGGGTAATGGGTTCAATTCAGTAGAGAGAAAATTAATTTTCTTGTGGTTATGGATGTGCACTCTTGCCGACTCCGACTATTTAAAAAGGATAGTCGTCTTATGGTTACCAATTCAATGCCGAAATGAAAATTCAAGAACAAAATATAATAATAATGCATTTAGTGCGGTTTTGATTTTTTTTCCATAAATATACAGTTTTACCTTTGTGGCAATTACTTAATATTTTCAATTACTTTTAAAAATAACATATTTGAATACGAATAATACGGTTTATTTGAGACAAATCAAAACAGAAAACCACACGATAAAACTAAGACGGGTGATATAGAAAAAGAGTTTTGCTAACAATTGTCATGGTGTAAAATTGTAAAATCAACTTATAATATAGTATAATAATAAAATAAGTATGACTTTATAATGGTTAAAGTTATATCGGTTATAAAGTTGTAAAATTTTGTGTTCTTTAATTATGCATATTTTTACACGTTATAATTTTCTCCCTCTTTAAATCAAGAAAATGACAAGAGAAAAATTTGCGGGTTTTATGGAAAAAAGGGGTGGCGTTCGAGCATTGTCGCTCGACAAAACCGTGGTTGATGGCTTAGAGCATTCATTATAATGTTGTATAAAAAATGTCTAAGAAAAAATGAAAATGTCTACCATTATTCATCATAGTGGAAATGTGTTTTATACTTACGTGGAATGAAAAAAATAATATTTTGAACCTTCTTTAAATTTACTACTTTTATGTTTAATGAGGATTTATTAAGGTTTAAGAAATTTATGCATAGTGAACAAAAATTTATAACAATAAAAAGGTTTATAAATTGATTATGATGACCAGGTATTACTGTATGTCTTATTTAAAGTTCACAACAGTAGATGTTCTTAGTGCACTTGCAATCTTCAAGTTTGAGTTTTTCCGTTGAGGGTTTTCCTTCTAGGTGGGATCTGTGATAGTTCTGCCTCATAGATGCGTCGATTTAAGGCTGGTAGCGACTACCTTTTAAGTAAGTACTGTGAAATTGAATCAGTAACTATAGTATTGTACTAATTCGACGTTCCAAAAAAAATAATGCATAAAACAATTTTTCGGCGTTGATTAAACTAAGACATCTCTTCTTAAACAAAAATTAAAAAATACAAGTAATAAAGCAAAATGTACAACATTTATTCTTAAACTTAAATTAAAGAATACGAGTAATAAAGCGAAAGGTACAACATATCGTTTTAAACTTAAGTAAACACAAATAACTAAGCTATAAGTGCAACAATATAATACAACAAATATTTAACGATTCGACTTTTCAATCCTTCATTTAATGTTAGGAAAAATAATCGTTGCATAAAAGGTACATGTCATTAAACATGTTATACAAAGTAATCAAACACACACATATATATACACACACACACATTACTATAGTTGTTCTTTTTATCATCATATACATGGTTTTTAAACTGGACAAACGAATCGATTTTCCAAATGGTTCCGGTTTTGGGTGGGATTTTTATGATTTTTTCCGGTTTAACAGGCGGTTCCGGACCAACGAGTTCCTAATTGAACCGGATGGCCCGATTTTCAAAACAATGGTCATATATGTCGATTTCCCATATTCACATTTCTTTTCATTCAACACCCATTGTTATATTTATTATCGTGAGAAATAATGAACGAGCACCTATTAATTTCATAATATTATCATTATTCAATGGAAAACATACAATTAGATACATTACCCGCATAAAATTTTATTTACATAGTGCTGCTACCGCCACGTATGGATACCCATGCTAGTTCAAAGTAATAATTTATTATAATGCTTATTAAGCTTTTTATTAAAATTGTATAAATCATAGAGACTATAAACCGAATTTTGTATACTCATTAACATTTCATTAATATGTTTAATATTGGTTAAAACATATTATGATAAAAGTCAAATAGCCAATAAAAGTTCGTTGTGACACAAGTTAAATTCAAGTGACAAAACACCGTATTTACAAACTTAAACACAAATAGATTGCCAGCATTGATGGAACCTGGAAAATAGGTTGTAAGGGCAAAAGTTCTTTTACAATAGCAATAAACCGAAAAACTATAATCGAAATGATAAATCGAATATCATATTTAAAGATGAAGGATTTATAAAATTTTAAAGTGTTAAATGTCAATTTTAAGATGAAATGAAGGAAAATTTGCATTTTCGGTAAAGAACACTTTCGAAAAAGACTCAACACTAAAATCTCATTTTTATGCATGCATCCGCCACCAAAAGCCGTAACTTTTTCTCCAATTACTATGTTATATTTTGCTTAACCCTCATAAATATTATACTATTAATAAAATGTATTACAAAAGAAATTTATTTTCACGCCTTAATTTTTTTATTTTTTATTTTTTAAATTATAAATCATTGTGGTTTTATTTACACTTATTATGTAAAAAGTGTAAATAATGGAGCTTTCTTCCAAACATATACTTACTTTGTGACACTAAATGTAAATCTTTTGTTGCGGGGAGATAGATTACAAATTCATTTTAAATTAATGAAGCTTTCTTCCAAACATTCTTGGTTTTAATGCATGCTCAACACTGGATTAATGAAGAAGGTACATTATTTTATTGTATTATAAAATAGTATGTTAACCCCACTAACGGTTACAAGAACTATTCGTTGCTGACTAAAAGAGTTGCTCTAAACGAACTTTTACAAATTAGGAGGGTATTCATGTGTTACGAGTCATGGACCTAAAAAAATAAGATTTAAAAGGCAAAATTTGTTTTTACAATAACAATAAAATGCGAAAGAAAAACCAAGATCGAATGATAAACGTGTATTTTACTTGTAGATGAAGATTTATAAGATCAGAGAGTGTTGAATGTTGGATTTTAAGATGCATGAGAATGCGATTGAGTTTTAGTTCGGTCACTTTTGAAAAAATGTCAAAATAAAAAATATATATATATATATATATATATATATATATATATATATATATATATATATATATATATATATATATATATATATAATTTCAACTTTTCACCACCAGGTAGGCATTAACAAATAATATTATTCGATATATTTTTTCGTGATAATAATTTTACGATAGCGATAATTTTATCGCACACTATCTCATATAAATACGACGGAGTTCTCGCATCGGATGCAATAGCTATATATGAAACCAGTAGTTAGTAGTATTACAAGTTTGTCGCTGATTGACGCCGAAAGTTACTTGCTAGTTAATAAATGTTGTGTAATATTGGTCATAGATTATATAACTTGTAAACATAGAATAATATACATTAGTTTGTCAATATATATATATATATATATATATATATATATATATATATATATATATATATATATATCTACATTATATATAATGTATGATGACACGTAGATTATTACACAAATGTCCACCTCATTGCCATGTAATTCTTTTTAGTGCCATGTCATCATAAGTTTTCCATCTAAGCAATTTTTTAAAAATTTAATTAGCTATTAATAAAATTTCGGAATTTATGTATTATTTTTTGAAATTTGATTATAAAAAATAAGCTTTGCAAGAATTGAACCTTGGTTATTTGGATGAATAACATGTGTGTTTACCACTAAGGCAACATGAGTTTTTGGAATATATGTTGCAAGTCCAAAATTATAAATTTATGCAACCAATTATATAGGAGAATCCCTACAACTTAGGTAACCCTAAACAAAAACATATACGTAAAAAATTATATACGGTTCATTCATAATATATCTTTTCTCAAAACCCTAATATCCTTTTTCCCTCACAATCTCATCTAATGATCGTTTAAGAAACAGTTGGCTCTTCAAAGGTACGTACATCAATATTTAGCTAACGTTATGCGTTAATTTGGTGAGTTCTATATCATGGGATTTATTCATCACCAATATAGTTATTGTTGTCTATATTAGTTGTCTTAAGCATGAATTTGGTGAATCTATGCATATGCATTAGTATTGTCTACCGTTGTCATTCATGAATTGCCTCTAAAAATACATATATATGCAGGTTTGGACATCTTATCAAAGTTAATTGGGCATACACCAGTAGCCATCGATCTTGGTATCAAAGTTGCTATTACAGTTTCTTCACAATGAGTGGTCACTTCACATACATTGTATGTTATCTATTAATTTGATTTATTAAAGCTTTTAGGCTCTTAACCGTATTAAGTTAGTAAAGATGCAATAGTTTTCGATGATGTCAATGTAGTTTCTTTATCTCGGATATATACAAGCGAGTTGGATGATTCTCTAGAGCGATCATGGACATGGGTGTTGAAGTGAGACAAGTGATAAGAGGACAAGCCTCTCGATGGGACTTTTGTTGCTAAGCTTCTCAATGACCTCTTTAGCATCCAAGGTCGAGGAGGAAGTGCATGTCTTGGACCTTATGGTCACTACTTGCTTGGTGTCCATAAACCTCTTTCCATTGAATTAAGATCTGCAATCGAGATGGTAGCTTTGTTTCAAAGATTTAGCCCAAAACTCATTTATATATCCGAATATTCTTTGGTATGTATTTTTTTTCTTCTGAATTATGAGAACTAATTCTCATATTTACATTTAGTAATCCATTAGACTTACGAGTTTACAAGCCCAATGAGGAAAATTATGGCCAATTCTTAGAATACTCATGTATATTTTCATTATAATAGTAACTAAAATGCATTTTATTACCAATCCTATATATATTAACATGCTAAAATAGCCTGAAATGCATTGGTATTTTTAGAGGCTGCTATTGTAAGCAATTGACTAGGAAAAATAATGCCATTCATGTTATATTACAAGAAAATTGAACCAATGATAAAATGTAGACTTGATGTAATTTGAGAGTCCATAGTGAACTACTTATATGATTTGCAATTGACATGATCATTAAACTTACATTAAGCATTTAAAAAGCTCATATCATAACTGATTGGTTGATTTTTCCATTGATTTAAAAATATATTATGTGACCTCTAATTATCTAACTGGATTTATGAGATGTTTCTTTTTTTGATTGATTATTTCCGCTTTTTGTCTTTTATATATCAAGGTGCACACTTAATATCTCTGAAGGTGGGTTTCACTTATACGTCTGTACATGTCTTTGTTTACCTTTTGTTTTTGTACCTTTATGCCATGTTTGCTGATGTCTTTCTTAATATAGTGGTTGTAGATGGTATCAAAACTGGTCAACCCCAGGCATACATGGATTTCGCAGATGGCAGTTCATATCGTGGCCAACAATCAACTAAAGCTGATCAGTCGTCTGTTAAAGACAGAGTCACTCGTGATTATCCAGGTATTATATATATATTTTTTTCAGATGTTACCTCTGTTTCAGACCTCAGAGTATAACTTGGCATATCAAATTTCAGAATTTTCATATGATATGATGAATCATCTCAAAATTAGAGAGCCTGAAGTTTCAGTACCTCTTGTCACATATCCTTCTCTTGAGGCGGATAATGAAAGTGACGATGAACTGATTGTTTTGAAGAAACGTGTAGTTAACCGTAGTAATAATCCTGATAGTGCTACATCCGTTTTAGTGAGTGAAATGAAAATATTCATGAACACATGTTGTTATTATGAATCTTAAAACTACATGTAAGTCTTTTTAAAATTCATAATAATTTTGCGTGTTTGATGCATGCTTTATTTTGTTTATTTTGTGTATGTTCTAAGTTTGGTGTTACAAGATTGAACGTGGGAGGCTGTGGGATTTGGTTTCGTGAATTATAACAAATGATGAATCGGTAGGCAATGAAAGCCATGGATGGACAATTTAATTGGACACATGTAGTCGAGAATTTAGTTAAATTTAAGGAAGGATGGAAACATGTTTTCCAGATTGGGTTTTTGTTAAGAAGATCATTAATTTGACCAATTAAATATTTACACCACCCATTGGTTAGCGCAGTTGTTCAAAGACGGTGCTTGCTTAGGTCTAGGCTTGCGGCTCTAGAACTGGCGATGAAGATATCTATGATGAGATAAAGAGCGACTTTACACCGACAAGGTTGTTCTTTGGTGAAGCGTTGAGGTACTTCTTTGCTAACGTAATAAGATCATTACTTTCTTGAAGCCTATATTTACACCACCCATTGGTTAGCGATGTTGTTCAAAGACGGTGCTTGCTTAGGTCTAGGCTTGGCGGCTTTCTACTTTACACCAACAAAGGTTGTTCTTTGTGAAGCTTCGTGAATTAATATTTCTAAATCGACTTATTTAATGACATATCATCATTAAAGGTGGCTATTTGCAATCATGTACCTAACCCGCTTTGACTTGTTATTGTATTTTCTTGACTCATCTAGCCATCTCTAATGATTATGGTATTCCTCAATATTAACATTATAAACTCATGTTGTGCAGGCGGTTAACTTTAGGCATTCTGCTCACAGTTTATGGAAGAGAACAAGGAGCAGACACCTTTAATTAACGTTATAAACTTATCCTAATGGTGTTGACGGTGCGTTCATGCAAAGGCTAGAAAGAAGGGTAAGAATGATGTCATTTGGGGCTGCCTGACCTGACTAAAGTGATGGGAGGTACCGAATATCAGCCATTACTTTTGATCAGTTTTCAATGTTAGTTTAAACAAAATATGCTTTTGATTATGACTTCCAATAATCAGTTCCATAAGATCTGCACTTTTCACACGAATCTCCTTTTATATACGTGACTTCTTTACATGCTGGTTCTTTGCAAATCTTAGGGTGTCAAATGGACAAGAAGATAAGTAGGATATGTCACACCCACTAGATTCGAGAGACAAAAGGTTGCAAAATTCGGTATGTCACTCCTACAATTTCGCCAGAGAATTTGAGTTTTAAAGATTCTACGATCGAGTTTTGTTGAATTCTAATTGGTGACGAATTTGGCTTAAAGTCATGGCAATGAGATCAATCTTCAATTCTCGCTTGGACATGTCACACCTTCAAAATCAATGTATACAAAAGGTTGGAAAACACTTTAATCATTATGAATTGAAGAAGTCGATATGTCACACCTATAAAGATTCGAGACAAAGGTTGCAAAAGTCGTCAGATGCTTGCTTCAAAGTCTTAAGTCGTATAAGAAGATAAGTCGTGCACTATTATGGCTCTTCTAGATAGAGGAACTTAAGAAGACAAAAAGTTGGTTAAAGGTACTAATATCTTTCATTCCATATTTGTATAACTCCTGTATGTGTATAACTCGGTTTGAAGGTGGCGACTTGATCCGTTTACATAGATTTGGTTAATTTTGATTATTTTTTGTGATAACTGGTCAAGCGGTCATACTTGAAAAACTTAGCTAAAAATAAAACTTGTCAAAAGTGACCTGAAATGTAGTTACCTGCTTACAACCTCTTATTGCTCTTTACTCGAAAAGTTAGATTTTTATTTTAAGAGTATGGTCATTTAATCATATTTAACACATTAATTTTCCCAACCTTCGTTGAACCATTACCCAACGGTCCATTTTGCCACCTCTACCTCACATTTCATCACAATACCTCAAATTTTATCACATTTCATTCCCGAACATTATCTTGCAGCCGTCTGTAAACATGTTGAAATTTGCAAACATTATTTCAATAATGAGATCTTTATCAACTAATCAAGACACATAATAATACTCTCTCGATCTTTGAAAATACATTGAAAATAGGTGTTGAAAGGTTTGTAGTATATTCTGTAACATATTGGTTTTCATAAACAGACATATACAATCAAAAGATTCGAATGAGTTTTGTTCTAAAGGTAAACTCAGACATGATAATTCCCAATATACAAAGAAAAGGTTTTTTTTGTATAATAAGAGAATTTGTTATGTATGTTTTAAACTTTATTTCAACGTTCTATTTTTGCAATGTAGGATGAATTTGAGCAACGAGAAAAGGCATCCTCTACTAAAAGTTTCTCAACTAACACTAGCTAGGAAGGTAACATAACCCATGAGGAGTTTCCGAGAAGGTTTCCATGTAAGGTCGATAGAGGATATAAGAGGTTAGTGAGGTAAGTATAGACCGCCTTTACCATTATTGGATAAATTTTATTTATTCTCATGTAAATTAGTCCGACTATGCCGTGGTGCTTGGCCAAATTTGCGTGATTGAAACAGATAATTCATGGTACTACATAAGTCGTCAAATGCAACAAAATGATAACAAAAATAGGCGAAGTGATTGTTCTTGAAGTCGAGGAACTTGTGTTTGATCATGAAAGGGACACACGTGATGCCCAAAATGCAAGTCCAAACCATAGTTCAGAATTCCATGGTAAATGATATAACATATGTTTTTAGAAAAGCGCATAAATTTGTTTTAATTCTGAATATTAAAAAATGTTTTTCATTTGATAGGTTCAAGGTGCAGATCCATGTTATGGATGGGACTGGGAGTACCTCCTTCTCATTATTCGATAGTGATTTCGAAACTCATCAATAAGTCAACCAGGGAGCTGGTGGAGATACAAGAGCAGGTTATTTTGACATATACTTATTCATGAATAAACAAAATATAATAAAACTCATGATTTACTCTAAATTTGACTGTGACACTTATTAGGCTAGAGATGTTGAGGCCTACCTAGCTGTTGAGAAATCGCTTGGCCGGAAATTTGGTTTCAGTATTGATATTGCAGACTATAACCTGGAATGTGAGTGGTACATATGCACTGCATTGAAGATGATAGTGATAGCACGTTAATGTAGAGTCGCTGAAAAATGACATAAAAAAATGAGGTGCGTCACGGGCAACTATACGTAGCCGTGTCAAGGGTGAAAAGAAAAGGATTAAAGATTTTAGGTTGTGATGAAGACGGTAAATACGCAAAATCTACAATGATATTGTCTACAAAGAAGCTTTCTTAATTTAAGTTAATCGTTATATCACTTAATACATTTTCATTATCTACAACTTTACAAACATACATAAAATTCATAATGTTGTAAAAATTATATATGTTGTGTTATTAACCATCCACGCAAACCATACAATTATTTATAATTCTTAAAAAACAATTGTCTTATACTATTGTTTGACAATTTTAAAAATTTATTTAAGCTAACAAAAACAACAAACAAATAATTATAGCCATGCCGCCACCGTGGCTCAAAACTAGTATATATATATATATATATCATAAGTGTATCTTTATTTTGAGTAACCCTATTAAGTCACGAGAACCTCATTGACCAATCATAATTTAGTAAACCATTTTCTTTTAAATTAATATAATTAATTCGTAGGGGCATTATGGGTAATTAACATTCACACACTCTGTAACTGATAATTCAAAATTATCCTAGAATCATGCAAAATATACAGTTTCTTATTTTTCAGGTTGATTTTACAGATTTTTTTTCTCCAAAACCTAGAAACTGTCATCCCCAAAATATTTGTGCCGCCTATCTCCTAGGTTCTATTGTTCGACCATAAAAAATCACCAATCTCTCTCTTTTCGACCATAAAAAAATACCAATCTCTCTCTTTGTCGATGTTAATTGCCAGTATCCCCATTCTCTATCGTATTGTTTTCACATGTCATGTGTTACTACTGATCTTGGGGTCTGAATAGTGATATCAGGTTTGTATGTGAATGTAATTTCAAATATTATAGTTATTATTTTTGTATTGGCTTTGTTTATGTGGCTAAGGTAAGTTGTACAATAATCGCTGCTCTCCATCTTCATCTATTCGATCCATTTTAATCTTTCGAATTATTAATAATAGTAAAAAAAAATTAATTGGTATGTTATTGTTATTATTCTTGTTCTCCTTTTGATAATGCTGTTATAATATGTTTTTTTCAATAATGGTTAATTGTTTGTAATAGGCTTTTGATCCATTTGAATCTTTCGTCATTCGGATCTCTGTTTATTCCAATACTTTTTTAATCCGTAAGTTTTGTGATTGGATTACGTATAAAAAATCACTTTAATGATGATGCTTCAAAAATTTAGTTGGCAAGTTATTAGTTTTGTCCTGCATACTTGCAACATTGTTTCTTGTTTTACTCAAATTGAGGTACATAAATTTGATCCACATACACAGCATAAGTCTGGGTGTCGTGGCTGATATGCTGAGTCTTTTCTCTGCAAACTCTAGTGATAATTATTCCATTTGTTCTGATCAGGCTAATAACAAGAGGGTGTTTGGTAATCACTCATTTCGACCTAACCAAAGAGATGTGATCAATGCGACAATGAGTGGGAAGGACGTTTTTGTTTTAATGCCAACTGGAGGTGGAAAAAGTCTTGACCTATCAGGTACTGTATTCCGACGTTAGTTAATCTAAGGAGCTTTGGTACACGCTAATAAGTTATAAAATTTGGGACATTTTTTGTATTCTTACATGTTACCTGCTGTACTAGTAGTCGGAGTAACTGAGATATCACTGTATTAGGATTTTGACAAAATTAAAAACATGTTATTAATAGTATTAAGATACACATGTATGTTCTCATCAACTCTATAATTAACCTGTCAGTGTAAAATCATAAACAAATACGATATGCTTCTTACATTTCCAAATTTTTCTGAACTTTTTTTTAATAATTCAATATTTATTTAGTAAGGTGTTGCTAATATTTTTAGTCTAGGATTGGTGTTATTTGTTTTAAACAATGTGTAATGCTTTGATGTGTCTTACACAATGCTTCTATTGTAGCTACCTGCTCTTATTGGTTCTGGCATAACATTGGTTATCTCGCCCCTTGTTTCATTGATTCAAGATCAAATCATGCACCTCTTGCAGGTATGCATTTGTATTTCTCGCGCGTTAACATCTATTAAGGTTCCTTTATAGTCATTTCAAAAGCTTAAATGGCCAGTTAAATTAAAAGTACTGTAATATCTTTTTGGTTTGCATTATAGGTCTGCTACTTACTTTAGTGCGAATATGGAGTGGACTGATCAACAAGATATTTTAAGAGAGATATGTTCAGGGAACTGTAGTTACAAGCTACTATATGTCACCTCAGAGAAAGTGGCAGAGTAAGTGTTTGTTATCTTTCTCTTAACAACTAGTCTTTATAATAAAGCATGCATTATGTTTGGCATAATAATTATCTCATGTACTATAATAGTTTCTTGAGAATATAATGTAGGAATGTGATAAGCACTCACTTTTGCTTGATATTTGTGTTGGTACTCGTATTGATTCTCCAGTCAATGGCGATCAGGTCTTAATTATACTTACTTGTTTCAAGTAGATAATTGTTGAGCGGTTTATTATGACTGAATGTAAACATAAGTGTAGAAATGATCGAGCAATCTCAGTTTTGGCTATGTTAGGAGGACAATGTAATTTATTTCTAGAAATATAAGTAATTCTACTTCTGTTAATAGTTATATATATTCGTTACATGGTTGTTCAACTTTTTCTCCTGAACAAATTAGTGATGATGATCTTCTTAGCTAATAAGGGTGTAGTTTCTACTTATATAGTTTATGATGATATGCTTGATTGGTAGCAATGAGGCAGCAGATTATCTGCAGTTATGAAATCGACCAGAAATTTAATTTAATTCAACTATTACTGAAATTGTTACTTCTTGTAAGTTATGTGCGTTTAATGCATTTGCAAAGGTTTCTAGTAATCATCATCTTCAAAGCTGTTCTAGCTGTCCAAACGCATTTTGCTATAAATTTTAACATGTGTGAACTGCATACCTAAACCTGGTGTTTAATTAATTGGCTTGGTCATGGTTGAGGGACAGGCTGCCATTCATTACTATGGACGTCTAGGTGCTAAGCAGGGGTGGCGCTTTGACTCAACTTACGACCACAAAGATGAAACTGGTGAACTTGTTCCTTTTATCTTCACTCTTGGTTCATGCAAAGTAAGTTTCATAATAGCATTGATATACTTCAATCTCATTTTCTTGTAATTTACTCATGGTTTGTAAATTAATACTACACTTTATGAAGTAAATCCCAATGGAAGCATCAGTAGGCTGATTTATTTAGACTGAAACAAATCATTTTCTAAACACTTTGTTTTTCTAGACCTATGATTTATGTGACAGCTTGTCGCTAGTATAGATGTATGATAGATGTGATAAATATACTGAAAAAGGGATTGATTTGTGTTGCAATTTATCTTGAATGAGTTAAATGGGTAAAATCAAGAGTCTAAAAAGAGAAATGGGGCATATGGGTCGTTAGGTGCACATATATGTTTACGTATAAAACATATATGTTTTGTGTATGAATTATAAAACATATATGTTTTGTGATTAGATTATATATGTTTGCATAAATAAAAAAATTCTCCTGTTTATTTGTGTTTGTTAGTTTAAGCTTGTCCATGTGTGATATGCTATCTTAAGTTTTATTCTAAAAGTATTTAATCTTGGCTATTATTTTTCTAGGCGTGACGTTTTCGGCGTGCTACATATTCAAGCACATATATACGTTTTGGTAGGCGTGCATGTATGTTTTGGAAGCATGCACACATGTTCAAAATACTATGATGAGAAACTTCAAACACATGTTTTGTGCATATGGCAAGCACGTTAATTATCATAGCGAAGTCAGAAAGATAGATTATATTCATGTATTTCTTCTTATTATAAATTGTATTTTAATTGTATTTTAATCTATATTGAATTTTGTGTTTAACATTATGTTCTTGGTTGTTATAAGTTTACATGATCTAAAAACACATATGCACATTTTCATTTGAAAACATGTATGACAAAAAAACTATTCCAAATACCAAAATAATAAAATTAATTCATAAAAACACATATGCACTAAATTAGTTTTAAAATATGCATGTTCGTAAAAAGCAAAAAAAAAAAAAAACGAAAATGGCAAAATAAAAAATCGAAAATTGAATGTTTTTAAAAACATGATTTATTTTAAAAATAAAAATAATATAAAATTGACTTTAATATTATACCCTTTGGATTAAATAAAAAGTTTAATAATACAAAATGCTATGTTGCATTGATATGTTGCACAATATGCATTACTAGGAGAACATAAGTGTTCGCAGCTCTCGCGATTTAGCGAGCTAGCCAAAATAAAGGTTTTCTGATGCATTACTTTTAAAGAAGGAAAAAAAAAGAATGTCCAACAAAGGTTATTAATTGGAAATTAGTTTGTTTTCTTACTTACGAATTAATAACATAATAAAATGCATTTATAGCGGGGTGTCTACGCGATTATATGTTTTCATTACGCTAACTTAACACTACGATAACTTAATAGAACAACTTTACCGCACAATGTTGCTTTAAAAAATGGCATCACGACGCAACGACGATACTGAAAGTGGTGGTCAATGATATAGCTATTCGCTTAGGACGTGTAATATTATATATCGTTTAATTATACAAGCTGTTTTCAATAAGCGGTTTTAAGACCATATATAGTGGTTATATCATATTCTTAAGTTGTGGTGAAATGGTTTGTCCGTCTATGGTCGAAAAGGTGGTGTCGAAATTCACTACATAAAAGATTGGTTTCATGATTTGCTTAATGATTTGTAAATTTTATTTAATAGGTGTTTTAAAGAAGAAATATAAGATAAGATGATTTATGCGTGATTATTTTATACTATGAGATATATTAAGTGTCTTTTGATTGAGAAAGTATTTTAATAATATCATTATTTAATGGTGTTTGAAATATATAAATGATAAAATAATTTATGCATTATTGTTTTGTATCATTTGATATATTACTTGTACTTTTGAGTGATGGGTATTTTAATTATATTATTAATGATTTGTAAATTTCATTAGTGAGTGTTTTAATGAAAAAGAAAAATTAGATGGCTTATATATTATTGTTTTGTACCAAGTGTTATATTAATTGTACTTTTGAGTGAGAGTATTTTAATGATTTCATTAATTACATTAATACACATGATTGTTACAAGTTAGATGATTTATGATTATTGTTTTGCACTGCCGCTTATATTATATAAAGTGTTTAGGGACATTCTAAATATAAAATGTCCTTTAGATTTTTAGAACATTCTATACATATATATATATCACATTGTTTAACAAAATACTAATTACTAAATTCAAAATATAATGATTTTTATTACCTTATATACCACCTGAAATTTCTCGGCCACTTTATGTACCACCAAAAGCTAAGCTTGTAAATTCAAAAGCTAAGGTCGGACGCAGAGTTTAGGAGATCGATATACAATCGATCGTGTATCGATCGCCTCATCGTGGCCTATTCGATCGTCAAAATGAAACCCAACTTGGTCCTTACTGCGATCGATATACATTGGACAAAATGTGGGTGGGGTTAATTATCCAACCGCTGCATGCAAGGTTCAAAAAAAAAAAAAAAAAAAAAAAAAAAAATCTACTAAACTACCCTATAAATACACAACATATTTACACACTAAATTCACAAATCTCATTTCACACATTCTCTATATTCTTTCCACACTATGAGTTTTAATTTACTTAGCTATTCATTCACGATTCACATCTGGATGATGAAAATGAAGTTAAGAATGAGTTTATGATGCTTGCGAAGAGTGTTGCGCGCTTTTCAAGCGTCACAAACTAAAGTCTCACGAAACCAAATTAGTAGGGATCGCTTGGGTGCTCATAACCATTAGTGGTCGCTTCTTCAATGAGACCCCAGATCTGACGATCAAGCATTCCACGACCGCTTCCGAATGAGCCGACGACTATTCACACGAATTGTCCGAGATATAACCGATCATTCACCTTATTTCCAACAAACCCTACTAAGCGCGCTTTGTATTTCTCCATCGATGAAGTGTATTCATCAATCCGCTAAAGGGTTTGACAAAGAGCGTCTATCACCTATAACGTATACACGCATCATATTACATAATATGATAACTCAGATCTAAGAAGCGGGCGATATCTCCCGATTCTTCCAAATAAGAAGACTGCTCTTATGATCCCATGAACGCATGAAATCGCTGGAAATTACTGGAGAGATATCAACAAAACAACTCATCTTAGCCTCAAAGCCGATTTGGTGGAAGACATTTGGCATCGCCATAATCAAAACTAGTAATGTCAGATTGTCGTAATGTTTTAATTTTATTTGAATTATTACGTAACGCTTTAATTATTAATGAAATTTGAGTTTATGTTAAAAATGTTTTTATAAAAAATAAAAAAACAAAAATAAAATAATTTGATCATGGTCGCCTTACCCGACACATAATCGCCCAAGGCCGTTGGAGAAAAAGACGACGAAGAAAAATGAAAATAAAGTTAAAAGCCCTTACTGGGCAGCCTAATCTTGTAGATCTATTTGCTTTGACCACAATACTGATATTTTAAGTTCCTCCTCTAATCCACCTAAAATTATACTCCACCAAGTATGTTTTATAGTGAAAATTAAAAGATAGTTAAAATAGAACGTAACCAAACAACCATAACGTTACACTACTTTACAGCCACAAATAGAGATACCAGGAGCCTATGCCAGCCTATTTGGTGTCCGCTGCGTGCGTGGTGGGGGTGCACCCATCAACCGACCATCTTGCTCTTTTTGGTTAACTATATTCCAAAAACCCCTAACCAAAATCCATTATTTTGGTCCAAATTATAAATTGTACTTGCTACTTGCAATAATCTAATAGAATTGGTACGGTTGGTTGAGTAATTAGATATGTGTTTTAAATGTGGTAACTATGACTTGGTGATCATTATGGTTTTGGATAATATGAGGTGGGTGCAAGATATTTAATTATGTCCATCTTTTATTATAAATAAAAGAACTTATTTTCAGCTAAATCAAGAAATTCAATTAATAAATAAGAGAACTCGATTTTGAATCCTAGCCTTCTCATTAGCCAATCAAAATTTTAAGTGAGAAAAAGTCGGGCCATATTTGGGATTTTCTAAAAGGCCGCTTTGAATCCTAGCTTCTCATAGACGTGTCGAAAACACGAAAAACCTTTGAGGAACCGAATGTGTTTTTGAAACTTTGGTGTCTTGAAACTTTTAGACATAGCAAAGACGTGTTTCAAATATGAGAGGCGTGTTCTGTAGGCTTTAAAAACGATGATTATCTTCACTGAATTCTTTTCTATATTTGAATTACGTTATCTATTGGAGCACGGGTACGAAACCCTAATCCTGAGCCTATATATACTCACCCAATGTGGCTCATCATTGATTAGTCTTCTAATCTTTTGCGCCTTCATTTTTTTAGCGCAGGCAAAACCATGCTGATCACCGCGCTTTAAGATATCGATGGCACAAATGGTAAGTGCAAAATTAAGGTAAAAGTCATTTCTATATGGAACCGATATTAGAGCGTTACTAAGCAATCTAAAGTTGTCGGCATTGATATGATTCGATTGACGAACAAGTATAATTATTTGTTTATAACCAAATTTCTTGTTTGAAATCATATACATGTTGTAAATATTTATCTTGATAATATGTTTTACATAACAGGGTACCAAGATCCATGCAACTTCAAGATGATTATCATTTTATATCAACTTCAATGTTAAACATAATATAGACATACTTAAACTAACTTCTCATGCATGCAAAATCCACTTTCTAAAAAAAATAAATAAATAAATAAAATAAAAAAATAAAATAAAAAATGTTCGATGATGTTATGATTTTGTCGATATACAAGAGTCTTTGAACTTTCTCTTTTTGAAAGTTTTTATAGCACAAAATTTATCCTAGTGTTCCTTCGATAAGTTTATATATTTTTAACCGTGTTTTAGTTTCGTATCGTAATTATATGTGTTTATGATATAGTATTTAATATGATTTATCTTTCTCAGATGTTATTGGTCAACTAGTCGAGAACAACAACATCACGATTATTGATCCAGATGATAAACCTAAACATTTTTAAGAGTTCAGGCTACAAGATCTTAGGGTGATTTAAAATGTTCATCGTTTTTGTAAATATTAATAATGTTATTAAATACATACTTTGGAGTGACCTATGTTTTGTCAATAATGTTATATCTTTTTGTACAGTGGTGTAAGAGTCCCATGCACACTTTAAAATGACCTGGCTGTTAAACTTCATGACTTTATGAAGGCGAATGCCACATCAAAAGATCCTATAATCATACTTATCGTTATGGCAAAACAAAGCACGTGGGCCTGTAAGTAATTTAATTGTTAATGTTTGTTCATCGAGATATAAGCAAGGAACTAAACTTTTGAATTACATGTAGGTGCGTCACAAGTTTCAAATTGTTTTAGTGGCACGAGAATGGTTATAAATGATGAATCAAACTCACATATTAAAGAATTCAAAAGAAGTAATTTTATGCATAAATATAATTATTTGTAAGATTTTATAAATTTGATAAAACAATTGTGTTAAAAGTTTTGTTTTTAAAGCAGTTGGTAAGTTCGATATTGCTACATTTAGGGATACAAAGGTAGTTTTATCTATAGACTCAATTGTAAGACAACAAGTAGAGTTCTATTTACGCTTTCATTTAAAAATTGATGAAGTTTATAATAATCAATGTAATTACAATAATTGTTTATTATATATGTTGTATATTAATTTTTCCTTTTTCATATAATAACCTTTTTTCCCTCAGCCAAGTGGATGTGTCGTTGTTGGAAAATTTTTGAAGGTTGTTACTGACCAAGAATGGTATTATATGACATATACAATTTGTAAAAGTAATGTCAAAACATTTTCAAATACGTAAAATGGAATTAAATTATTGTGAGGGTTCCAAACCCTATTTACAATTTTCTCAGATTTTATGTGTAGTATTTTGAGAGAAAACACTAGTTCGTTAATAGTCCGACTTGGGCAATATTTTAGGGTTTCAAACCCTTCTTTACACTCAAAGATAAGTTTGTTTATCCAATCTATCACCATGTTTGTTCTATGTTCAATTGTTTATTTGTGTTCTTGCTTATCTACCATGCTTAACTAAATTAATTAGTGTTTGCTTAGATTCAATGAAACATAGTGTTGATTATTGTATGGTTGTCTCTTATTTTAATTGGTAGACACTAGTGTAAGGAAAACTGGTTTTTTCTTTAATTATAGTGAGCTTGAACGTCCTAAGTAGCAAAAAGCTTGAGAGTGCACTTAGGCTATCGTTGTGTTTATTGCGTGAGTTGTAGCTTAAGGATAATAGAGTATTCGGGGGAGATACTACGGTATTTGGCGATCCCAGATAATCTAGAGGAGATTTACAATTCATAGAACTAGGGAATTAGGCACCCCCTATGACTAACACGGAATACAATGCACCAATTAGAATGAGGATGTGACAATTCAACCGACCAATAAGAGATAACTAGGGCGTAAGAAAATCTAAGTAAACACGTTTTTAATTATCATAAGAAACACTCTCAATCAATCCATAGCTTTTACCTTTAATTAGTTAATCAGTATTTAATTTCATTTGTTAAGTAGTTAAATTGGTAGAATTACCAAACCCCCACTCTTCAAACCCCGAGATTTTACTTGCTTTCAAAAAATTATAAAAAAGATAAAAGAATCACCTCAACCTCACATTTTAGTCATACATCTCTACTAGCATCTCTATTCCCCAGAGAACGATCAACCCCTACGCTTACCCATACTCATTGCAACGATTAGGTACACTTCCTAGTAGGTTGTAAAGCTTGCTCGTTGAAAAGGAGTCTTCGACCCCAAACCCACGCATCGTAACTCGAACTGCTTTCTAGGTTGCTGTTAGGACCGATTAACATATAAGATTTATGTGGTTTGGAGGTCGGGGTTGGTGGAAGAAGATGAAGATCTTCATCCTTTTTAGAGAGAGAAACTAGAGAGAGGGAGGAGAAAACAATGGAAACTTTAATGAATAAACACACACTAAACTTAACCAAATGATTCACCTCACCCCTCATGGAGAGTCATGAGGGGTATTTATAGGCTCTAACTTTGCCACATAAACGATACTAGTCCCTAAGGGCAAAGTATACTACGCATCTAGTCCAATTCACGTAAGTGACGTTATCTTTATAAAAAGCGAGGCTAACAATCTCCTCCAAGATAGCGTCACACGTGAATTGTTACAATGAGACCTATAAATACAAAACAAAGTAAATTACAATAATAATGAACAATGTTGACTTTATTGAAGTGCAGAGTCTCGTAGTCTGATATCGAGGCAAACTTGAAGTTCTCCTTCCGATGACCTCGCAAATGATCTTCTTGTAGCTCAACTTCAATTGTAACGGTCTAGTTAGGTTATTACTCCTCCTAACTAGTGAGCCTTTTTTCTTTTTCCGCTCCTCCGAACCGACAACACTCTTCCAACACGCCTTTAATCTTCGACACGCATGGAGAAAGTAAACTCTTGATCGTATAATGGTTGTCGCTCGGGAACATCATAACAACATAACTCACTTAGTATTGCATCCAAGTTGGTAAAAAGCCCCGATGTACACCACACTACTTTTCCTTCTTCAGTCTTAAGCAAAATTCCCTTCGCCAATCCAATCAGGAAAGATGAAATACCAACTTCTCCCTCCTGATGGTTGCGAGCTATCGGAATCATCATAATGTTGCGTACATGCCGTATTACCTTCTTGATGCAATTTTCAAACATCATAGCTTGAACAAAATTCGTGGAGAATATGTCACAAACATACTCTCAATAAGTTTTTCTAACCAACCTTAAATCGAACCTCCTTTGAATTCACACCTAATAGTAATGACCACATATGGAGATTGCCCGACACGACTAACTTGAAAAGGAAGCAAACATCCCAACTTGACTTCATCGCTTGTTCTAAATTTTGAACAATCCACAACGCAGCGTGTGACATCGAACACAACAACGTAACTCCTTAAAGTGATGGTTACACACCGCGAGCACTACAACGTAACTCCTTACCGCTTATAACCGATTTTCAAATTTCATAATGTACTCCAACAAGTTATCTTGAGACATGCATCCAACCAACCATCGTCTCAAAGATAAAGAAGTCCACCGTGAAACGTCACGTCAATTTCGTCAATAATACCGCATAAAAACTCCGTAGCCATTTTTTCAAATTTCGCAAGCCGTGAATTATGTATCCCTCCGTGAAAATATACCATACCAAAAGTACCAATCTTAAACAAATAATTGTAATGATATTACATAAAATCTAGTCCACTCATCAATCCAATAAGACCCGTATGATTTTTCTTGAAGCCCACGAACCAATTTATCATGTGATAACCCGATCCATATACATACCCAATAAAACGCTGCTACTCACAAGTTGACCTAAACCTAAGCATAACTCACAAATATTCGCCCCTATCACATTTTTTCTCTCACCTAACTAATATCATCTTCAAAAACAGATCTGGAAAAAAATACGCAGTACAACTCCCATTCACAAATCTCATCTCCTCAATATTTCAACATCATAAACGAATCATCCACACACAAATACATCCTAATCCGACCCTTGTCTTCATGTGCTACTTAATCCGAATCACGAAATCGAGAAAATGACTTCAAGAACATTAGAATATGGTCTCGGTGGGTGTAATTGTTGTATATTCGTTGTATTTTCGTTAAGTCCTAAACCGAACCAAGAAAGTGAATTAACATACTTGTTATTTTACTTTACTTAATATTCGGATAATATAGCGTTGAGGTCGATGAGGATAATGATTCCGTTGAAATAATCTTTAAAAGATTACGAAAAACGTGAATCAATTCTCGAGATTACTTGAAAATTTTCTTTTCGAGTCTTGAAATGAATGAGACGGGGAGAGATGTGAGGTCCTTTGAAGTGAGTCTAGATGTAGGATAAGTTGGTTTTGGTTTTCGGATTGATGAGGTTATGGCCGAGGTCAAGATGTTGTAAATGGTATATGGTCTTTGTGGTCGGGTGGTTTTGGTCTTATTTACGAGTAACGCTTTTCTTTTCGCTCATTAACTTCTTACGCGTAACTTCTTGTTTATGCGTGAGGCATACGCAGTAACAAGCTTATGCGTAGCCCACGCCGTAAAGAGTCTTAGGCGTAGCCCATTCTTACGCGTAGCCAGGCTTATGCGTAAGAGCATACGCGTAGACTTTTCATACGCCAGAACTTCACGCCACGCGTAACACCTTTGTAGATTCCCTTTATGCGTAAGTTTAGGGTTTTGACCCTTTGACCACTTTTTCCGCAGTTTTCCGGACCAAAACCCGCTCACTTCATAATAAACCCGAAAAGCATAAAACTGCTTCTTTTTTACCATGTTGACCATATGAAGATGAAGGTTTGACCACTTTTGTTTCACAGATATATTGGTACAAAAAAGCATAACAGTAACCTGTTTGGACAAGATATACCAAGACGAATATGAACATGAAAGATCAGGACTTTTTGTTTAGACCAAAATAAGGATACCAAAAACATGTATTAAAAACTGTTTTACCCACAAATCGGGAAAAAAAAAATTTTCCGACCACAAAAATAGCTCAAAAGCTTAAAAACATGTGTAAACCAACATAAATCAACACAAGATAACCATGGCTCTATACCACTTGTTAGGACCGATTAACATATAAGATTTATGTGGTTTGAGGTCGGGTTGGTGGAAGAAGATGAAGATCTTCATCCTTTTAGAGAGAGAAACTAGAGAGGGAGGAGAAACAATGGAAACTTTAATGAATAAACACACACTAAACTTAACCAAATGATTCACCTCACCCCTCATGGAGAGTCATGAGGGGTATTTATAGGCTCTAACTTTGCCACATAAACGATACTAGTCCCTAAGGGCAAAGTATACTACGCATCTAGTCCAATTCACGTAAGTGACGTTATCTTTATAAAAAGCGAGGCTAACAGTTGCTAAAAACTCATTTTCACCAAGATCATCAGTAGGAATGAGGAACATGTATATCATCACATGGTACAAATCACCTTTTGAACCCATGCACCACTTCACAATGATGAGGATGTAAAGGTACCAAAACAAACCGTTCAAGAAGATCATTTGAGGGATAAAATGAAACCAAATGTTTACGACATTCTTAAAGTACAACAGGCTGAAAAAGCTCATTATTATCCCAGGGTTCTTTGTGCAACTCCCAGAAGAATCGAAATCTTCATCCTCAATGAGTTAAGGAACGGAAACTCAATGCGACTATTGTGCCAAGTAGGGTTCATAAAGAATGGGTATGTATCTTCTAAGCTCCCTGAAAATTTCATATAACATTAACAGTTTAATCATGAATAAAGCACGGATCATAGAACCATGAAAATTTTCTTGACATCGCTTTTGTATATCATTTGGCAAGTGCATAGTAAAACGCTAATTAAAAGCTTAAAATTGCGCCGTTGTGACCCGATAAAAAATACCTCGATCCCTAATATTAATTATTTAATTTATATAAATAAATTATATAAATTATATATAATAAAACATTTAATAATTTTTTTACTTCTTTCCTAACGCCTCATGCCCAATCCACTCCACCCTTACTTCTTCTCTTGAGCTCTCGTACTCACGATCTCGATAAGGATTTAAACGACGCTTTTAGAATCAAGATGACGTCCCAACGAAGACCCACGACGCCACAACTCTAAGGTGATGCCGTCCATTTATGTTTATGTTTTTAAATTTATGTTTGTTTTGTTTCAAGTTATCTAGAGTTAGTGAGTCGAGTCTTGGCTTAGCAACGCCACACTTTTCATGCTTGTAACATACGATTTTTGACTTGCCACCACTAATTATCCCCTATCCAACAAAACCCTTTGTTTCCCTACCATAAGCCTAACGTTACAACCCTTGTAAAGACCTCTTAGATAGTTGTTCCTAGGTGCTTACGCCAAAGCGGTGGAGGTTTGATCTAGTCTCAAGCTTATGGTAATCTATGTATTATGCCAGGTAATGAATGTTTATCTTCCATTTCCATTTATGTTATATTTCATATAAACACGAGAGGTGAGAGAATCCAAACACCACTTGTGAGGTGCTAGTGTATAATTTCCGTGCTTGTTATGACTATTGTGGTACTTTTAATTATTGTAAACTATTTTAAACCAATGCTTCATGCCCCCTAACTTATAAATTGATTGGTCAAAAGCACATTTGCTTGAGGACAAGCAAATACCAAGCGTAGGGATATTTGATAAGGATTTAAATGTACGCTTTGGGGTCATTTAAGCCCTATTTCGACACATTTTATATCCGCACTTAAATTTCGCTCCTTTTTACTTTTAGGTCTTTGGAAGCAAAATGCGGAATGAAGCACATTTGACGAAAAGAGCAAATACATGAAGAAAATGGCAAACTCAAGATCAAGCCACTCAAGATCGATCAACAAGACTGACGGCGTCCCCAACCAAAGGCGATGCCGTCCCTTTATGATGACTTGATCAAAACATGCACGCGACTACCGTGGAAATTCGGTCACATAACCGACGGCGCCACGCTTTATTTATGGAGGAGTCACTCACAATTTTCACCTCGGACGGCCCGGATCTAGAATCGGGACGACGTCCCAATCAAGACCGACGGCCACAACTCTATGGTGACGCCGTCCCATCGATGACTTAGCCCGACGAAACCCTAATGACGGTGACGACGTCCCCATGCAAAAGGTGACGCCGTGTGGTTGTAAATCTATATATAGAATTCGATTTTTCAGATTTGAAGAGGTAGACTTTTGGAGAAAAACCCTAAATCGCTTGTAGTCCGAATCGACAAGATCTTAGGTCCCATACCTTATTTTACACATCGATAAGTTTATTTATCCAAATTATCATTATGTCTATCCTATATTCGATTGATTGTGTGTATGCTTGCTTGTCTATCATGTCTAGCTAAATTTCTTGTGTGTTTGCTTAGATCTATGAAACCTAGTTATTGATTATTGTTAGGTTATTTCTTATCTTAATTGAAATTGGCTTAGAGTGCAACTAGGCATCTTCGTTGTATTTAATGCTTGAGTATGCTTTATAATGATATGGTTTATGGATGAAATAGCTTAGGTTTGCCGATTCCGTAGGTTGTATACGAGAGATAACCTCAAAGAACTAGGGACTACGCATACCCTACGACCGTTAGGAATACAACGCATTAAGATAAAGGACGTGACAACTCAACCGACCAATAAAAGATAACTAGGGAGTAATAACATCTAGGTGAACACATTTTTAATCATCATACGAGCACACCTTAATTAGACATAAGCTACCCGTAGTAATTAGATAATTATACAATTAGACAAAGTCAAGTAATCGGTAAAAGTACCACTCCCAAACCAATTGCCTCGAGATTTTACCTTAGCTTTCTAAAAAACCATAAAAAAGATTAAAAAAAAAAGAATCATCCTCAACCCCACCTTCTCGTCATATATTTCTTAATAACATTCCTATTCCCCTAGAGAACGATATCATTCCCCGAGGCTTACCCCATACAACACTACAACGACTAGGTTCACTGCCTAGGAGGTTGAAAAACTTGCTCGAAGAAAAGACGCTTTTGACCCCGAACGCGCCTTTCACACATCAAATTTTAGGCGTCACGGGAATAGAATAGCTAGTTAGATCTCTATCTCATTTAGGTTCCCTTGCTTGATTCCTATCAAGTAAGATTTTTTCTCATTTTCATTAGCTTCCTTATAGTCTATTCCCCTTCTTTGTATTTTTGTTCGTAAACCTTGTCACTTTTCATCATGAAAGGTGATAACCCACCAAATCAACCACTTCCCATCAACCCACCAACATTGACCCGCCAAGAGGCCATACTCTTGGTGAATACTCTAGACCGAGCCATCAAGGCTATATGAACACCATTAAGCTCCCCGATCAAGCTTAAACTACGGCCCTTTGATCCGACACCATCCGGTTGGTGCAAAACGGATGTGCATTCCATGGACTTCATTCCGAAGATCCTAATCAGCATCTCAAGGATTTCCTTAAAATAGTTGACTCTATCGACCTTGATGCTACCACACAGGAGACCACGCGCTTGCGTCTCTTCCAATTCTCTCACGGGACCAAGCTAGTAATGGCTTGAGCGACTCACCGGATCCATCTCAAGTTGGGATGACCTCACCACTCATTTCCTCGCCAATTTTTCCCACGGGAGAACTACCAAACTAAGGAACGACATCTTGATGTTCCAACAACGTCAAGGGAAACTTTATACGAGGCGTGGACTCGATTCAAGGACTTGCTCCATAAAGTCCCTCATCACGGCATCGATCTTTGGCTTCAAGTCCAAATCTTTTACGATCATGTCAATTTCTCAACTAGGTAAACCATCGACCAAGCGCCGTTGGCAAACTTAGTGAACTTACCGCGAAGAATCGTGGGGTACAATAGAGGACCTTGTCATCTATGATAACGAATGTTGGAATGACCCCGTGAGTTGCCTAAAACCGCCAAGGCAATCTCCTTGCCTCCCATTGACTCACAACCTTCCAATCGTAGGATGCTCGAACTTGAAGATCAAGTCAATTCCTAATGAGCCCTATGAAACTCCTAAGCCTTCACACCAAGTGAACAAGGTCTCTTCCTCGTGTGAGATATGTAGTGGTCCCCATGTCACCTCGTGACTTGCACGAGACTCCCCGAACAAGCTTCCATGGACTACGATTATCGCGTAACAATGGAATGGGAGGAGATTTCACAACACCCGGACCTAGGACTTTCAACGAAGCCCGAGAAGTATGGAGGGCAAACCCGACTATAATTGGGGTCAAACCAAAGAATTCACCTCTAACGATTCCCCATGGCCCCAACAACACAACCAAAGCTCTCACAACCCTAGTCAACAACACCTAGAAGGGATGATGCAACACCTAGTTACATCCCAAGAAGCCCAAATAGTCAAGCTTTCGGACCGCTTTAACCAACAACAAGCCGAGATGGATAGGAAGATAGATAACCTTTGAAAGCCATAACCAATAGTGATAGGAAGACCACCGAAAAGGTTAATGCCATCTCAACTCATTCTCCCAAGCTCCTGTTAAGATTAAGGACCCAAGCAAATACTTCAAACTAGGGATCCATCTTCATCCAAGCAAGTTCACTTCGTCAATGCTATCACTCTAGTGAAACCAAATAGGAATAGTGACTAAGCAAACCATGAGACGATACTTGAGGTTAGTCGACTCTAAGGATGAATCAACCAACTAATTAGGCGTAGTAGGTGATGAATACTTCAATAAGTTTCCTACGGAAGAGAACTTTCATGCCACCCACACCTAGTCGCGACCTTCGTCACATGTATATTAGGAGATGCCCACGAATCACCTTTGGAAATCCTAGAAATCTCAACATAGCATGTTGCATAGGACATCTTTTCATAGCAAAGGCATACATTGATCGCAAATCCCCAATAAACATCATGACAAGCACATACTATAATTGGGTGATGGAAAAACCTATCCCAATAGGCAAGACCCCAATGATCCTAGTAGGGTGGAAACGAGCCGAAATGCTCGTTAAAAGCTTGGGATCGATCGCTAAAAGCTCAAACGAGCCGAGCTTAAACGAGCTCTAGAGCCTAAATTAGGCTCTTTAAATAAACGAGCATGAGCCCGAGCTTTGAATATAAAGCTCGATTAAGCTCATGAGCCATAACGAGCTCTAGTACATGTTATATATATATATATATATATATATATATATATATATATATATATATATATATATATATATATATATATATATATATATATATATATATATATATACATGGGGGAGGGTTAATGTGAGACCAAGTTTAAAGTTTTAAAAGTAAGACCCATTATGGACCATCGATCTCTTTATTTGTGATAGATTAGATTAGCATTAAATGAAAGACACTATAATTATTAAAAAGAATTTTAAGGGTATTTTGGGAAACTCAATTTAAATATAGTCAAACTTTTTAAAAGTTTCCGCCATCTTATTATACATACATCTGGTCTATATTTTTTTAAATATTAAACTAATACACAACACCACAATACTAAATGTATCATCAAACAAAACTAAAAAATTTATTAGACTAAAAAAACAAGATCTCGTACACAACAAATTACTAAACTAGAACTGATCCATGTATCAACTAAAACAAGATCCCTGCACGATCTAGTACACCAAAACAAATCCATATGCCTATAACAGATCCGGTATCAACATATATTTTGAATAAACCAACATATATTTAAAAAAAAAGTCCCATGATACATCACATAACCTAACAAATTAACAAATCTTAAGAAAAATCATTAAAATAATCAATTCCCACAAATCCCACTGGATGTATCGTGGCTTTAGGTACACCAGATACACATATTAAAAAAAACGGATCTTAAAAAATCCCAATCTGATAAACTTGTATAAATAACCGACTAGTTCTTGAATCTTGATACACATATTTATAAAAAAACAACAAAGAGTAAATCATGATGTGGTCGATTCGGTATCACCGATGTGTCGTGGCGCCGGGTTCATCGACGACATGTGGGTATCACCGCTATATCGTAGTTCAAACAACATCTTATGACAACATATTCGCACACAAGCCCATCTCGACACAACAATGATTCCGTACACAAACCCATCTCGTACACAAACTAATGACAGCAGATTCTGGTACACCGGATAAATCCGGCATATTTTGGTTTTCCGGCATGGTTGCTTTGGTGATTTCCGCCACTACTTAATCAAAACCCATTATTCCAGCCACCATCAGATCTAGTCGTCACCCATTAATCGAAACCCTTTATTCCAACCACAAACATCATGATCTAAAACCACAAACACCACAAACTCATACCCATCATTATTCCGTTCGGCTATCGAAACCACAAACACCATGAGCTAATAAATGTCGGGCTTTGATGTTTATAACAATAAACCACAACCACCACGATCTGAATCTGCCTGAATCGCTAAAAAAATGGCACGATATGAAACAACAAAAACCTTTTTTCGGAGTATTATAAAACGAGATCTATAATTATAAAAAGAGAAGAAAAAGATTGTGGGAGGACATACGGGAGAGCTCGTGTACAGTTGATACAAATGATTGTTGGTGGGGACGCCGGAAAATAAAGATGTGAGGGAGGAGAGATTTGAGGGAGAAGAGATGGAAGGGAGGAAAATGTGGGAGCCGACTAATAGTATATTTAGGGTTAGATATATAAAATACCCATAATACCCTTTTTAGCTATACATTTAATTTTCAGATTTTTAATAGCAAAAAATACACTTGTCAACCTTTATTGGTTCTTGCATTGATCTCATTTTAGAACTTTAAGAATGATCTCATATGATCCCAAATCTATATACATGTATTTTAAGTTATGAGTTCAAAAAATTAACTTTTTACACTAAATAGCTCGAGCCTCCCGTCAACGCGTAACAAATTTTTTTTGAACACTACCAATAAATATTTAGTCTGCTTGGTTTGTAGATGAGTTTAGGATTTTGATTTAGATTTAGATTTGGATTTGGATTTAGATGTGGATTTGAATTTAGTATATAGATTTTAAATTAAATGAAGAGAGAGAAAATAAATTATTGATAAATTTATTTTATATATATATGTTTGAAATAAAAATGTAAAAATAAGAATAAAAGTAAATAACATGTGGCTAGAAAATAGCTTTAAAAAAACAAAAAATGCATTTCATTAATCACTTTCAAAAACCTACCCTAGTGGTCTGGATTGGGATTTTGTACTCAAAACACCATGGCGGAGGTTTGTCGAGGATTAGGATGAAACCAAACACAACTTTAAAAATACTTTAAGTCCAAACCCATGAAAACCGGGTACCAAACGGCCCTAATGTATCCATTCATATTCCCTTTTTCACTAATTTTCTAGAACCACATGTTTAATCCTAATAATTTATTAAAGTAAATAGATAAGTATTATTGTATTTCATCCACCTACTTAATATTTACTCTTATCTTTTTCCTAAGTTCTAACGTTTCATTCACCCACTCATTTTCTTGGTTTGTTACTAATAGATCATTCCATTCACATGTAACTTTTCTACTTTGCTTAAACAAGTATATATATCATTGCACTTGTTTATTTTGTTCATAAAGATGTTTATGAGGTGTCATCATGTTTGATTTGTTTTATGACTTTATTTCTATTGATGTTTCATTGCATATGTATATTTTGATTTACGATGATGTATCTTTAATAACTTTACTTGTTTTCTTAGATATGCAGAGTATGAACCACATTTCACCACTTGCCTAGCGATGAAGATTGGGAAAATGTCAAAGCGTGTGAAGTCTTAAAGTTTTTAAAGTGTGTACAAATATCATTTCGGCTCGATTATCCCATCGCAAATCTATACCTTAAGAAGGTGTACAAGGTCAAAGTAATAATAGATAAAAGTGCACATTCAAGAAATGATTTTATTTGTGAAAGGGCGGAAGAAATGAAGGAGAAGTTCGACAAGTACTGGGGGAGTGTCACCTGCTTATGGGTATAGCCGCAGTTCTAGATCCTAGGATGAAAATGGTACATTAAATTTTGCTATAAAAAATATATCCTCAATGATGTAGTTGCAAACAACACTAAAGAGGTATTGGACGACTTGATCATATGTTTAAAGAGTATGTGGAGATGCATGAGGTAATGGTTAAAGAAGCGCAAGTTATAAAAGTGGATCATGTGGGGGAGCTCCAATTTGAGGTCAAATGAAGACTCGCTAGGATCGAAATGGGAAGAATTTGGGAATTTTATAAAGGTTCGTATGTAGATAAGTGTGACAAATCGAAATTAAATGTACTTGGAAGAAGGTTTCCTTGAAGGACAATGGGGGATGAAATTCAATGCTTTAGAGTGGTGGAATGTTCACCAATTGAAGTATCCTGTTTTGTCAAAGATGGCAAGGGATGTTCTTGCAATTCCAATTTCCACAGTGGCATCTGAGAAAACATTTAGTGCTGGGAAGAGTTATCGATCCATATAGATCCGCGTTGAAGTCTAACATAGTAGAAATGTTACTTTGTGGAGGGGATTGGATTAGACAAAACTATGGAATTAAAAAGAAAGTGAAGGTACGCCTCAAAACCTTATCACTAACGTAACACTTTATTGCGGACATATATATTGTGATGATTCATTGTATACAATTTATGTATTTTGTTTTTGTAGAAGGAAGATATACCCACTGAGGTTTTATCATGACCGTGAAAGAAGCTAGTTCCAAAGTGATTTTAAGTGTCCTTGTGTTTGCGAATGATTAGTAACATAAAATTATTATTTCTCATCCAATGAGCTAGTATCCATCTTCCAAAGTGTCTTGATTTTATTGTAATTCCAAAACTGTGTACATATACCTTAATGGGTGGGGCGTTTGTTGGATCATGTAGAGACCAATTTAGGGTACCTGAGTGATTGGCAACTCAGTAGACATACTAAATAAAGAGAACTATTGATCAATGAGATGAGTTTATTATTCCAGTTCATTTTTCTGTATCTTATGACTTGCGACTAAACCATTTTTACCTCACTAATAGTTTTATATTTCATTTTACAGGTGGCTACATATGTTCTATTAATAGTTCCATGGTCGGGTTCTTTTTTCGTATCGTAGCCTCGTAGTCAAAACGAAATCTGATGGAGATGTCTTATGCGATCACGATCATATTTTGTTGCTTTTCTAGAAATTTTGCTAGATACTTTGTTTCATATGATCCATGACATCATTTTGTTAATCATCAATGGATGCTATATTTTGTATGGAGTGTTTTACTCGTAGTATGTTGTGCTCCTTTGGTTCTTTAATTGTAGTTTTGAATTTGGGTTAGCTACTATTTTCATTACATTGTGTTTGAATGATTAAAAGTTTCTTTATTTCCTTTGCACCTAAAATGACCGACGAGCTCATTAACGATCTTAAAATTGATAAACGAGCTCGAGCCGAGCTTTATCTTTTGTAGGCCATCATAAAAATGAGACGAGCTCGAGCTTAGCTCGAGCTTTATATAAACACCACGAGCCGAGCTAGAGCTCAAATCACAAGGCTCGTATCGAGCCGAGCTTGAGCTCGAGCTTTCAAAAATATAAACGAGCCAAGCTCGAGCTCTTGGAGGCTCGAGCACCCTCACTTCGCTTCCACCCTAGATTCTAGAGTTAGTTGTAATTTCCTTGGTAGAGTTAAGGAATTGTGTAGGATCATTCATTTTATGTTGTTAGATGATCTGTGGTCTAGGGAGATGATTATACAAGAATGCCATGTTTAGAGATGAATAGAGTAGAGAGGAGTTCTAGAGAGGATTAAAACAAAAATGAAAGGTTAGATTAAGCTCCACCCTCCAAGAGTAGAAGGGTATTTATAGTTACAACCTACTCGTCCTCCTCCGTCGACCGTGGATCGGTATCTGAGTGGGTAAAGACCCGTCCTTCCTCAGCGGTGTTACACTAAACTAATAACTAAGCTAACAACTAACTAATAAACTACTAAATAACGAAAGTCTACGAGCTAAGATATGCTAAACAATAATTGGGGTGACCGACCCTTCCTTATGGAATTACCAATTCCTAACAATCTCCCCCTAAAGGAGGTCACCCCATGATTTACATTTTGAATCCTAGCATTCTATCTTTGTCTTTATGCTCAAGCTCGTAGACTTCAATTCTTCAATGTCCGTGATTCTTTGTGCTTTAGCGATGATTCTTCAAAGTCCAACCTTTGTACTTTTAGTGGAGGCCTTTAATCGATCCACATCTTGATGATCTTCGAGCTTTATTTGAGTTCATCAACCACAGTATATCTTTGGATCACCCTTTGTAGTGTTGCCTTCATGTGATGTTGTGACTTTTGGACCGACATGCTCACACTTTCTGGATCATGACATCTTTTCATCAGAGTAGCGGAAGCATCTTTGTATATCTTTGAATGTCATGATTTTCTTCAATTAAGTGTGAATGCTGTGAGCATGCGGCTGTGAATTGACTTCTCAATATCGATCAGTTGCAACCGTTCAATGTTCCTGCAAACAACAGTTAGCACTAAAACACATGAAAAGTGTCTTTGTTCACTTTCGTTGAATACAATTGCAAGAACTACGGTTCCCCGTTGATTAGTATAAATACTGCCTGCGATCAGGTATAATTCCGAAGAATCTCCGTTACATGGTTTCGCAGCTTGATCTAGCCGTTCTCAAACCGTAGCGTCCCAAAGTAGACAACACGGAGTGAGTGAACCAGCGAATTGAGATTCACTGATTGATTTGAAAACAATCGCGTATTGCTTAGAAGAAAGAGTTTTGCAATACGACGAAGGTTTTATGAGAAAGATCAATTTTCAATCATAAATACTTTTTGTATTTGAAAGAGTACATATTCGATGTGCTAGAGAAAAGAAGAGATTCACACATCGAGCGGTTTTCCAAAAGTATTTTTTCAATCGAGATACTTTTGAGTTTGAAAACATGAATACACATTCGATGTGCTAGAGAAAAAGATTTGCACATCGAACGGTTTTCAAAAGTATTCGTCCAATTCATTTCTGGACCAAGGTTGATTCAAGAATGAATCGCCCCATTGTTTCTATCCGCTTGTCACAAGCTTGATCTTTTGAAAGATCTCACATGTCACCCACCAAGAACTTGTTTAATATTGGCTCTTGAAGGATTTCCATCTTCGTTGTGAATACTTTACATATCACTCGGATGTTCTGGCAATACCACAAGGATAATGCGTAGGACTCTTAATATATACTTACTTTCCACATTGTGTGAAACAGTAAGTCTTCATTAATTTTGTGTCCTAATGATATATTGTGGATGATCTCTTGGCTCTAGACTCAATTGTGCATATTTGGTTTCCTATGCCGGAGACTAGGGAGAAGGTCTCTGATAACGCTACACGCGTCGTTCGGGGTCAAGGAAACTTCCTTTTCTTCGAGCAAGTTTTATAACACCCTAGGCGGTGAACCTAATCGTTGTAGTGTAGTAATTAGGGTAAGCCACGGGTATTGATATCGTTCTCTAGGGAATAGTGTCGTTAGGTGAATTGTATGTCGATTTAAGTCTAAAGGTGAGGATGATTATTTTGTATTTTTATATTTTATGGAATGGAAAGGTACGAATCTCGGGGTTTGGATTTGGGAGGGTGGAATTAGTTGCTAGTCAACTATTCCAAAAGATACTAACTAACTAAGGGATCTACCAAGAAGCGTGAAGCGTATCTACTTATGATGTATTACTCCTTGCTAGCTATCCAATTCTACCTCTTGAATTGTCACGTCCTATTGATGGTTGAATTGTCACGTCCTTATTCCTAGTTGCGTTGTGTGTCTAAGGTTGTAGGGTATGCGGTTCTCCCTAACTCTTTGAATTCACCTTTAAGTGTAGTAAACAAAATCCACTAAAACTCATTCATAAACTATCAAAACTATTTATCAAGTGTTAAACACAACGATAGCCTAGTCGCACTTCCTAAGCCAATTACAATTAAGATAAGAGACAACCAATCAAACAAGAGATGTGGGATGCAAGAATTATAAACTAAACCAATTAGACTCATTGAAATTGTCACACCCTAATGATGAAGATAGACACAAGCATCACTAAGAAATCAATAAGATCTAATTAATTATATACAAGTTTCACACAATCATAAGCAAACACTAGATGAATTAGCCAAGCATAATTAATGAAGAGCAAGCAACAATTATGATAATTGAAGACATACCATAGGATTGGATTAACAAACAAACCAACACACAATGTTTATAGAGTGTTTGGAACCCTTTAAGTTCTTTGGAAAACACCTACCTAAACCACAGAATCGGACTTAGGGTTTAGGGCTTTCAAAAAGTGAAGTTATAATGTTATATTTATAGGCGATTTTACATCGGCAAAGGGTGACGTCACACTTATAGAGTGACGGCGTCACGACCATTTTCAACAAATTGTAGATTTTCTCGTTCGGTCGCGTGGGCTTTTGAACCACCTAAATCCGAGTTCGTATGCAAAAGTTATGGCCAAAACAATATCAACTACTTGGCAGCATCTTGTGATAGTCTTGATCGACCTGGCGTCACCTGTGTTTCATGGCGCGTCGTGTCGCCGTCATTAAGGTTTCGTCTTGGCCACGTTAACCTTGGCGACGGCTTCACCTTATGACCGTGACGCCGTCCCTTCACTCGGCCGTCTTGGCGCATCTAGGCCGTCCCGAGTAACGACGGCCTACTCCTTTAGAACACGACGTCGTCCTTTGAAAACATGCAATTTCGCTTCGACCCGTCATGCAAAATTCCTTCCGGCGGCGTCGCGGATATGCGATGGCGCCGTCGCCTTATGTTTCAATGACTTTGAGTGTCTCGATTCGACTTTGGCCATTTTCTTCGTATATTCGCCTTTTCGTCCAAATAAGCATCATTCCGACATTTTGCCTTCAAGAGACCTAAAAGTGAAAAGGAACGATATTAAGCAATAACGGATACAAAGTGATCGAATAAGGGCTTAAATGACCCCTTAAAAGGTACCTTTTAAAACCTTATCAAATATCCCTACACTTGGTATTTGCTTGTCCTCAAGCAAATGTGCTTTAGCCAATTAATTTATAAGTTAGGGGTCATGAAGCATTCATTCAAAACGGTCCACAACACATATAAGCCCATAAAGTCATAACAAACACGGAAATACATACTAGCACCTCACATGGGGTGTTTGGATACTCACATCTCTCTCGTGTATATATGAAATATAACAAATCGGAAATGGAAGATAAACACTCATTAACCGGTCCTAGTACATAGATTACCATAGGCTTGAGAATAGATCAAACCTCCATCGCTTTGGCGTAAGCACCTAGGAAAGACTATCAAAGAGGTCTTTTAAAGGGTTGTAATGTTAGGCTTACGGTAGGGAAATGAAGGGTTTGGTGGGATAGGCTATTTAGTGGTGGATAGTCAAAATCTCTATGTTGCAAGTATCGAAGAATGGCGTTGCTAAGCCAAGACTCGACACTCTAAAACTCTAGGCAACGAAAATAAACAAACATAATTTAAAAGATAGATGTAGGATGGTAGCCGTATGGGTTTTTTTTTTTTTTTTTTTTTTTTTTTTTCATACACTTTACTCTACCATCCTCTCGGTACATCAAAATGATAGGGATTTATAGACACATCCCTACACTTGAGTTTTATTACTCTAACACTAATTTGACCCGAATTGAAAAGATCAAAACACTTGGAGTACATTATTATGCAAACAAAGGGAATTTGAGTTTAACGTTCTCTTCCTATATTTCATAAACTTTAACTTTTCCCATGAATCCCAATCATCCCAAAGCGTATACAAAGGATATGACTCGACTTAGCAACTCATGCAAGCAACTAGATAATTGAACTAAGGGTTTGGGGTGATAACAAAAATTGCACTAAAAGTGAGTGCAATAAAGGTAGGCTAAGGCGATTTGGGTGTATATTTGGGGTGGGGTGTAAACAATGCTCTTCATTGATATCCGGAAAAACCGAAACATCACGAGAACCGCGAAAAGGATAGGCTCGAGGGGTTAACTAGGGTATCGTGTACTAAAGATGAGTACAACGCAAAGGGTGTGGGGAATTACTCAACCGATATGGAAGAAGTAATTATATTACGGTATCAAACAAGGGTTTATCCTAATGCCTCTTATCATTTAGTTATTCCTAACTACACAAGTGTAGTCTCACTAGCGATCTCGGAATGCATCACAAAACAAGTTCTAGAATCTAATATACTACCGGTTCACACTCTAAGCATTAAAGATGAATGCTTTAATTCCTACTAATCTAAGGCGATCCTCACATTTTGGGTGGAATTTGGGTGGTAAAGGGTTTTGTGCTAGTCATGCAACTTCCTATCCATGAGGCGCTTTTGTTAAGACTAATGGCCCACTCCTATATGTCATGAAAATTTTAAATTTGGTGCCAAAATTACCCTAACCGACATTTTCTCATGGTTTATTACACAAATGCAATTTGGACAAAGCAAATAATCAAGGATAAGCATAGTTTCAAAGTTCCGTTTATTTTCCTCCTACACTTAAACTGAACATTGTCCCCAATGTTCCCCGAAATATCAAAGTTATGATAATGGAAGGTAATAAAAACGAAAGAAACTAATACTCCCTCGATTAGCTCGGTAGGATCCGTGTAAAGTGGTGGTTAAATCCTTTCCAAGAAGAATGTATGCGTGAAAAGCTCCTTCCAATCTTATGTATCTTCTTCTTGATAAACTAAACACTGCACACTTGAAGAAAACAAACAACCCAACGCATCAAACCGAACAAAGAAAAATCACAACAAGATGTAATTCGACTTAAATAAGATATAATGCTTGTGGAATGGATGTTTGCGATTTTCTAGAAAATTAAGACTGAAAAATTCCAAAAATTTATAAGTAGCTCGAAAAAGCGAAAAAAGTTAGAAGTTGTTTCTACTCCTCCCGACGCCGTCGAGTTGCGATCTGACGCCGTCGGTTATCCCGACAAAAAGCGTCTGCGATTTTCGGAAAAAATTCGGAAAATTTATATCTTTAGAATCGGAAAAATTCGCAAAACATCCATTATGACTCGATACAAGCATTTGACTCTAACAAACACACATATATATCTTTTTCAAGAATTGTAATTCTCATGTTCACGTTCTTTTAAAGCGTGTGTAATCCTCCTACACTTATCCCTTTTGTAAAATACCTTTATATGTAATTAAGACGAGGTTAAAGACAAAATAAAGCATTTTCACAAATTCAAACATGAGAATAAACAATCAATGAAAAGATATATGACACAAACAAACAAACAATTAAGCATGGGTTGCCTCCCACGAAGCGCTTTTCTTTATTTATGAGTCTTGTAGCTAGACTCAAGTCGTGCCCCTACGTGACTTCATTGCCATCCTTCTTTTCTTCCACTAAGCCTTCATCATAAGGTTGTAGGCGTTGTATGCTCACCATGAATTCTCTTCCAACATCGTCTATTATGATAACGGTTTTATGTTTTAGATTAGTTTCTTTCACCGTATAAGGTCCAAACCATCTTGGCTTATTCCTTCCCATAATGCTTTTATTCTTGATTTATACAAAAGCACCTTTTCTCCATTCAAAAATTCCTTAGGGTTCTTTTGAGTTTGTGGTATTGTGGTATAGTTATTTCTAACTTTTATCACGTTTCCACAATGTCGCATTTAACCCTGAACCATGAATTCTCTAAGCCCTTTTTCCCATTCAACCATTTTCTTCTTAACCGGCATTATTGGAGACCTTCAATTCATATCTTTTACCTTCTCCATAATCTTCAAAGGATATCTCGGAACAATAGGTATCCTAACTTGTCCTTTTCCACTTTTGAGTATCATAATCCCTTCACCGCATTTGATGGTTGCCTTGGCGGTGGTCGGGAAGGTGCTCCCTAGGATTAATGGCGGGTTTTATCTTCCTCAATGTCTACAATTGCGAAGTCCACGGATAGACAATATTGGCAACCTCAATTAAGACATCCTCCACTATTCCTATGGGATAAGCGTATGAATGATTTGCTAAGGAAAGTCTAAGATTGGTCTTGGTGGGTTCCTCCTTAGTTAACTTATTATAGGCCGCAATGACATTATGTTTACATCGGATCCACAGTCGGCCAAGGCATTTAGGTTCTCTAAGTCACCTATGCTACATGGAATTACAAAGTTCCCGAGAGATCTCTTGCTTCTTAGTTCTTGGCTTTCTCGAATCGACTCATACATAGGTCCAATAGGCATGGTGTCATACTCTTCCTCTCCTATTTCACCTAAGAGGGCTTTCCTAAGAACATCATTGCACCTAAAGTTTTTGACTTGGTTAATGATTGTTTTCTTATTGATCTCATGCTTAAGGTAATGCTTGATGAATTTGGGTTCATCATTTGTCCGAGCCTCATTCTTATCCTTACCATCCTTGCTGCTCTCAGGCTCCTTCTTCTCAACTACTCCATCCTCATCAGAAGAAATGGAAATGGCGTTAATAGACAAAGTGGGGGTGGCGTGCTCATCGTTCCTCACTAGCACCTTCTCGGGAATCTTCGTCTTAGTGTACTCTTTCACCGAGTCCATCATCTCGCCATTTTTCTGTATTACATCCCTATGTCCATTGAAGGCTTTTAAGAGGGTGTCGAGCTTGGTTGTCATCTCGCTTTGTCGTTGCTTGAAATCGGCTTCAAGTTGCGTCAATCGAGCTTCTTGAGATGACATGAATTTGGACACCATTCCCTCAAGACTAGTGGAAGTTCGGTGTTTGGAGGGTTGTTGTAGGATTTTCCTAAGTTATTTGGCTCAAGCTTAGGAGTCTTGTAGGAGTTCATTAGGAATTTGGCTTGATCTTCAAGTTCGAGCATCCTACGATTGGAAGGTTGTGAGTCAATGGGAGGCAAAGAGCGCCTTATCGGTTTGGACAACTCACGGGGTCATTCCAACATTCATTTTCATAGAGGCAAGGTCCTCTATTGTACCCCATGATTCTTCCACGGTGAGTTTACTAAGTTTACCACCGGCCGCTTGGTCGATGGATTTCTTAGTTGAGAAGTTGACACGATCGTAAAGATTTGGACTAGAAGCCAAAGATCGATGCGTGATGAGGACTTTGTGGATCAATTCCTTAAATCGAGTCCATGCCTCGTCTGAGTTTCGCCTTGGCGTTGTTGGAACATCAAGATGTCATTCCTAAGTTTGGTAGTTCTCTCCGTTGGGAAAAATTGGGCGAGGAAGCAGTGGTGAGATCATCCCATCTTGAGATGGATCCGTGGGAAGTCCGTCAAGCCAATTACTAGCTTGGTCCCGTAGAGAATTGGAAGAGGCAGCGAGGCAGCGTGGTCTCCGAGTAGTAGCATCAATGTCGATGGAATCGGCAATTTTAAGGAAATCCTTAAGATCTTGATTAGGATCTTGAACGAAGTCCATGGAATGCACATCCGTTTGCACCAACCGGATGGTGTCGGATCGCAGGCCATAGTTCGGGCTTGGTCGGGAAGCTCAATGGTGTTTCTATAGCTTAGGTGGCTTGGTCTTGAGTATTCTCCAAATGCGGCCTCTTGGCGGGTCATTTGGTGGTGGGTTGATGAGTGGTGGTTGGTTATCACCTTCCATGATGAAAAGTGATGGGACTACGAACAAAGGTCACGAAGAAGGGGATAGACTAAGAAAGCTAAAATGAGAAAAAAAGTTTACTTGATAGGAATCAAGCAAAGAACCTAAGCGAGGTGGACTACTAACTAGCTATTCTATTCCCGGCGCGTAAAAAACTTGATAACGCTACAGCGTCGTTCGGGGTCAAAGGAACTTCCTTTTCTTGAGCAAGTTTTATAACACCCTAGGCGATGAACCTAATCGTTGTAGTGTAGTAATTAGGGTAAGCCACGGGTATTGATATCGTTCTCTAGGGGAATAGTGTCGTTAGGTGAATTGTATGTCGATTTAAGTCTAAAGGTGAGGATGATTATTTTGTATTTTTATATTTTATGGAATGGAAAGGTGCGAATCTCGGGGTTTGGATTTGGGAGGGTGGAATTAGTTGCTAGTCAACTATTCCAAAAGATACTAACTAACTAAGGGATCTACCGATGCGTGAAGCGTATCTACTTATGATGTATTACTCCTTGCTAGCTATCCAATTCTACCTCTTGAATTGTCACGTCCTATTGATGGTTGAATTGTCACGTCCTTATTCCTAGTTGCGTTGTGTGTCTAAGGTTGTAGGGTATGCGTTTCTCCTAACTCTTTGAATTCACCTTTAAGTGTAGTAAACAAAATCCACTAAGTCATTCATAAACTATCAAGGATTTATCAAGTGTTAAACACAACGATAGCCTAGTCGCACTTCTAAGCCAATTACAATTAAGATAAGAGACAACCAATCAAACAAGAGGCAGTAGGATGCAAGAATTATAAACTAAACCAATTAGACTCATTGAAATTGTCACACCCCAATGATGAAGATGAGACACAAGCATCACTAAGAAATCAATAAGATCTAATTAATTATATACAAGTTTCACACAATCATAAGCAAACACTAGATGAATTAGCCAAGCATAATTAATGAAGAGCAAGCAACAATTATGATAATTGAAGACATACCATAGGATTGGATTAACAAACAAACCAACACACAATGTTTATAGAGTGTTTGGAACCCTTTAAGTTCTTTGGAAAAACACCTACCTAAACCACGGAATCGGACTTAGGGTTTAGGGCTTACAAAAGTGAAGTTATAATGTTATATTTATAGGCGATTTTACGTCGGCAAAGGGTGACGGCGTCACACTTATAGAGTGACGCGTCGACCATTTCGACAAATTGTAGATTTTCTCGTTCGGTCGCGTGGGCTTTTGAACCACCTAAATCCGAGTTCGTATGCAAAAGTTATGGCCAAAACAATATCAACTACTTGGCGCATCTTTGTGATAGTCTTGATCGACTTGTGACGGCGTCACCTTGTGTTTCATGGCGCCGTCGTGTCGCCGTCATTAAGGTTTCGTCTTGGCCACGTTAACCTTGCGACGGCGTCACCTTATATTTATGTGCCGTCCCTTGACTCTGACGCCGTCTTGGTCGCATCTAGGCCGTCCGAGTAACGACGGCCTACTCCTTTAGAACTGACGTCGTCCTTTGAAAACATGCAATTTCGCCTCTGAGACCCGTCGCAAAATTCCTTCCGACGGCGTCGCGGATATCTGATGGCAGTGATCGCCTTATGTTTCAATGACTTTGAGTGTCTCGATTCGACTTTGGCCATTTTCTTCGTATATTCGCGCCTTTTCGTCCAAATAAGCATCATTCCGACATTTTGCCTTCAAGAGACCTAAAAGTGAAAAGGAGCGATATTAAGCAATAACGGATACAAAAGTGATCGAATAAGGGCTTAAATGACCCTCAAAAAGGTACCTTTAAAACCTTATCGGTCTCCTTATTCAATATCAACAATCTCTAAGAGAAAGTCGATAGATTATGTAGGTTCCCGTGAGAATGAAACAAGCCCTTTTAAGAGGAACACGAGTAGCTTGGGAAGATTAGTGCGGTGCATCACTTTGGGTCCATGACGTCTTGTCTTCAATACCAAGTGTTACCTTGGTAACCACCAAGTAGCATATGTAATGAACTGGTTTACGCCTAAGGTTGAATTATTGGAGGCTATTTCTTTTCACCCTTTTCTCATTCATTTCTTTTCACTCTTCAACCCCTTGATTACTACTGAGATTTCATTACGAGAACCTTGTTGGGTTTATTCCAGGTTCTAGCTCTATCTCATCCGCACTCTTCCATTTCTCACTTTTCTCCTTTTTTCATCATACCTAAGGACTCTACACTATCTAGTGGATTGTCCTGGGTGATCCCTCAAACTCTGACAGGGATCGTGGGACGAATACCTAACCTAACCTAACCATCCTTATATCACCATGCATAAAGTAAATTGGTGGGTCTTTTGGTATTGTTCTTTCATTCTTGAAACCAATTGAAAATCATTTGGAAAATCAATCAAGGTACTTGTGATATAATATCAATGCATTTTGTACCTTAATTGTTTTGATCATTTAGAAATGCTCCCCTCCGACATGTGCATATGATTATGAAATTGTTTAGCACATGGAGGCAAGAGTTCTTATGAAATAATTTCTTTGATCACAATTTCCTTTGAAAAAGCCTTTTGATTTTCTTGGTAAATTCTCCCCCTCAAAATGTTCGTTGGTGGAAAGAGTTCTTAGAAGTACTTTCACGATCATATTGCCATACAGAAAACCATTAGAAAATCAATCAAGGTACATTATGTTGAAACATAAAAATCTTTGTACTTTGATAGTTTATTTTCTTTTGAAATGATCCCCCTAAATATGTGCTTCGAGATTCGAAAGCGTTTAGCACATATGGGAGAGCAGCCTGCACTTTTGAATCAAATCGATCATCATTTATCAGATTTCATAATTAAATCACAAATTCTCCCTTGATCAAAAATATCAAACCCTTTGAGATTTTGGATCCCAAGTGATTTAATTAGGTTTAGAAAACATGAGAGAATATGTGGCCTGGTTTAAATACTCATCTTGTTTTTGGATAAATGCTCCTCCTCCATCATGTGTATCATATATTAAAATCGTTTGGCACATGGAGGCAGGAGTGCCTTTAAAGGACTAAAATAGATTTGAGATTTAAATCAAGATCTCTCCCCCGATCAAAAATATCAAACCATTTGAGATTTGTGGTCCCAATTGATTTAAACCATTTAAAAATTTTTGGGGAAAGGCGTGGGCTGATTTAATTTTGAAAATTGATGATAAGGATCAATCTAAGACATTAAAGATTGTTAGTGTCGTATGATAGTTTTAATGAGATCTTTAAGTAAATAAAACAATTTCACAATCAAACAAGACGAGAAAAATTTCATTTGAAAGATCTTTGAGTTTTAAAAAAATCATACCATGACATAACATTAAATCTTTAACTCATCACTTTATTACGTACAAATAGACTTTTATGAAGAAATATCGTTTGAAAATATTTTAATTTAAAATCACTCTCCCCCTCAATCAATAGTCGTTGATTGAGTGACTTAAGATTTGATAAAATGAAGTCCGGTTGATTTCTAAAATTTGAGTTCAATTTGTTTTCAAAAAAATATTTTTCCATTTTCAAAAAGAATAATTTTAAAATTGTTTTGTCAAAAAAGGTATCCACTACTTGTCTTGCACAAAGATCGTTAGGTGGAGAAAAGTAGAAGCCGCTCATTGTTCTTTGTGAGGCTTGAAAGAAAACCATCTGGCGACCTGCAGTGAGACCTCAAGTTGCATCTATCGTGCCAACTATCCATAGAGATCCAATTAAGCTCCGTTTCTTTTTGTCGACCCAAGAAATAGTTACCCTTTCCTTTCGGCATCCAATCATCTTCATTTGTGGGATCCGGATCGGGAACATTTTATATACCAATATATCCGCATATGTTAGTGGACATACGATATATGGTGGTCGACAACACCCAAAACAAGAATCGACTAATAAAAGTCAATTTAACATATCAACTAGATTATAAAAGGCATGGTAATTATGTGTTTATCAAACTATAGTCATCTAATCCTAATAATTATATCCTAAACACCTAGTCCTTCGACATAGGCAAATATCATTTTAGTTAAGCAACGTGGGATAATTAGATAAGCCCGATAGATGATATAAATTTGAAAACATTCTCCCCTCAATCAATGAGTCTTTCTCGAAAAGTTTTAAAAGCGGCAGAAGTCATTGATTGGGTTTTGCAAATTTATGAAAATACCAAATCGATTGATTTTAAAGCAACTTATTTTCCACCATTTTGTTAAAACAAATATTTTGAAGAAATTTAGAAGGAAAAATATTTGAGTAGGAACTGTGATTCTTGACATACTTTCCTCATTTTGTTTTAGGACAAGTGCACGAAATATTTGAAAATTGGCTTAGCAACACTTTCCTTTCTTGAAGAGCGGTTGCTATAAAATAATAGCAAACCATAGTTTAAGCACGGGTTATAGTCGAAATAACGCAAGCCATGGTTTAAGCACGGGTTCTGATCAAATAACTCGCAAGCCATAGTTTATGACATGTTTTGAAAAGAATATTTACACCTTCTGCTCGAACTTCATCTATGGTCCCGTGCCATTGTTGAATGACATTTCTAAGACCGTAGATGTTATCGATACTAGAAGACATGTCTTGAGAAAACATATTTTTGGTATTTTTTCAAATTTTCTGATTTTTATGGATTTTTGTTCGTTTTATATTTTTCTATTTGGTTTTTGATAAATATTTACAAAGATAGAGTAGATGATATAGTTTAAGAAGATGATGATACGAGTACCGAGATAAGGATATCGAACAACCCCGTTGAAGAAGATAGAAATCGTCATCTCTTAAACATCCACCACCAAAGCTTCCGAGGCTCTTGAAAAGAAGGAATTGAGCCTTTAAGAAAGAGAGACTTTGGCAGCTTCCACCCAAACCGAAAATCCTTTTCGAAATGATTCAAAGCTTTCTTTCAAGCTTGCCTTAGCCAGGTGCACAAAGGAGCACACCGTTATCATGAATATTGTTGCTCCTTTTAAGAATGATCATTGATTCTCCGTTCGGGGTTATATCATCAGATAGAATAGCAACGTATCATCCCAGACTTGATTAAAATCTTCTCATATTTCTTTTCTACTGAATTCTGAAGCGATCCATACCAAAATGCTGTCAAGAGACCACTTCCCTCAAGTAGATGAATTGATGCAGTCAGTCTCTTAGAATAGAGCTCACGAACCCGAATACACATACCCAAAGACAGAGAAACTTATAATCATCGAAGTAACAGATTAAGTCCGATAGCCAAAGAATAACCCCGATGTATACTTTTCTCTCCCAAGAAAGTGTATGAAGCTCAAGAACCGGAAGTACCAATGCCCAAAGAGAGAATAACAGATAACATTGAAGAAGCAGCCGAATCATCGATTATCTCTCGGGATGTCAACTCGGAATAAGTGATTATATCTCTAATCACCGATTAAGCTCTCAAGTAAACAATTGGCGTCCCCAATGTACACAATCTCTCTCCCGGATGATTGCGATAACATCGAAATCATCACACACTTGTACCTCTTTTATCTTGAACAGCTCTCTTACATCTCTTCCCCACATAGATGGAACAAGAACAATAAGCGCCATGAGTCAAACCTTGAGTTTCTCTGCGTAATGACATTTGTCTTCCCAGATATCTTCAATAACTTAGAAGTATTAAGTTCATCAAGTTTACTCGCGTTTGGGTGCGTGTCTCCTTCCCTTTCTCTGGTTTTGATACTTGTAATCGGAACACATAATAAGCCCGTATACTAGAAATCTGTTGAGAAGAACACTTGAACTCTTGTAAGAATCAACTTTCTGTGGAAGAATGTGAGCAAGTCTAATTGGGGATTAAATATGGCATTTCACTCTCCCCCAATTAGTGCTCTCCCCTAAACCAACAATCTGTTTGAAAAATGCCCAGATTAAGAAGAAGTCTTTAGATTGTTAAATGCAACTCGTCTTTAGTCTTCTAACATGCAAGAGAAAATGTAGAACAGACTGTAGACTCGGCCTTCTTCAAGATTGTCCAGTTGGGGAATAGATAGTTAACATCTTCATCTCACCAAAAAGCATCCCAATTAACTTACATCTTGCAAGTCCCCTTAACTAAAATCTCTCCCAATCAAACAAGAACAGAAAGATGTTCATCAAGGAAATCAACAATCAGCCCGCAACAAACACACGAAAGGGTAACATCAAACAACCAATCACATCAAACAAGAACAGAGAGATTGTTCGGAATCATCATGTTGATGTGTACGTGAAGCATTAACCGGAAGCACTTTGTCGATAAACTTATCAGTCCGTGAGAAGATGTCAACCAACGAATCTTAGAGAAGACTCCATGTGAAGATGACCCGATAAGAAGAAGCTCGGTTCTTACATGAGTTTGGAGCCGTTTGACCATTTATTCAAAGATATCAATCAACCATGCAGTAAATTCAAACTTCTTCTCCCCCTCAAGAATTGCATACGGAGTTGCCATTCTTGATTGAATAAGTGAAAATCATCCAAATGTATTCTATTCACACTTCTCCCCCTCAAAAGTAGCGTATGATGTCGCCATCGTCATTATAATTGAGCAAGTGGAATAGGAAAACAATCAACAGTAGTTCGGTTCACTTGATGACTGAAAGCGCATGGAAAAAGCATGAAGCATGTTGATGAGAATGGTCATAATTGAGAAGATTTCTCTTCTTCCGAAGATAATGCACACTGAAGCGTACACATTTCTTTTCTTTAGCAAGCGAGGCTTGAACTGTCGTGTTCAAACGTCATAAGAAGATTTCTCTTCTTTAAAAGATAAAGCGCACTGAAATGTACACTTTTCTTTTCTTTGAGGAACGAGGCTTGAACTGTTTTGTTCAAACATCATTATCTCTCTCTTTTCAACTACTCTTGGCAAACTTGTAATCAATCCCATTATCATTCCGTAGGCTCTTTGTCGTGACAGTTGATGGAGAAAACCCAATATGATGAATTTGACACTGAAGTAAACTAGCTCGAAGTCGTGACTTCAAATTGCACATATGTAACAAAGAGCGGTGCTGAGAGTTCATCCTCCATTGAATCCCTAAGTACTCTATACTCTTCAACCAACCAACCATCAAGTATTAGACGTACATCACCTCTTGAAAATCCACAATTTAATATGACAATGAGCACTACAACGTAACTCCTTAAAGTGATAGTTATTTAGTGGTGGTGTTAGGAATTAGAAATTCCGGTATTAAAGTCGGTCACCTTCAAGTATATGTAATCGTTAGAAAGCTCGTAGTCGTAGTTCATTAAGTTAAGTAGTAATTCGCTTAAGTAACACCGTGGAGGACGGACGGGTCTTTACCCATCGTATGCACGATCCATGCCCAAAGAGTGGCGATTTATGTAAGACTATAAATACTCTCTACCTCCCAAGGTAGAGAGTTGGAGCTCATAATAATATCTTTCACTTTCTCTCACTAAGTTCCCTAAACCTCTAACTTTCTCTCTAGAATTCCATCTTATACGCCACCTTGTGTTATGGTTTGATGTGTATGTGAAAGTTATATCTTACAATTGGTATCAAGAGCCATGGTTAGATCATATCTTGCACATCTTTGGATTTATAGTGGTTTTTAGGTGGTTTTTGAGTTTGAAAAAGTTTAGTGGTTTTGCATCATTTGGTTGATTTCTTGTGTTAAAGTTTGAATTTTGTTGGTACTTTTGTGTTTAGAATCATCAAAAGTGTTTAGGTTTTCATTTGGTAAGCTTGAATCATCTTGGTTGGGTTGTTTTGGATTGAAAAGTGGTGTTTATATGGTTTTCATGGTAGCGAGTTAGCTCACGGATAACATTTCTTCATAGCGACTTACTGATGTTAAAAGTTAGCGAGTTAGTGCTAGCGAGTTAAAGGACAAGTAGTGGAATCTCCACCACGGGTAGCGATTGGCTAGCGACTTGGTCGATGTTGAGTTGCTCTTTAGCGACTTGTGTTTCTAGCGACTTGTGTAGCGAATTGTCGACAAAATTTGGCTAGCGACTTGGACCCAGGCGAGTTACTACTTAGCGACTTGCTTTCTATCTAGCGACTTGGGCTTCTAGCGACTTGGACCATGGCGAGTTACTACTTAGCGACTTGCTTTCTATCTAGCGACTTGGGTGTCTAGCGACTTGGGCGTCTAGCGAATTAACTGTAGCTTAATTAGGTATTTATTTCTAGCGACTTAGAGCTTTATCATCTAGCGACTTGAGTGATTGTTTACGGTTTTCTCTTGATTTAGTAAAATCCGTGAAAGAATCTATTTCGGTTTAATCATAGAGTTATAAAATCCGTATAACTGTTAACATGTCTACCAACGCTCCCTTGTCATCTCCATCGTTGCCGAGGATGTTCAAGCGGTGGCTCGGATACTCGCCCACCAATGCTTGACAGAATCCGACTACGATTCTTGGGCTCAACGAATCGATTGTATTGCCTTGGTAAGGAAAATGGTGTAAACATTCTCAAATCCATTGATGAAGGACCATATCGGGTTGAGACGACTAGAGACATACTTGATACTAATGAAGATGGTACTCTGTCTACGGAATGGATAGACCTAAGATGTACAATGAGCTTGATAATGAGGAGAAAAGAGATTCGATGCGAGATATCGGGGCTTCAAACATTGTTCTTCAAGGTCTTCCTAAAGACATCTACAAGTCGATCAATCATAACACCGATGCAAAGGCGGTTTGGGATAACATCAAGATGCTTCTCTCGGGGTTCGAATTAACTATAGAAGACGAGAATCCCAACCTATGACGAATTTGAGCACTTCAAGATGAAACCAGATGAGAGTGTTTATGAGTACTATGTGAGATTTCATAAGTTAGTGAATGACATGAGGAACATCGAATGACTATGCCTAATATTGACTAAACTCAAAGTTTGTGAACAACATGAATCCCGAATGGCACAAGTTTGTTACTTACGTGAAACTCACTAAAGGATGAAGCATACAAACTATGAGCAACTCTATGCCTTCCTCCTTGAATGAGAGACATGCTATGTTTGAAAAGTTGATTCTCAATCAGTTCAAAACCAACCAGGGTGAGACAAGTTAGTCTAATGACTCAACAGCTTTCTACTCAAACATTGGAATCACAACCAAAGCATCACAAGTCATACCCTTGGGTAATGGTAATCACAAACTCATCCCCGATCCTCGGTTCAAACAAGGCGATCTTGATGCACACGTGGGTAACATCATTAATCAACTTGCTCTTCTCATTAGTCAAAACATGAATTCTCTCCACAAACCAACAACAACCTCGAACGCATCTAACCCACATAATCAAGCCCTTTGTTAAAGATGGAAGGATCGTGCAACCGATTCGGGAAAGACAGATGATCGGGGAAGGGTGGTGCCGGTAGAGGATATGTGGGCAACGTAATCGAGGAAGAAATGGTAACCAAGGTCAAGCTAAGACAATCAAATGCTACAAGCTGTGGTGGTGAAGGACACATTGCAAGAAGCTCGCGCATCTCAGCGCCCACGAGATCTTTGATACTTGAGAGATAAGATGTTGCGGCACAAGCTCGGGACAATGGTGCTGCGTTGGATGAAGAGGAATTGCTTTCTTCTTGAGGGCAATGCCAAGACCTATGATGCAGATGTGGATGAGCGGACTGTTCAGAGATAGGTCACAATCATCGAACGCCTTTCAAGTCGTGATCGTGATGCATACGATTACGATGTAGATGATGGACCCATCGCACACACAATCTTTATGGCTAGCATCTCTCCAATGGCTTCTCCCAAGATCTCTTCTTCACCACAAGCTGGCCCATCCAAGGACAAACTCATCTACGAGGTATTAAAGCTATACGATGATGCGATGTGCAGCAGATGCATGACAAAGTACAACCAATCGAAACCTTTGAATCAAAATTGAAAATATGGGTAATATCAATATTGTCCCATATGATCAATACGTGAAACAAAGTGGAAGTGAAGTTGTACCAAGTGATGTATCTTCTGCGGTCAACAATGACTATGTCTTTGATGAATACACCGCATGTGCTCGATGATTACGTAATTTCGAACTAAATGCCTATAAGGAACGTGTTGCTATTTATGAACAACGCTAAATTTGAGTTGACCACTCGTGAGCGGAAATGGATGACCAAGTGCGTAAGAATTAGAAAAAGTAATTTTAGAGAAGAAATCTTGAAACAAGAATTAAATTCTTTGCAAGAAAACTTTCTAAACAAATAAGCAAAACAAGAACTTCAAGAAAATGTGAAAATGCTTAAGCAAGAATTTAATGCAAAAGAATCAAAGCTCTTGAGAGATTTTTCTAATCTGAAAACTTTGAAAAACAAACTTGAAAACAAGTTGTACATACAAGGAAACACCATTCGGATTTGCTCACATGATCACTAAGCATAGAGTTCTAGCGATAAGCATAGTGTTCCCTGTAGAGGAACCAAATCCGAGGTAATTAAAAAGGCTAGAAATGCTCAAAAGGTAATTTATGATGGTAATGAAGTCCTTAAGCCTAAGCGAGAAACCTAGTTGCGTTGAGTGCACCGAGGAAGATAAGAAATCGATGAAGTCACTAGGAAAGGATGAACAAAAACTAGATGACCCCAAATGCAAAGAAGAACATAAATATCACTCCTCATGATTATAAGAAGGAAAAGCTGGATTGCATTAAACAAGTTTAAGCCTCGGACTTTGTTGACTCCAGAACAAGTCTTACGGAAAATGGATTTAGATAAGCGAGAAAGCGAAAATATTGTAGAAACAAATCCTCCCTTTGGAAAATGCCTAAAGCTCTGTATCCTCTAACACACCAATGCATCTTGTTCCTAGAACAATTGCCACTAAAAGCAATATCTTAATTAGCCAATACGTTATTTTTCAACTATTTGTTGATTTTGAGAAAACTTGCAAGAAAAGGATCACACCCACGGCATAATCAAGGAGAAAGGGTTTTGAACAAATGAAAGAATGCTATTTAGCGAGGTCATGCCCTTCTTTAAACTATTAAAGGATCACTTTGAGAGTCTTAAAAGGGGATAAAAGCAGATATTAAGGAATGGAAAGGAATTTGATGCAATAATAGTTGAAATTAGTGATTATGAGCGTGCACTAAAATATAATGAGATTGAGAGAAAGAACACGCATACATTGAATGAGAATCTTATTCTTGAATGTGTTGCTCAAGATGTCTTTTTCATCGCTTCAAATTGCTCTATTAATCGTCCAAATTTCATGAACTATCTCGGCCTCGAAAGTCTCCCATGATCGTGTCATTGAGCTTGAAAAACTAACTCTAAACTTAATGAGAAAATTGAACCGGATGATCATGACAATTTGGTTAAACATTTTCTAAACTAGAAGTTGAGTATTTTAATCTACAACTAAAATATCAACATCTCAAAGAAAATGTCAAAACTTCAAATTTCAAGACATCTTGAGATGCTCGAGTTTGATGCGATTTTCAAATTAACAAGCGAGATGAATGATTCATGCTCGGTGTAACACGATCGAGAAAGTTGAAAGCCCAATCTCTCAATTAAAGGGTCAAACGAACAATATGCGGGCTCCCAAATGCCTCCTTCTTTAGATTCTCGGAATTCTCAAACGTTTCATCTTCAAAACCTAGTAAATGCTTTACAAAAGGAAAGCGAAAGTTTCCTAGAAGAAAATGAAAAGGTTAACGTCATTTCAATGAGTTGTTTGAATCAATTAAAGTCACTCGTAACAAAAACAACGAACAAATAACTTCATTGCAAAAGGAAATTGAGAATCGAAGAGTCGTAAAAGGGAAAATGCCAATGATCAATGCGGAGAATGTTGTACCTAAGCTTCACTCACGGTAATAAATGCTTTATCTGTGACATATGTCCCCTCACCCTAAGGAACAACAAACTTGCCAATCAAACATATTTCTCATCCCTTAAGGATTGCTTAGAATGCCTGCGTGAGATTGTTGAAGAGGATAAGCTAGAGAAACCTCATGATAATGCAATTGGACATGCATGCCTATATGCCAAACGATCTCAAGAAATCTTAGAATGTTTGATCACAATATGCCCAAAGACTTTAGGTGAGAGAGTTAACCCCTTGATTCCATGCTCAATGCCTAAGGCCAAACATGACATGCACTCGATTCCCAATGGTTTGAATGTGAGGAGTAGTGTTCCAAATGAGTAGGTCGATTTTAGATCCATCAATGCTAGGAAAGTGAACTCAAATGTGCCTTCTAGGAGTACTAATGACAGTACCTCTAGTGTTATGAAAGTGAACCTTAGTGCACTGCATGTAGTTCGGATCCCAACATCTAAGCGGTGGTGCAAAGAGTAGTAAAACAAACTAATGTTCCCATTCCTCTGCTGTGAGTAATCGGTGACATTAAAGGGAGCGGTCAAAGTCTCAAGACAATACAAGGAATGATAGGACCTCTCAAGCTAAGAATGTGCCTTGGAAGAGTAGAAGAACAATCTAGGAACCTTAAGTTTGAATCGAATAAAACGAATCGTGTTGATTCTAGTATTTGCCATAGGCGTCTTGTAATTAATTGAATTCGATACTATTTGCAAACCTTGTACCGATGATTGCTTGAATTACATTTCTAATCATGAATGTGATGTCAATGTTACGCCTAATGATGTTAATTGTCCGATTAATGTTGTTAATGCTAAAATTCATGCTAAAAAGGCTAAAAGGCAAAAGCGAAAGAGAGTTAGAAAACAATGGAAACCCACAGGAAGAACATTCAAAGAATAGGCTCTTATTGGATACACATTGGTCATAAGACTAATCGAGATAATGCCCACTAGAAAATGGATGCCTCTTGGTAGAACTATTCCCTTGAAGTGGTCACATGCTGTAAATAGGGCTAATACGACACTAGTATTGCATCTATTCACAATGATTTCATTACTTCACCGTCTGATATGAATGCTTCTATTTCGATGTGGGTGGTCCAACTGTTGCTACTAACCAAATGGAACCCATTCTTGCATGGGGATCCCAAATATCCATTATCCATTCTTGTCTCGTGTTCAACCGCGGATCGTTCAAATCGCTCGTGGTACTGGACTCAGTTTATTCCAAGCATATATTTGGAGACCGGTCACGGCTCATGAACTTAGTGAGCAAATTCATCGGACTGTTAGATTTGGTAATGATCATTTCGATGCTATTATGGGTTATGGAGATTATGTTGTTGGTGATAGTGTCATCTCTAGAGTGTATTATGTGGAAGGTTTAGGTCATAATCTTTCTCTCTGGTCAATTCGTGATTCCGACCTAGAAGTAGCCTTGAAAACATACCGCTTTGTTAGAGATCTTAATGGAAAGGAACTGCTGAAAGGAACTCGTGGCTCAAACCTTTACACTATCTCTATCGATGACATGATGAGAGCTTCACCAATGCTTATTATCAAAGGCTTCTAAAACAAAGTCATGGTTATGGCATCGTCGTCTCAATCACTTGAACTTCGGCACCATCAACGATCTTTCCGAAAGGACTTAGTTGTAGGTCTACCTAGACTAAAGTATGAAAAGGATCATCTTTGTTCAAAGATGTCAATTGGGAAAAAGCAAAGTATGCCCATAAACCCAAACCTACTAACTCATCACGAAGTTCTTCATATGATTCATATGGATTTATGTGGACCAATGAGGGTGCGAGAATATCTTTGGAAAGAAATATGTGTTAGTTGTGGTTGATGATTATTCTAGATTCACCGGGTCAAGTTATTAAGGACAAAGGATGAAACTCCGATATCATCATCAAACTCATCAAACAATTGCAGTTTAGACTAAACAAAACTGCCGTAATCATCGAGCGAGCACAATGGAACCGAGTTTGTCAACAAACAACTTAGTGAATTCTATGAAAGCGTTGGAATCACCATCAAAGAAGTGTTCCACGAACCCCTCAGCGAGCGGTGTAGTTGAAAGACGAAATCGTACTCTTGTTGAAGCTGCTAGAACAATCTTGATCTACTCAAAGGTTCCAATGTTTCTCTCGGGTCAAGCAATTGCCACCGCATGCTACACACAAAATCGTTCCTGATTCACACCATTCATGGAAAAACTCCATACGAACTTGTCCACAACAGAAACCTAATTTATCTTTCCTTCGTGTGTTGGTGCCTTGTGCTATCCAACTAATGAGGTCAAGACTTGGGTAAACTTAGAGCTAAAGTCGACATTGGAGTATTTGTAGGATATGCACCAAACAAAAAGGATACCGAATCTACAACAAAAGAACCCGAAATATCATGGAAACAATTCACGTTACGCTTGATGAGTGACCGGTCAAATGGCTCTGGACACTCCACTGTGGGACCCGCACTTCAAAACAGGTCCTATTGGTTCATCCCTTGTTCCAAACTCCTCACATGAAACGCCATATGTACCTCCATCCAAGATGATGTAAAGAAATTGTTTGATCCAATGTTTGATGAACTGTATGAGTCTACTACTAATGAGGTGCGATCCTTCAACAGAGGATGCTCATATTCCGTGAATGAAGTCAATCCATCAGTTTCGATCGTAAGTCAAGAAGCACCGCTTCGATCCTTCATCTCATCTACAAATCATCATTCTTCAAATGTACATCATGGAAATGTTTCGCATCAATGATGAAGTTAATCCCTTTATGACTCCTCGAAGATGCTCCATTTGAAAACATATTTGCTACTCCCGAATCATCATCGGAACCATCTTCTTCGTGGAGACATCGACTCAGCCTACCTCGGTTCCTCAACAAATGCCACATGAACACCTCGTAAAATGGACTCACGATCATCCATTAGACAACATCATTGGTAATCCTCTCGTCCTGTATCAACCCGGAAGCAACTCGCAACCGATGCCTTATGGTGCTTCTTCAACTCCGTACTATCCAAGATCGAACTAAAAGATGTTAAAAGCAATATGAATGAAGATAGTCGGTTCAATGCTATGCAAGATGAAATTCATGAGTTTGATCGTCTTGATGTATGGGAGTTAGTACACGCTCAGTTGTGCTATGATTATAGCTCTAAAATGGATCTTCAAAGTAAAACTTGATGAGCATGGTGATGTGTTGAAGAACAAGGCTCGATTAGTTGCTAAAGGATATCGCCGAGAGAGGGTATAGACTTTGAAGAATCTTTTGCTCGGCTTGCTCGAATCGAGGCTATCGTAATCTTTCGGCTAATGCCGCTAGTAAGAACATGGTAGTTTATCGGATGGACGTAAGACGGCATTTCGAACGGAGATCTTAAAGAAGTCGCTCACGCCGCCCAACTGAAGGATTTGTGAATCAAGAGCATCCTACTCGCTTATCGTTTGAAGAAGGCTCTTTACGGTTTAAAGCAAGCTCCAAGGGCATGGTATGATACACTATCAAAGTTTCTTCTATCAACCGGATTCATCAAAGGAGCGATTGATCCTACATTGTTCACCGTGAAGTCGCAAACATTTGATTCATGTTCAAATTTATGTTGATGATATTATTTTTGCCTCGACCGACCCAATGGAATGTGATCGTTTTCAAATGAAATGAGTTCAAAGTTTCAAATGTCAATGATGGGACAAATGTCATTTTCTTGGGATTACAAATTTCTCAAAGTCCGGAGGCATTTTCATAAATCAATCTAAATATGCAACAGATTTTAAAGAAATTTGATTTGATTCAAGTGACCTCGTTGACACCCCCATGATTGACCGAACCAAACTAGATGAGGACCTCTCGTGGATCATGATTGACCAAACTAAATATCAGTATGATTGGATCCCTGATGTATCTCACCGCTAGTAGACCGTACATTTTGTTCTCTCATGTGCATGTGTGCAAGATACCAGCTAAGCCTACTAAAAGCACCTTGAAGCGAGTTAAGCAGGTCTTCGGTATCTCCAAGGAACCATCAATATGGGACTATGGTACCAAGGACACCGTATGTCACTAACGGCCTATGCGAATCTTTGATCATGCGGGTTGTCAAGATACACGTCAAGTCGTCGGAGGTGCTCGGCTTTTAGTGATAAGCTTGTGGTGGTCTTCAAAGAAGCAAATGAGTACTTCTATTTCCTCTCAGAGGTTGAATACATAGCCATGTCATCTTGTTGTGCTCAAATCTTATGGATGAGATCTCAATTATCGACTATGGCTTTGAATTCAACAAAATCCTCTCTCGTGATAATAAAAGTGCTATTGCTCTCTCATGCAACAACGTTCAACACTCTAGAGCAAAGCATATCGACATTCGACATCATTTCATCGAGGAACAGTGGAAAAAGGTGTGGTGGAACTATATTTTGTGAGGTCTCGAATATCGCTTAGCTGACATCTTCACCAAAGCTCTTCCAAGAGAACGTTTGAGTTTATTCTTCCACGCCTTGGTTTGAAAAGCCTTCAACCAGAACTCTCAAACGTCTTGAGAGGAAGACGAGGAGTAAAGGTCTATCTTCATCTATCTCTTGTAAATAATTTTGAAAAGCAAAATACAAAATTATAAAACCTTCAAAATTCAAATAGAAAATATAAAACTTTCAAAATCCATAAAATTTGAAAATTTGAAAATCTTCAAAAATATTGTCATTTTGTCATGTTTCTCTCAATTCGATTATATCTACGGTCTTTGTCTGTCATTCAAAGAATGACACGGGACTTTAGATGTTGTTCGAACTTTAAAAAAAAAAAAAAAAAAAAAAAAATCAAAAAAAAATCAAAAAATATTTTGGGAGAAAGAGAAATGGTTTATTGTCATTTTCAGCAATAACCCGGTTTTAAAGAAAGAACAGAGCCATGTTTTACCATGTTTTCAAATTCTATGCTCTGATTCTATAAACATTTATCTGTGAAAACTAAATGCTTTGAAAAATAACTCAATCTCTATTTTTGATAATCATCGGACTTATTTGTCAAAATCTCTATCTCTCAATCAACAACCTACGCTATTGATTGAGGGGAGAATGATTTCAATTAAATTAAAAAGTTATTTGGCATTAAAATTGTTTTCAAAAGATATACATGCATGTTTTATAAATGGAGTTTAAAGTCTTAAAATCCGATCCTTATCAGCTCAAACGCTTTCACAATCAAGTCAAAATTCTCCTTAAAGCTTTCAAATCAATTTAATTATACGAGATCACAAATTTCAAATGATTTGATAATTGTGATCGGGGAGAATGTGTGATTTAAATTGGATTTAAACCGATAATTAGGTAAATGGTTATAATAGGATGTACATGCTATCCGCCCACATGTGACAAACGATTTCAATTTTTCAATGCACATGTTGAGAGGAGCATCTATCTTAAAACCTTTGATTTAAAACGTGATCATTTATCCTAATGTGTGTTCCTCTAGTATGTGCAAAACTCTTTTCAAACCTCGAGGCACATATTGAGGGGAGCAAATTTATGGAAACCTCATCCTTCCGGAAATGCCATATTTACTTGATCCGTTGAGGAAGCGATGTTGATATCTTTAGAAAATGGTAATCAAAGAAGTTAATTCTTTCTCTTGCCTCCGTGTGCAAAATTTCTTTCAAATATGTGATGCACATGTTGAGGGGAGTTCTCGTTCTAAAATATCAAAACAATTCAGTACAAAATGCTTTGATTATATATCACAAGTATCCGAATTGATTTTCAAATGGTTTTCAATTGATCCAATGGCGGATGAACAATACCAAATTGACCGACCAACTTTACTTTATGTACGGTGATATAAGGATGATAAGGTTAGGTATTGGTTCCCATGATCCGCCAAAACTGAGGGATCTACCCAGGACAATCCACTAGTTAGTGTAGAAGTCCTTAGGTATGATGATAAAAGGAGAAAATGAGATAAGGGAAGAGTGCGGACTAAGACCGAGCTAGTATCGAATAAACCCAACAAGGTTCTAGCTATGAAGTCTCGGTAAGCACCAAAGGTTGAAGAATTAAAAGAATTGAATGTAAAGGGTGAAAACATATAGCCCTCCATTTATTCAACCTTAGGCGAAACCGGGTTCAATTCATATGCTCTTGATGGAAACATCGTATTGAAGACAAGACGTCATGGACCCAAAGGACGACCGCACTTCAACTTCCCAAACCACTCAAGTTCCTCTTAAAAGGACTTGTTTCATTCTCACGGGAACCGACATTATCTATCGACTTTCTTAGAGATGGTTGATATTGAAGAAGGAGACCCTCCTAGTCTCCGTTATAGGATCCAAATATGCACTAATTGAGTCTAGAGCCACGAGATCATCAATAAATCTCATTAGGACACTTTCAATGAAGACTCTACGTTTCACACAATGTGGAAGAGATTATAACTGAGTCCCACGCATTATCCTTGTGGTATTGCTGTAACATCCGAGTGATATGTTTACATATTCACAATGAAGATGGAAAGCCTCTCCGAGCCAACATCAAACAAGCTCCTGGTAGGTGGCATGTGAGATCTATTTTATAGATCAACCATGTGACAACTGAACAGAAACAATGGGGCGATTCAATCTCTTGAATCAAACCTGGTTCAGGTTAGGGATTGACGGATACCTTTGAAAAACCGGTCTTTGGGCTTATAAACTCTTTTCTTTAGCACATCGACCGTGTACTCATTTTTCAAATCAAAAGGTATTTTTATGATTGATAATTGATTTTCAATAAAACCTTCGTTGTATTGCAAAAACAATTTCTATTGAGCAATACACGATTGTTCTTCAAATCTCTTTTCATCAATCAGTGGACTTAATATTCGCTGGTTCACTCACTCCGTGTTGTCTTCTTTGAGATGTTCCGGTTTGAGAACAGCTAGAACACCGCGAAACCACGTCAAGGAGATTCTTAGAATCCTACACGATCACAGTAAGATTTGTACCGATCAACGGGAACCGTGGGCGTGTACCTCAATTCAACGAAGTGATCAAAGACACTTACGTGCGATTTGTTGCTAATCGTTGTATGCAGTCGCCCGACGCTTTGCAATGATCGTAATGAAGCGGTCAATCCATAGCCGCATGCTCACTTAACATTCAACTCAAAAGAAATCATGATTAGTGCATCAATGACTCGATATTTTCACTCCATGCTCGCCATGGCTGCCAATATCGTGATTCAACAAATGCTTCCGCCACTCGATGAAAGAATTCATGATCCGTAATGTGAGCATGTCGGTCCCAAAGTCACAACACCACAATGGATGTCTCGTAGATTTTTGATAGCCGATGATCTCCAAAGATGGCTCAAACTCATCATCACATGGATCAAGAAAGACCTCCACTTGGAATAACCAAACATGCAATGTGAAGAATCAATGACTACGAGCTTATGAGCAAAGGACTACATCAAGAATGCAAGATCAACTGACTAATGTAATATCTATTTGTATTCAATGTAATTTTGGTGTATAATTGAGGTGACCTCCTTAGGGGAGATTGTTAGGAATTAGAAATTCCCGGTATTAAAGAGTCGGTCACCTCAAGTATATGTAATCGTTAGAAAGCTCGTAGTCGTAGTTACATTAAGTTAAGTAGTAATTCGGCTTAAGTAACACCGTGGAGGACGGACGGTCTTTACCAATCATGCCCCGATCCACCACCCAAAGAGTGGCGATTTATGTAAGACTATAAATACTCTCTACCTCCCAAGGTAGAGAGTTGAGCTCATAATAATATCTTTCACTTTCTCTCACTAAGTTCCCTAAACCTCTAACTTTCTCTCTCTAGAATTCCATCTTATACGCCACCTTGTGTTATGGTTTGATGTGTATGTGAAAAGTTATATCTTACAGGTGGTAAGAGCCCAATTCCCCCAAGTGATAAAAGAAAAGGAAAAGTCACCCAAAAATAACTATATTTCCAAGTCTTCATTTTTGAAAATATTAAAAGCTCGAACAAGGATCTTGAAGAATCTTCATCCAACCATCCCCGATACCTCAGGATACTAAGTGCACTCGCCCGTGATATTTCACTTCAACCTCAAATAATTAATAGTGAATTAACGCCGTTATCACATCTTCGTTAAAAGCTCAAATCTAGCCTCCTTTGACGCTTTAAGTGAACTATGATAATGGTTTCATCCCACCATGGTTAAAAGCACATAACCCCGTAAAACCATGTAATAACCAAACTGCCATGAAGACAATCCAAACATACACCCAATTCATGAAGTACACCCATTTATCCCTTCTTCAAAGTGGAAACCGTAGCACCAGCATCAGATAAGATTCGCATAAATGCTTTCCTTTCTCCGTGATGGTTCCATCATCACGAGATTTTACAATTCTATGGTTTAAACCGAGAAACGGTTTCTTTAGATTTTACAAAACCAAGAATAAACCGTAGATGGATCCGAAATGCACTTAATGATTACTGTGATGTTTCCATTATCACGGATTTTACAAATCTATGATTTAAACCGAGAAATAGTTTCTTCAGGGATTTTAAAAATCAAGACTAAACCGTAAACAATGTCGGTTTGAATGTGTTATGACAAATTTGGTTTACGTGAATATCTGCTTTAGAGGAGCATGCAACGGTTCATCAACGATTCATTCTACATCATCAATAGTATCATCAACAATTCATTACCCATATGTAGACAACTTCACAAACCATACCGAGTTAAGTAGTATCTACTAATTCCCCGAGGTTGACCGTAAACCAAAGTACACGCTTTCTCCCCATGATGGTTTCAAGTTTCGAAGCATCATAACGTAATCGAACATTTGCACGAGAAGTTCTTGTCATAAGCAAACATCTTGAAAGATCATGAATGTCGTTGAGGATTTTAAAGATTTTGATTAGACGATGAAGTATCATAGACATGTCAGTAGCATTGAGTAACCCATGAAAATTGCGATTACGTCTCATCCAACAAACCCTTTGGTAAACACATCATTCACGAGTTACGTAGAGACAATTGTTGTGACCACTAGAAGAAGTAAATCCGATATATCAATGCTTGAACATGAAGTAGAATTTCCCATATTTGTTACTTAAGCTTGTACTAACTCTTGTGAAGAAGAAAACGATGTACCCAATGTACAAAACCTCTCGACATATCCTCAACCGTGTGAGACACCGAAGTTATAGTTACGTTGTGGGTTAAGTGAGAAAGAATCACAAAAGTAACTAAATAGCCAAGTCTTTATCACACTCTATAAATGCCCAAACAAGTCATCTTTGCGGAAGGGTAGAAAGAAAGAAGATGAAATAAGTAAACGCGCCCGAAAAACCTCACTTCAAGTCCAATTAAGAAATACCGTACAAACATCCCCATAGTCAACCTTGTTCTAGTATCAAATCAAGCCGTGACATAATATTTTTCGTGAAAATGTATACCCCAGAGTATCAAACCTCATAGCACAATAAGTCTCATCAATTACTCTTATCAATTCTCAAGTTGCATCATCAAATCGCACATCTTATATCTCATTATTATCAAATCTCATATTTTGAGAAGCCCATCTGTCAATTATCCAAAACCAAGTCATCACATATACTACTCAAGCCCGGTCCAATGACTTTTCTCAAAACGCACCCTATGATCCAAATAAAAATCCCACCCAGTCAAACCGTACATAAACAAACCTAACTCCCATATCAATTCATGCCCATATCCGGTTTTAATCATTGTCATACCACTCATTTTTCAATATTAAAAAAATTGTATCCAATAGTTCTTTTGAATGAGAAAATCGGATGACAAAATTTTATAAGTCCATGTTTGTGCTTAACGAGATACACAATATACTATTCCATGTATACAAATTGATTTCAACCCCAAACTCCAATAACGTTATATACTCATAGAGGCCCAAACTCTACTAATCCAAACCCACATCCGATCCAATATCTGAAAAGCCCAAAACCAATAATTATCACTCTATATCCAGTTATTAGAGCCCACCCAGTAGCAAACTAATATAACCAATCCATTCCCATCTAACCCTAATATCTCGGGGTATATAAAGCTACTAATCTCACACACTTTAACCCGAAAACTACTCCTCTAACCCTATCCTAATAATCAGTCCGCCCCCATCCTTTCTTTCCCACAAAAGCAGTATGTATCTCATTCCCAAATTTATCTCAAACATTTATCAACACTTAATCTCCATAATATCAAGCATCATCACACAACCTCAGAATATGAGAATGGTTCTTTCATTGACATGACCTCGCTACACGATGACATGATGGTCTTGTAACTGCCACAAGAAGGAGTTTTGTCGGTAGGTTTTGCATTAAAATTAGTGAAAGTTTTGATGTACTCCGATAATCATAGATTCTTTTGATCGAACAAGTGAACAAGAAATAACATACTTGTTATATTCTTTTCATTTTTAGTTCGTACAACCGCTTAGCATGATAGTATCATAAGATACTTTGTTAAGTGCCTTGACCGAATCAAAGACAAAATTATAACATACTTGTTATAATTTGTTTTGATATTCGAATATAAATCAAAAGTTTAAGATCAATGATGTTCTCATTCTCGTGTAGAGAGACCTTGGAGTCTTGATGTTTCTTAGAAAAGAACATGAAGAATGATTCTGAGATCTTTGGGAAATTATTTCTTTTAGGTTTTCATTTTATCTATGGATCTGTGATGTTTAGATTCGTGTGAATGACCCATGATGGTCTTGATGTTTTACCATTTAACACACGAACATTCTGAGATTCATGATACTTTGTCGAGACATAGTAGATAAGATGATGATGAGATGTGGTTCATTGTGAAATGTTATTGTTGAAATCAGTTGGGATGTAAATAATCATTAGTTTTGTAATCTGTGGGATCCGAATAGTTGCGGCCAATTATGATGTTTGGTGATGAATGATGTAGATAAATGCCTTTAGATTTATTTTGGTGATGTTTCTTGATGCTTAGACTTGTAGGATTGATATCTTGATAGCTTGATGATGATTGTATGCTGCATAAGTTGTTGAAATGAATCTGATGTATATTGTTGATATGAATCAGTCAAACTCATTAGTCAAACCCCATAAGCAACTTTTGTTAAACCGCACCAGATTTGCACCACAAACCGCTTCTATTTATCACAAACTGCTTCCATAAATCATATCTTTATCAAACCGCATCTGAGTAGTACAGTTTAGACAAATTGCTTTTGAGTGAGTCAACAAATCGCTTTTGACCCATTTATAACACAAACCGCACCATTTTCTTAACAAACCGCATCTGGTCTTTGTACACTCAAACCGCATTTGACTTTTCGACCATAAAAGACAAACCATAGTTGATTTTGACCATTAATAGAAAAATCGCGATTGACTCAAAAGTCAAACCGCATACTAGACAAACCTCAATAGGTTCATCGAATCTGGACAAAGTTAGACAAACCGCATAGAAGAAAAACTCGTCAAACCGCATCCTAAACATTGAATCTGGACATAATATAGGACAAATCGACAATTATAAACACGATAAATCACATGATAAAACAAGTCCTCAAACCGCATCAACGAGTAGGCATACAAACAACCAAAAGATCGGAGAATCAACTAGTAGTTTAATACACAAAACCGATTCCATATACTAAACCAACAATAAAACTAACATGAAATCAGAAAGAAACACATCAAAACTCATAACAAACATCACCAAGACTTTATCAAACCGCATCATCGAAAAGCACACAAACCGCATAAGAAAAACCATATAAAAACCATTCGAATCACCAAAAACAACATAACCTAGGCTCTGGTACCATTTGTAGGATCATTCATGTTAATACAAATAAGCCGTAAAGCGTTTATTTATATTTTACGATCTTCTAATGTTTTGTCGATAACAAACGTAAAATCATTTTAACGAAACAAATAAAATACGTAAATGGTTTGAGCTAATAGTTTTCTAACACACTTACATTTTCACATAAAACACTAAAACAAGTATAAGTGATTTTATGATTTAGTAATACATATGTACAACAACTAGTGTTTACATATTTGGGTAAAATATATACATGACTAGTATGTAGTATATTGGGTAATATAAATGGGAAGAAACTTAGTATCATAACACATTGACCAAATACATTGAATGTAGTTGGGTATATGTGACAACCTCGAAAATTCCTCGATCGTCAAAATTGGAGAAACATCGATTAGAGCGATCGCTTGATTTAATTTGAGATACGAGTCGTGTTACATATCGCTTTTATTGGAAAATTATTTTAAAAGAAATGGCGAACTCCCGTGTCACGAATCATTCGTTTACTAGGTTAAATGAGTCCCGAACCTAATATATCACAAGTTTTGCAAAGTTACATATAGGGTCCTTGGGATAGTTTACATCTCCACCCCTAGAGTTTTAAATGAACAAGTTAGATCCCTCGTGAGTATATATACCCACACCCCTCACTCTCCTCATTTTATCCACCAATTTTCTCTCTAATAAAAACACACAACTCTCTCTCTCTCTCTCTCTCTCTAATATCCGCCACCACTAACCCCTAGTTCCGGTCATGCCACGAAATCCGGCCAAATGCGTGACCACTGTGATGACACCACCTACCCTATCTTATAGATCGGGTCATGGTGGTTCTATTTCACAACCACGCCTCAAACCTCTCTCAAGCTCGCTTAATCTCAAACCCTAGTTTCGTTAATTAGGGTTTCGGTAAAACGATTAATAATTAAGGCTTGATGGCTACGGGTTGTACCGTTGGAGACGCCATCATGATCCTCGCTTTCTCCTCAGAACCTTACAACCCATTTCATGTTTCATTATTTTGTTTAAACGATTATTTATGTTGTGTTTTCGTGACGTAAAAATGGGAAAACAAGATTTAAAAATGGTTGATTAATATTCGTGTGGTAACCACCCAATAAAATGTGTGATACAAAGGTATTATTGATTTCGTGTAGTGCAAATGGTCAAGTGATGTCTTTGTTTGCTCTCGGTTGAATCCGTATTTGGTATCGTGGTGATTGAGTATGGGTTGCGCTAGCATTGATGTAGATCTTGATTTGATTGTGGTGGTTAGTGGTCATAGCATGATTTTGGTCAAGTTGAGAGTCGAATTAGAACAAGGGTTTCGGGTCAATAATAGAGCTGGTCTTATGGGTCTTGCCTATCGAAATCGATTTAGGTCACCAGTTGGGTTGGGTATCTTAAATAGTCTGGTTTGAGTTCGTGTACCTTTTGCCTGTTTGATACAAGCCTTGGTTTGGTAGCAAAGTAACCAAAAGTGGGTGTGTTAGTCTCGCTAACAAGATAAAAGTGTTCGTTGTTTAACTTGTGAATGAGTCGGGTTTGACTCGGGTCGGGTCAAGTGACCCATGTTGGTACTTGATTTAAAATGGTTAGGCATAAGTCAAGCGGGTGAAAAAACAATATAAATGAGTAATTAGTTGAAAGTAAATATGAGGTTTAGTAAATAATGTGGTAAGTTTGTATCAAATAACAAAAGTTGTTATATCTATTAGTTATTAAACATTGGACATTACGGAACCTAACGAATCTAAAATACGGTTTATGATTCGTTAACATTGATTTCATCAGTTTGATACTCATACAAATTGGACACGTTAGGTTTAATAGATCATTAATATTGGATTCGAAGCGGTAACGATCAAGTTGTGTATAAAAAGGAATGGTAAATAGTAAACTAGATACGTGACTAATAATTAATATTACATATTACGTGTACATTATAAAATTTAACTCTCTTTTATAAATAGAAATAGCAATTGATAACAAGTTAGATCGATATAAGTTGAACTATATTAAACGCTTTGCTTAAACGAGTATGATATGTTAGACTTGGAAATGAGTTTGATATGTGTTAGGAATTGGAAAATTTCTTAGTGAAGAGTCGGTCACCCCAAATGTTATCTAGCATAAGTTAGCTCAGAGATTTGTCGTTAGTCACGTTATTTATTGTTTTATTAGTTAGTCGGTGGCGTAAAATAGTTTAGTGCAACACCGTGGAGGAAGGACGGTCTTTACCCACCGTATCCCCGATCCACAGCCGATGGGAGGTCGTGTCTTATGTAATTATAAATACCCCTTCCATCCATGGAAGGGTGGTGCTTCTCATAATTTAATATTCAACATTTGTGTAACTCTCTACCAAGAACACCCTCTCTCTACTTTCTCTCTAAAATGGAAAACATGTATTTTGATCTCCCAAGACCACCGAATCATCAACACAATAAAAATAACGATCCTACAATTGGTATCGAGCCTGTGTTGTTGTGTTTCTTTGATTTGTGTGGTCTTTTGTACTATGGTTATTGTGGTTTATTGATTTTGTTGGCTCGAAATATTGGTTGAAACTGCTTTTTATCATCTTTGGTTGAATCTTTTATTCTTCGTTTTTAAACTAGTTTCTTTTGGTCAATAAACTATTGGTCTTTCATTGAATATCTCTGTGTGTGTCAAGTTGTCTAAACAAAGGTTTGTCTCACCTTTATCGGTCTTTGGGTACAAAAAAATCGCAGTATATTTGTGGTCAAAATATTGGTGACGCTCGATACGTCATCAATATCTCATTTATGTTAACAAGGTCAAACTGTGGTCAAAATAATTTTCATAGGCTGTTTTCTCGGGTTTGTATGAAGATGGTCGAAATCTTGCTTAAAACTCATGGGAAAACTAAAACATCTTACTAGCGACTTGTACAAGTTCTAGTTAGCAGTTGGTGCTTATGTTGTCCAGTTCATTGTACCTCATCTTAGCGACTTAAGTAGCGATTTATGCTAGCGACTTAAGGACAAAATTGGCGACTTGTTACTGAACAAGTCGTAGCGACTTAGTGCTAGCGACTAAGTGCTAGCGACTAAGTGCTAGCGACTTAGTGCTAGCGACTTAGTGCTGGCGACTTAGTGCTGGCGACTAAGTGCTAGCGACTAAGTGCTAGTGACATGTTGCTAGCGACTTGACTCTTGACCTGGCGACTTGACAGTAAGAAAGGTAGAAGAAGATATGACTTGACCATGACCTCATGACTTTCAAACCAAAACAGCATAGCGACTTGACAGACATAAAGGAAGAAGAAGAGTATATCAATTGACCTCGACGACAACTATTACCAAATAACTTGACTCAACACAACAATTAGGTGCAATATCTCAGAATCGTTCAGCTGTTAAGGATCTCAGAGATTACTCGTGCATTCAAAGATTATGTCAAGATTCGAATGGCAAACCACGAGTACTCTTCATCACGTAACCTACCACTTAGTAAAATAAACAACCAATTGATTTCGATTCAAGTGATATCATTCTTATCGAAGACCTCGATTTATTTCATGAATCTCAAAGTATTTTCATAACTTGAAGAGGACAATCACATGAAACTAATATCATCATAGATCTATGAGCTTGTGATAATATCTGAAAATAAAAGATGTGATTTAACAAGAGTGTTAACCCAAATCTTTGATTAGTTGTCAATGAATAATCAAAATGATAAATAGATCTCGAAGTAAGTCGTATCATCAAGACTCATAAGCCCTCTTACACGAGTTTGTATTCATCACGGATCCACAAATGTGTTTGAAGACCAAGCTTCATTTAATTTTTCGAATCAACAAGAAATGAAAATATAACAACTATGTTATCTTTTCTTTCTTCAAATTACATACATGACCTCTAATATGATGTTGAAACACAAACGTATTATAATCAAACCTACCCGAGACCCTTCGTTAGATCTTGAAGTCACAACCACATGGCTATGATGATATCTACTCAAACCATCCCTGTGGTGAGTGATATTTTCGTGCTTTCTGTGGAGATAGAGGCGGAGACTTGCATATTGTAATGGGGATTGAGAGATTCTATGGATCGAGTTTAGAAGGAGGCGCCTCTTTCTCGAAAGTATGATTAGGTTTGGAAGAGAGGCAGGAGGATGGAGGCGATGTTTAGGCGGATGTGTGTTTAGGGTTTGAGTGATATGATGGGGCGTACCATATGTGAGATTAGGTTAAAGGGTGGATTAGGTTAAGTGATATATGGTGTGTTATAACCGGATCCGGGAGTCAAATGTATCGGGTATATCTTTTGAAACCCGGTATACTAAATCGGTTGGGACGTCATTTTCAATGTAATTTAGTTTCGTGGTACGCAACAAAGCAGGTTGGCATGGACCGAGTTGTTTGCTATTCTATCCGAACATATGATATATCACGAAATAAAATGCAAAAGATAGTATCCAATTTTGTGATAACACAAAAATTATTTTAGATATTTAAATCGATTATGAGTGGTATTATTTGGTATTGATAATTTTCACGGAGGGACACAAATTCACGGCTTGAGCCATAATTGAGAAAATAATGACCACGGGTTTTTGTACCAGTGTACTTACTAGATATTATCCGTATCGGGTTATCTCCATTTATGGTCATTACTTTAGCCGTTGAATCAATGGAGGTTCAATTTCAACAATTCCCATGAGTTATTCGCCACAAAATGTCAATGATACTTCAGCAGCCTAAGCAAAATCTTTCTAAGAATCGTCAACGTCACCATGATTTTCAAGATGTTTGCTTATGACAAGAACTTCTCGTGCAAATGGTCGTACATTATAATGCTTCCGAAAGTTGAAACCATCATGGGGAGAAACGTGTACTTTGATGTGTTACTGGTTAACCTCCGTGGAAAAGGAGTTTATTATACTTGACTTTGTATGGTTTGTGAAGTTATCTACATTTGGGTAAAGAATTGTTGATGGTATGATGATGATTGTTGTTGTGGTATGAGGTTGATACTTTGATATACACATTTTCACGATGATTATTATGTCACGGCTTGGCTTGAATGAAACTTTGTTGACTACGTGGTTGTTTATACGGTATTTCTTATTTGGCTTTGCGAGAAGGTTTTTTCCGGCATGTTTACTTATTTCGGTCTTCTTCGTTCTACCATTCATGCGAAGATGACTTGTTTGGGCTTTATAGAGTGTGATAAAGACTTGGATATTTAGTTACGTTTGTGATTCTTTCTCGCTTAACAACGTTGCTATCACTTGGTGTCTCATTTTTGAGAATGTCAAGAGGTTTTGTACATTGGGTGCACCGTTTCTTCTTCACAAGGATTAGTACAAGGTTAAGTAACAACTGGGAAATTCTACTTCATGATCAAGTTTGGTATATCGGGTTTACTTCTCCATGTGGTCATTACAATAGCCGATGATTGCGTGAATGATGTGTTTACCATAGTATTTCTTGGATGGTTGATGATGTTGATGATGTGGATAATGAACCATTGATGAACCAATGCATGTTCCCTAAAATGATATTCACTGAAACCAAAGTTGTCATAACACATTCAAGTCGACATTGTTTACGGTTTGTGTCTTGATTTTGTAAAATCCCGAAAGAACCTATTTCTCGGTTTAAATCATAGACTTGTAAAATCCGTGACAATGGAAACATCCCGTATTAGTGATGTGCATTTACGGATCTATCTTATGGTTTATTCTTGGTTTTGTAAAATCTCATGAAAGAAACTATTTCTCGGTTTAAACTATAGAATTGTAAAATCCGTAATGATGGATTCATCCCGGAGAAAGGAAAGTGTATTTCGGGATCTTATCCGATCTTTGCTTTGCTACGGTTCTCGCTTCAAGAAGGGATAAAGGGTGTACTTCATGAATTGGATGTGTGTTTGGATATTCGTCATGGCGCTTTGGTTATTTCAAAGTTTTACTGGGGTTATGCTCATTAAACCATGGTCGGGATGAAACCATTATCGATTTCAATTAAAACGTCAAAAGAGGCTAGATTTGAGCTTTTAATCAGAAGATGTGACAACGGCGTTAATTCAGTATTATTTATTTGAGGTTGAAGTGAATTATCACGGGCGAGTGTACTTAGTATCTGAAGGTATCGGGGATGGATGGATGAAGATTCTTCATGATCCTTGTTCGAGCTTATTATAAAAAACGAAGACTTGGAAATCTAGTTATTGTTGAGTGACTTTTACCTTTTCTTTTACCGCTTGGGGGAATTGGGCTCTTATCATCTCAAAATAACTATCACTTTAAGGAGTTACGTTGTAGTGCTCAGTGTCACATTCAATTGTGGATTCTCAAGAGGTGATGTACGTCTTATACTTGATGGTTGGTTGGTTGAGGAGTATAGAGTACTTAGAGATTCAAATGGGCATGAAGTCTCGCACCGCTCTTTGTTACACATGTGCAAGCTTAAGTCACGAGTTCAAGTTAGTTTACTTCAAGGTCAAAAGTCATCATATTGGGTTATCTCCATCAACCTGTCACTACAAAGAGCCTCTTGAATGATAATGGGGTTGATTACATGTTTTGCTAAGAGAGTCGAAAGAGAGAGATTATGACGATACTGCTCACCAGGCCAGCCTCGTACTTAAAGAAAAGAAATGTGTACATTTCAATGACTATCTTCGAAGAAGAGAAATCTTCTTATGACGTCTGCTCACTTGATTTCGAGGCCTCGTGACTCTAAAGAAAAGAAAGGTATACGTGTCAATCGCTTTATCTTCAAGAAGAAAATCTTCTAATTAATGACCATTCTCATCAACATGCTTCATGCTTTTTCCATGCGCTTGGTCATAAAGTGAACCGGGCTACCACCGATTGTTTTCTCATTCCACTTGCTCGATTATAATGAAGATGGCGACATCTCGTCTTTGATTTTGAGGAGAGAAGTGTGAATAGAACTTTCGGATGATTTTCACTTATTTAGTCAAGAATGGCATCTCCGTATGCAATTCTTGAGGAGAAGAAGTGTGAATTTTGCATTCTTGATTGATATTTGAGAATTTAAATGGTCATACGGCTCGAAACTCATGTAAGAACCGAGCTTCTTATTATCGGGTAATCTTCACATGGAGTTTCTCTTCTAAGAGCCGTTGGTTGACATCTTCACTCGGATTGATGAGTTTATTGACAAAGTGCTTCCGGTTAATGCTTCACGTGCACATCAACATGATGATTCCGAACAACCTTCCTTCTTGTTTGATGTGATTGCTTGCTTGGTGTCACCATTTCGTGTGTTCGTTCGGGCCCGATTATTGATTTCCTTGATGAACATCTTTCTCGTTCTTGTTTGATTGGGAGGATTTTAGTTAAGGGATTTGCAAGATGTAAGTTGATTGGGATGCTTTTGGTGATGTTCTTGTTTTGGTGAGTTGAAGATGTTAACTTTCTATTCCCCAACCGGAAAATCTTGAAGAAGGTCGAGTCTGATGGTTCTACATTTTACGCTACATGTTAGAAGACTAAAGACGAGTTGCATTTAACAATCTAAAGACTTCTTCTTAATTCATGGCATCTATCTAACAGTTGTCGGTTTAGGGAGAGCACTAATTGGGGAATGTGATATGTGAATTTAATCCCAAATTAGACTTGCTCACATTATTCAAAGATGTTGATTCTCACAAAGACTTCAAGCGATCTTCTCAACAAATTTCAAGTATTTGGGCATTCAAAGAGTTGCGATTACGAAGTGTCAATTCCATAAGGAGAAAGGAGACTCACATATAAACACAAAGCGAGTAAACTTGATGAACTTAATTCTTCTAAGTAATGAAGACATCCCGGAAGACAAATGTTAGTACCGAGAGAAACTCAAGGTTTGACTCATGGCGAGTAAACTTGATGAGCTTAATACTTCTAAGTGATTGAAGATATCCCGGAAAACAATTGTCATGACCGCAGAGAAACTCAAGGTTTTACTCATGAAGGCTTTTGTGTTAGTATTTCATCTCGTGGGGGAAGTGACGTTAGAGAAAGTTTCAAGATAAAGAGGTACACTAGTATGTGGTGATTTCGATGGTATCACAATGATCGGGAGAGAGAATGTGTACATTGGGGATACTCAAATTTGTGTCACTGAGTGCTTAATCGGTGATTCAGATATAATCACTTATTCCGTGTTGACATCCGCAGATTGTCGCCCGAGAGATAATCGGTGACTTGGCCCGCTTCTTCAATGTTATCGCTATTCATTCCTTGTGTATTGGTATACTGATACTTGAGCTTCATACATTCATCGTGGACGAAAGATGTGAACATAGGGAGGTGTTCTACATTACCCTCTTGATGTGTATTCGGGAGAGTTCTTGGATATTGTGTACTTGGTTCTTGAGCTTCATACACGCTCATCTCGGAAGAAAATGCAACATGGGAAGGTGTTCTTCATTCCCTCATGAAGTGTATTCGGAGAGTTCTTGAGCATTATACTAAGAGACCGACTACATCAACTCAACTACTTGGGGAAGTGTTCTCTTGACACCTTTTGGAATGGATTGCGTGGGACTTGAAAGGAAAAGAAATTTGAGAAGATTATTTATGAGTGGGATGATACGTTCTCGTTCTTCTTGTTGATGATATAACCCGAATGGAGATCCTCGATTATCTTTCTTAAAAGGCAATGGATCAATGATAATGGTGTGCTTTTTGTGCACTGGCTAAAGCAAGCTTGAAATAGAGCTTGAATCTACTCGCCTAAAGGATTTTCGGTTTGGGGAAGTCGCAAAGTCTCACTTTCGAGATGGTTCTATTTCTTCAATTCAAGAGCCCTTGGAAGCTTTGGTGGTGGATGTTTAAGAGATGACGAATTCTATCTTCTACGACGTCTTTTCGATATCCTTATCTCTGTACTCGTATCATCATCCTCTTTAACTATATCATCTATTCTATCATTGTAAATATTTATTCGAAAAACAAAATACAAAAATATAAAACCAACAAAAGAAATAGAAAAATATAAAACCAACAAAAGAAAATAGAAAAATATAAAACCTTCAAAATCCATAAAAATCGAAAAAAAAAATACCAAAATATGTTTTCACATGACATGTCTTGGTATCGATAACATCTACGGTCTTAGAAATGTCATTCAATAATGGCACGGACCATAGATGAAGTTCGAGCGAGAGGTGTAAATATTCTTTTCTAAACATGTCAAAAATTATGGCTTACGATTATTTCGATTTGTAACTTGGCTTCAAATAATGGCTTACGCTTATTTCGCACTATAACCCGCTTCAATGTGGCTTGCTATCATTTCAGAGAACAACCCGCTCTTATAAAGAAAGGAAAGTGCTACGCTAAACAATTTTCAAATATTTCGTGCACTTATCCTAAAACAATTTAAGGAAAGTATGTCGGAAGGATCATTGTTCCTACACAAATGTTTTTCCGTCTATAATTCTTGAGAAAATATTTGTTGTATTTCAAAATGGTGGTAAAATGAGTTGCTTGAAAAATTCAATCAGGATCGAGTTTTTCAGACATTCATAAAAACTCAATCGATGACTTCAAAGACTTTTAAAACTTTTCAAGAAAAGAGTCATTGATTGAAGGGGATAATGTTTTCAAATCTATATCATCTAACGAGCTTTCTAAATTATCCCACGTTTAATTAAAATGATATTTGCACGTGTCGAAGGACTAGGAATTTAGGATATGATTGTTAGGTTTAGATGATTAGAGTTTGATGTACGCATTATTCCCATACATTTATATGATCTCGATTGATTTGTTACATTGACTTTTATTAGTCGATTCTTTGTTTGGGTGATGTCGACCACCATATATCGTGTGAGTTCACTAACGTGATGCGGTATATTGGTATATAAGAATGTTCCCGATCTGATCCCACAATGATGATGATTGGATGCCAAAAGGAAAGGGTAAATATTTCTTGGGTTGACAAATGAAGAAACGAAGCTTAATTGGACTTCAATGGAGAGTTGGCATGAAATACAGCGTGAGAGGAATCTTCTTGCATCAGTGAGATGGTTTTCTTGAAAGTGAAGAAACGGAGCTAAAGCGGACCTCGCTGGCATTCAAAATGCAACGTGAAGAAGAAGTCTCACCGCATTTGCGACGGTTTTTCTTCCAACCCTACAACAACAACAACAACGGAAGCTTCTCAACCACCTAACGCTTTTAGGCAGATACCATTTTTAAACAATTTTGAATAATTTGATTAAATTGTTTTGAAAATGGAAAATATTGTTTTGAAAATATATTGGACTAAGTTTTTAAAAATCACCGGACTTCTTGTTATCAAAACCTAAGTCACTCAATTATTGACTTCTGTCATGGATTGAGGGGGAGAGTGATTTTAAATAAAATATTTTCAAAGGATATTTCTTCACAAAAAGTCCGTTTGTACAAAATAAGTGGTGATCTAAAGATTTAATGTTATGTCATGGTATGATTTTTCTTTAAAACTCAAAGATCCATCAAAATGAAATTTTTGTTCTTGTTTGATTGTGAAATTGTTTTATTTTACTTAAAGATCTCTTAAAAACTATCATACCCCGACATCTTTGAGGTCTTTAATGTCTAAATCTGGTCCTTATCATCATCTTTCAAAATTGAATCTTGCGTGCTTTCCCCAAAATTTTATAAATGATTTAAATCAGTTGGGATCACAAATCTCAAATGGTTTGATATTTCGATCGGGTAGAGATCGTGATTTAAATCTCTTATCTGCTTAAATGGAATTGGTTTTAGTCCTTCAAAGGTACTCCCCTCCATGTGCCAAACGATTTCAAATACACAATGCACATGTTGAGGAGGAGGATTTATCCAAAACCGATGAGTATTTAAACAAGGCCACATTTTCTCCCATGTTTTCTAAACCTAATTAAATCACTTGAGATCAAAAATATCAAAGTAGAGATCGTGATTTAAATCTCTTATCTGTTTAAATGGAATTGGTTTTAGTCCTTCAAAGGTACTCCTGCCTCCATGTGCCAAACGATTTCAAATACACAATGCACATGTTGAGGAGGAGGATTTATCCAAAACCGGATGAGTATTTAAACAAGGCCACATTTTCTCCCATGTTTTCTAAACCTAATTAAATCACTTGAGATCCAAAATCTCAAAGGATTTGATATTTTGATCGGGGAGAATTTGTGATTTAATAATGAAATTTGATAAAAGTTGATCGTTTTGATTCGGTTGTGCAGTCGCTCTCTCATATGTGCTAAACGCCGAATCTCGAAGCACATATTGAGGGGGAGCAAAACCATCGAGGTACAAAAGTTTTTAAAAGATTATAAAGTACCTTGATTGTGTTTTCAAATGGTTTCTTAATGGATTTTGTGATTGTGGATGTGCTTCAAAAGAACTCTTGCCTCTATGTGATAAAAATGATTTCAAAATCCTATGCACATATTGAGGGGAGAATTTTACCAAGAAAATCAAATGGCTTTTCAGATGAAAATTGTGATCAAAAAAATATTTCAAAGTCCTCTTGCCTCCATGTGCCAAACAATTCCTAAATCACACGCACATGTTGAGGGGAGGTTTTCTAAATGATCAAAACTATTAAGGTACATAATGCTTTGATCTCGTATCACAAGTACCTTGATTGTTTTTCCAAATGATTTTTCAATTGGTTTCATGAAGGAAAGAACAATACCAAAAGACCCACCAATTTACTTTATGCATGGAGTTATAAGGATGGTTAGGTTAGGTATTCGCTCCCACGATCCGCCGAGCCACCGGAGGGATCTACCAGGGACAATCCACTAGATAGTGTAGAGTCCTTAGGTATATTGAAAAAAGGAGAAAAGTGAGGAATGGGAAGAGTGCGGTCGAGGCCGAGCTAGTATCGGAATAAACCCAACAAGGTTCTAGTTATGAAGTCTCGGTAAGCACTTGAAGGGTTGAAGAATGAAAAGGAAATGAATGATAAAGGGTGAAAAGAAATAGCCCTCCATCAATTCAACCTTAGGGGCGAAACCGGGTTCAATTCATATACTCGGTGGTTACTAAGGTAACACCGGTATTGAAGACAAGGCGTCATGGACCCATGGACGCACTTTGCACTAAAACTTCCCAAACTACTCAAGTTCCTCTTAAAAGGGCTTGTTTCATTCTCACGGGGAACCGACATAATCTATCGACTTTCTCTTAGAGATTGTTGATATTGAAGAAGGAGACCCTCTCCCTAGTCTCCGACATAGGAACCAAAATGCACGATTGAGTCTAGAGCCAAGAGATCATCCACAATATCTCGTTAGGACACTAAATTCTTGAAGACTTGCTTTTCACACAATGTGGAAAGTAAGTATATATTAAGAGTCCTACGCATTATCCTTGTGTATTGCGGAACATCCGAGTGATATGTAAAAATATTCACAATGAAGATGGAAATCCTTCTAGAGCCAACATCAAACAAGCTCTTGGTGGGTGACATGTGAGATCTTGCAAAAGATCAAGCTTGTGACAACCGATAGAAGCGATGGGAGATTCAATCTTGAATCAACCTTGGTCCG